>VZQC01007398.1:5042151-5418096 GCA_009823505.1 Rhizomys pruinosus | reverse complement strand
GAGAGAAGAGCAGTGGGTAGTGACTGAGAGAGAGAGAAGAGGAGTGGGTAGTGACTGAGTGAGAGAAGAGCAGTGGGTAGTGACTGAGAGAGAAGAGCAGTGGGTAGTGACTGAGTGAGAGAGAAGAGCAGTGGGTAGTGACTGAGTGGGAGAGAAGAGCAGTGGGTAGTGACTGAGTGAGAGAGAAGAGCAGTGGGTAGTGACTGAGTGTGGGTGGTGACTGGGATATGGTGTTGCGGAGGCGAGGGGTGACAACCAGAAGAAACTTTCACAGTAAGGGCTTGCTCAAAAGTTCATCATTATAGAATTAAGATTAAGGTGTGGGAAAAGGGAATTTAATCATGAATTTGAAAAAAGTGGAATAAAAACAGAGTAATCAGAAAGCCTTAACTGGGGCCTGGAGAGATGGCTCAGGGCTTAAGGTCCTCTGTAAGAGCAGCCAGTGTTCTTAAGCACTAGACCATCTCCCTAGGCCCTTTTTAAAATATTTTTGATCCATTTTAGTTCTCTTAGTCTTGGAAGGCCACTTCTGCATAAATGAAATATATGAAAATATATCCATCTTAAATACAGCCAACTACTTGCCATGTCTATCTTTGTCTGCATTTGATAAACACCCATTATTTTCATTTTTGCTATTTCTTTGGGTATTTCACACAAAAATTTATTTTTCACTTGACAAAGACATTTTTGGCCTCGAGCCCCTAATCCCAGGTGCCGTGCCTGCAGTGGTGGCCGGATAAAATGCATCCAGCCACCTCCCTCCATCATGAAGAAGGCTTATTACTTGACAGCCATATTAGCTCCACTAAGCGTCTACTGAGGATTGATCTGACCTGGTTTATGGTTTCCCATTTCCAGCTTGCAGAAACCCAGTTTATTTCTTCCTTAAGATACCAGTATTGCTTACGCTTTGCTTTAATACACACATAAATGTCAAGTCACCTTCTGAAATCCTTTAGGGAAGGACATGCTGTGTTTCTATGAGCTCACCTTTGGACTTCACTAAGATTTCTTAGAAAACAGTTTCCTGCATATCGATCAAATCAGTATTATGAAGCACCAGAAATGTTTGCCTTGTGTTCTGCTGGGCACCAGCCAACTTACGAAGTGACCATGTGTGTCAGCTCCCAGCATTCTGTACTGTCACGTCCATTCTGTCATTTAATCTTCCCAACAGCTCTTTGAACTGGATATTATAATCCACAACTCACAAATCAGAGACTCGGAGTCTTAAGTGAGCTCTCTATTGCCCACTTTGAGTGGAAGCAAGACTCTGCATGGCCCTGGAGTTGGTGCTATTGAAAAATCGAAGACTAACTTTCTGATTCCCTGTTTTGGTACAAGTGTCATATGTGTGTAAAATAAGCTCCTTGTCTTTAATGTGACAATAGATGTGTGGGTGACCATTAGCATGGGGGGTAAAGAATGGTAGAAATAATATATTTTTAAGTTGCTATTAAAGCAATTATAACTGCATGTTAAAAAAAAAAAAAAAAAGGCAAAGAGCCTTCTCCCAAGTTTAAAGCAACTGCTTCTCACCTCCCTTGCCAGAATACAGCTCTGACTTCATCACTTAAGGAATGCAGGCGGGCACCATGGGCACAAGCTCAGTACTTTCTTCCTAAGCACTTCCTGAACTGGGGTTGTTCTCCTTCCTTTTGGAAAAATAGCTCAGCTCTGAGCCCATGTTTCAGCTTTGGAACATCTGATGAGCAGAGAGGACTACACAGGCATTCTCCAGATAAATGTCACTGTGTTCACTAAAACATAAACTTCTGGAGGGTGGAAATTTTTGTCTGCTATGCATTGCTATAACCTTCAGCATCTGAACTGTATTTACCATAATAGCAATGCATACATTTTATTTTATTTATTTTTATATGTGTATGAATGTACTGTCTGCATGTAGGTTTGTGCACCCGTGTCCTGCAATGCCACGGAGGCCAGAAGAGGGTCTCGGATTCCCCTGGAACTGGAGTTCTCCTGGAATTGGAGTTACAGATGGTTCTTAGTCACCATGTGGGTGCTGGGAATCGAACCCGGGTCCTCTGCAAGAGCAGTCGGTGCTCTTAACTGCTAGGCTATCTCTCCAGCCCCACAACACATACATTTTAACCAAATATAAGGGGCATTAATTTTGCTCTTTTCCCTCAGAAATTACTCTTGCATTACTCATCGAAACCATACCCAGTTCTCAAAGGACTGTAAGTTCCAACTTTGATAAGTGATTCTGGATAATATTACCAAAGTCTGAAACCAGTGGAGCTGTAGAATGAGTTGCTGTTGGAGTTCTGCATATGCCCTAGTCTCATCTCAGTCATAGAATAACAACAATTTGTTAGTAGTCTATGCAGACCATGGTCTATAAGAGTTTGATAACTGTGGCTGCCTTTTCTAAGTCTAGGGACCCGTCTTCCAGCACAATGCCTGGCAGCAAGTCACCACTCAGTTGGTATTTGTTGAGTCAATAATGACAGAATCCAGAATCATAATAATTCATCGTTGAACATATGCTTAATAAATATTTCTTACATTGCATTGAGTATAATGTTCAAAGGGAGAATCATGCCATGCATTCCAAAACCAAGTAGGTATTATATTCGAATAGGCAGCTGCTTGGGATTATATCTATGTGACTCCTCTCCATTTAGGGGACTAAATGGAGATCTTACTGCATCAGCAAACTCTCTAAGCAGCAGCTCATTTCCATGAGGATAGCTTGCTTTGTTCCAACTATGCCATACTTAGTTTTAAAATGAGCACTTACCATAATATCACATACCATCTGATACTGCTTATAAATCCAATTAGAAAACCTCTTTCCATATCAGATAATTTACTAATTATCTCTTCCTACTTTCTTCCATCTTCCTTTTCTTAACTCTGAAGATCTTATGAAAGTGCCCAAAGGCCAGTGTTTCAATGATACTGAAAAGTTTAGAAAAGTTCAAGAACAGTGAACAGACAGCTCAGGAGGACAGACACTTGACTTTATATTTATAATAATATTTATGGTCCATTTTCTTGGCTCTTTAAGCTCCCTGAATGTGTTGGGCACAACAAGACACAAGTTTCAAGATTCTCTTCACTTATTTCATTTATTTGAAATATCTCTTAGTTCCCATGAAAATGATTTGGTCACCCCCCCTAAAAAAAAAAAACCTAACATGACACTAACATACTCCAATTAGAACAAGGTTATAAATATACATGCACATGTATGCTATGCACATACATATACATACAAAACAAATCTGTGTACAAATGAATTTTATTTTATTATTTTAATATGGCTCATTTGACTTTACTTTTTTTCTTAATTTTTATTGCACTTTTGTACATTTCATACAACATTTCTTAATTAAATTTAGACCCGTTCCCCCATCCATACCCCTCTCGCCAGAATTCATGCATTCTGCCATACATGTAAGTCCTGTCTCGCATCTTTCTCTCAGTCTTTTTTAATTTTTTAATACAGAAGTTTATAGTTTTGGCCAGTTCTTTGAACAAGTCTTTTCTGTTGTTGTTGTTACCTTTAATTTTGTATTACTCCAAAATATGCATATATATTCCATACATATACCAAAATTACAAACTCTGAAAATAAACTCTAGGTTAATTCCAAAACAAGTTTAGAGTGGAACTCTTCACCAGTGACCCATCTGACAAAGGTTCAACATCCAGAAGTCACTTTTTTATGTTTAGGGGTTTACATTTTTTTAAATTTTACATTACTCTAAAATATGAATATATATATATATATATATATATATATATATATCTTCCACACATATATGTTAATTACCATGTCTGAAAGTTAATTCTAGGGCTCGTTAAGATAGTCACATTGTAACATCACAGTTGCTTTCAGATAGAAAGAAATATAACAATAACATTGCTCAGCTTTTCTTTCAACTGGGGGATTATCACAAATGAGGGAAACCATTCCCCGTTTGTTTTGGGGGGACTGTGTTACTTCACTTAGCATAATGGCTTCCAGTTCCATCCATTTACCTGCAAAGTTCATGATGTCATCTTTCTTTACTGATGCATAGAACTCCATTGTGTAGATGTACCACATTTTTGTTATCCACTCCTCAGTTGAAGGGCATTTGGGTTGTTTCCAATTCTTTGCTATTGTGAAAAGAGCTGGAATAAACATAGATGTGCATGTATCTTTGCAGTAGGATGAGTCTTGTGGGTATATACCCAGGAGTGGTATGGCTGGGTCAGGTGGTAGGCTCATTTTGAGTCTTTTAAGGGTTCTCCACACTGCTTTTCACAGTGGTTGTATGAGTTTACATTCCTCCCAGCAGTGGATGAGTATTTCCCTTTCCCCACAGCCTCTCCAGCATTTTAAATAGATATCAAATTGTTGATAGCTTCCAAATGAAATGTTTACTGGCTTTGGATTACGACTGGCAGGTTGCCTGTACCATGAGTCTCTTTTTAGGAGTAATTTTTAGAGTATAAAACATGGACCTGGTCTCTTTTAGTAATGTAATGAAACTGAGTTTTAGCAGATGCAGTCTACATTGGCCAGGTACATGATACCACTGGTACAGATAGCAGCATTTAGGTAAAGGAAATGCCCATCTAAATAAAGGCATGGTGTAAGCTTGTTACAGCCATACTGAACCAGTTGTTGGTAAATTTAAATTCAGTTAAATGGTAATGAATTGACCTCTATATAAATAACCAGAAGGTATGAAATGCTCAGAAAGTTGAAAGCTCTGATGAAAGTCCAATTTATTCCACAACAGGAATATCTTTATTACAAACATAAATTTAAAAAATTTTAATCCCTGTCTATTTTATTGATAAAAGTGTCTTTCTGTCATCAATGAGTCAATTTTCTTCCATCTAAGACAAGATTCACAAATCTCTCAGCTGAGCCGTGATAAAAGTTTTTTAGTATGTTCTCTTTTATTTGAAACATCTCTTGCTTGAAATTAAATGCACTCCTAAAATAGCTGCTGTATCATCCCCTAACCACTCCCCATTAGTAACAGCAAGCTTCAGAGCTTAGTGGCCCAGCCTTCAGAGGCCAAAGAAAGGAACTCTATGGATGATTTAAACACAGGACT
This sequence comes from Rhizomys pruinosus, assembly GCA_009823505.1. Classification (NCBI taxonomy): domain Eukaryota; kingdom Metazoa; phylum Chordata; class Mammalia; order Rodentia; family Spalacidae; genus Rhizomys; species Rhizomys pruinosus. The sequence continues at coordinate 5,413,006 of VZQC01007398.1, read as the reverse complement.
TAACTGTTCAGTAAGGACAGTGCATGCATATTTGTAAATATTAATGTAAGACAAAAATGAAATCTGATAAAAGTGAAGTGATTGTCCCATACAGACTAAATCTAAGCTAAGTGCAGTTTGTTTGTTTGTTTTTTTCCTTTTGTCATCAATTCTTGCAGGGCTGTCAAACCCTTAACTAATTAACATTGGTTTAACTCTCTTCAAAGTACAACTGGATTCTGTTGAATAGCACAAACGAGCTCTCCTCAATGCTAAGTTTATAGCAACTGGGTTTCAGAGAAGATGAAGCCTATGCATGATTTAAATTTCTTCATGGGCTATCCTGATTGACAGGTCCATTTGGTTGGGTTTGGATGGCAGGGAACAGCAACCAGGCCTGACTCACAGGACAGAGGGCTCGGGTTTGGGGTTGTTTTATATATTACTGTGCATGTACTGCTCATGGGTGCTCCCTATTGTCACGTCTTGACTTTAAACCCACATCAATGGATTTTTAACATTAACAGCAAACGCTCTTTGAGACTCAGTGAGGTTATTTTTTTAATACAGTTCTATTTCCTTGCTAAAGCCTCTTCTAAGAAGCTAAATTTAGCACTGCCAATCAGAAAGAACAGGTGGTATGTGACACTACCAAATAGGTCCTCTCCCAACATACTTCCCCCAGAGAGCCAATCGCCAGGGCAGGCCCCTGAGGACGTGGGCCTGTCAGCAGATCTGGGGAATATAAGGGCCAGCCAGACCCTGGCTCTGGAGCAGTCGTGCATTCCCGCCTCGCCTCGGGTGTAGGGATTGCATAGAAAAGCAAAACTACACAGTCCCGACTGTGTAGTTTTGTTTTGAGGGTTAGAGGCTCACCGATTCATGTCGGAGATGGTTGGAAAAACCAACTCTACGTAGGACGTCGTTTCAGAAGCAACCTTGGGCTTAGTCCCACCCTTCTTAGGCACTCTTGAGAAATCAGGTGAGTGAGCAACAGCTTCTTATTTTAATACCAGAGCTATTTTCTGATTGGTTTCTAGCTGTCAATTATTTTTGAGTAATAAATGCCTATGGTTAATTGTTTGGGAACTACTTGTTGCTCTTACTGACCTACAATTTGAATCTGCTTGTTAAATTTCCCTTTTAAAATGTGAACTTTCTTTTAAAAAAACCAAATTCCCAAGCCTACTAGTACAGTCAACAATTCTGAGCCTTTAAATGCCTTTGATATTCTAAAACTTGGGGGTCTGAAATGGTGCTAGAATTGTTTGCTTCCTGTCTAAACCCTGTCTGTTGAGAATGTTCAAGGTTATATTACTCAGTGATAAAGTGAGGCAGACCAAGAATAGCTCTGATAAAACCCATGTGGTATCAGCTACACCCCATGACTTTTTAAGGGCATCAGCGGCTGAGGTATCAGTTGCAGGACAGTGACAGAACACTTGCCTGCTGTCAGTCAAGGCTGGAGGGCTTATTTTGGGAGCGTGACATTTTAAATGCATACCTTCTGCCCTAGGCCTCTGAAAAGCAAGTGTGTAAAGAAACAAAATTCATCTTTCCAGACAAGAGGAAGAGCAGACCAGCTAAAGCTATTAATTCCAACATCTTTGAAATTTTAAATAAAACTATAGAATTGTTTTCTAAAATATCCCAAATCTCATTATGCATTTTAATTCAGCTCACAATCCAATTATATGGCATGAGATAAGTGTTAGTGCCGAGAAGAGTGGGAAATAAAAAGGCTTTTAATTTCTAAATGCACTTTGATTTCCCATCTTCCCAATTGCAAATGCCTCTTAATAGATAAATACGCAATTATGCATTGCACAGCTGAGGAGACAGCTGTTTTTAGAAGATGTACTAGCTTATAGACAGGAAAAATTACAGGTAAAATTTCTTCATCTTAAAGATAATATACTATAAGAAAGAGTTCTTTAGAAAAGATTTGTGAAAACTTCTAGAAATTATCTGGATTTTCTGGGTATGAATTTTATCTCAGAAAATTTCAGTTTCATTTTCTTTTTAACTAAGTACAAAGTTACAGCAAAGTAGAACATTAGCACTAAGAAGACTATTGCACTAGGAAGTTGGAGTGAACAAAGAATTTTATGAAAAGTAAAAACGAGGCAATTGACAATTCAGAAATTGTCTTTTTATGTCAGAACAGTGGAATAGTCAAGTTGAATAATTAGGTATTTATGCATTGGAAAATTTTTCACATATTCTCTGAAATGATGTGCAAAATGCTTTCTTCTACTTAACAAAGGACTTAACTGCAGATTTTATGTTCATTTCTTCGTTGAGTGTCTCACGTAATAAAGCACAGGTCTTTCCCTTCACCTGAACTTTCCTCACAGCCTTCCGTTACTCACTTTGCACTTTGTTCCCTATTAAGAACCCAAGTCAGCATTTTTCTTTCAGATCTGTAATAAATTTTTGCCTATTAAATTAAAATTTTTTTCCTGAACAGCTACTTCAGCAACATTAACTGTACCATGAAAGTATACAAAAATGTTGAGAAATTTAAAGCACTCTGTACTGTTGGAAAAACATTTATAGATTTAATAAGACTTGCCAACACTTTTCAAATTAGCAAAGGAGTTGCAAACTTTAATTTTTTCATTTTGGCGATGACTTAAAGAGTCGGGGCAATGCCTGGACCTTATACACGTTGATACAGTGGGTAAGAACTACTGGGAGAAGATGTCTGTATATAATCGTCTCTTAAGCACTGAGTTGATAAGCAGGTTCAGTTTGTCACATCTTATTTACTGAAGTGCCCTTCACTACCCCACAACCTGGTTTTCCACTATGGGTAAGATTGAATGTTCCTTCTTTGACCACTAGGGGGCAGTCTTTGCTCTGGTTGGTTTTTTTTTTTTTTTCCTTCCTAATTTCCCTTAAACTCCCTACTTTGTATTAGACTTCAAGTCAGCTCCAAAGGTCAACTGTTCAAAAGAGAAAGCTGCTCATTGCTTTGGGGCCACAGATGGCCAATAGAGTCGTCTATTTGGAGAAATATGTGTCTGTGTCATCTACCAAGTAGATCAAGAGGGGCCTTCGGCATCAACAACCTCACTGATTTTTCTTTTCCTTTTCAGAGTGCCTAAAAAGATGACCACTCAAGCACCGACGTTTACGCAGCCGTTACAAAGTGTTGTGGTACTGGAGGGTAGTACCGCAACCTTTGAGGCTCACGTTAGTGGTAAGCTATATGTACCCTTTCCTCTTTCACTTCCTCTCTGGGAAGCTCACTTCGTGGTAGCCCCTGAAACCAAGTTGAAGACCCGCTTTTGCTTTGTAAAACGGGCATAACATTATGGAAAGGTCATTTTAAGGGCATACAATTCACAGGATAGTGACAAAAGCTGACAATATAATGACTTGGAAATGTTTTATTCATATTTATAATTTCACAAAGCAAAAATAATTAGCATCGGGCTAAAATTTGCTGTCAGAATCCAGTAACTAAGTAGGACCAAATTTGGTCATTCTATATTTGGATTCAGCTGCAGAGCCAGTCTGACAGACAGGAACTCTAGTATCCTGGGGTCAGTGACAGAGCTGCTGGCCAGTCTGTGCACCTAGTTTCAGTTGTTTTATGTGGAAAATAACAAGTCCTCCAGCTTCCCATGGGGCAAAAGCGTTCAGTTCAGTGATTAGTTAAGTGTGAATTATTTTATTCTTTTACTTTCAATCTTTATTAAGTGATTTCAGTGAATTAATGGCCTTCCTTTCATGTTGAAAAGGCAACTAGAAATGTTTGCCATTCTACTCTTCACATTAAAAAGAACAAACATTTGGGAACTTCCATAAATGGAAGCTCATACCCTTCTTTTTTGTCCCTTTTTCTGCTTCATTATTTGGGTTTAGGGATAATTACAGAAAATGCACGGTTCCTAAGACCTATTATCCTGTAGGAAAAAGTGAAGATTGTCCACAAACTATAAGTAATTTCATTATTTAATGAATCTTGTTTCCTTTGATAGTAGTATAACTGGTGACGAAAGATTATGTGAGCTAATTGAAAACTATTATTAGTTCACAATTCAACGTATCCACATGGTCAATTCATTTTCCCTGTGCTTTTTTAAAATTGTGTGGTTTTTAATAAAGATATAAAATAAAGTTTACTTTTCATTTACTTTTTTCTATTTTACACATGAGTCTGATTCATAACTGCATAACTATTTACCTTGTACAAATACATAATCATTCATTTGCTATCTCGTGGAAATCCATTCATTTCTCCTCTTGGGTGATGAACTCTGATGTCCAACTTATTCATTTGTCTTCAAATCTACTTCTAAACTGAACACAACCCATGTGATGTCAGTAAGAACTACCTCTTTGTGAAATACGGGGAGCCAACATCTCCATAGCTTCTCTCTATGTGCCTATAAGTCCTTAGATACACATCCCAGGAAATACTTGATGCCTATAAATTAGTCTAACAAATTATTCACTCTACTGTAGTGGGAGATTGATTAGTGTCAGGACAACACAGTGAACTTTTTAGTATGTTCACCTCCTACCTCAAAAAGAGAGGTCAAAAGCATTTATATCAAGAGCAAAATAAACATTCCCTGAATTAGCCTTACACCTTCTAAAGATAGGAAGTTAAACAGGAAACTAGGGAAGCCATCCTACATGGCGGGTGAAGAGAAGCTGGCTTTTCTCGTATGGCTCCAACTTCACATGTTGTTCTGAGAGACTAGCTTTGGCTCCACAGTTCACATGAGTACCAGTCTGTCCCTGTTATGGTGGGTTTGCTGCTGTCGCATTTGAAAGTCACATCACGAGGACGGTGGCCCTGACACGGTTGAGGAGGAAGACGAGCGCCCTCCCGGGGTCAACGTGTTGGGTTCCTTTGCGGCTGCTGCTCCATGTTTGTTTATAAAGACGACAGCAGTCACTTTCAAATTTTCCTTGGCTCTCTGCTTCTAGAAATCCCTCTTGTTATCTTAATTATGTCTACTAAATTGCATCAGATGGAGCCCTGGGCAAGAGATGAACATTCTAGTCCCCTTTGTGCCACTGCTGACTCAGTGACCTTGGAAAAATCACTAAGCCTCTTTTGGTAAAGCCTCTCCTCTATAAAATGAAGGGGAAGGTGTCTATGTAAACTGCTAGACCTTCCTAATAGCCTGCAAGTATACATTTCTGTCCTGTGACTGTCATGTTGTCGCTAAGTGGGTTTTACTCTGTCTAGCTTTGAGAGGCCATGCAGCGATGGGAGAGAGAGGACTTTGCAATGCCCACTCCAACATAAATGGATGAAATATTTGCAATGCCCACTCCAACATAAATGTATGAAATATTCGCTCTCCAGGTTTCCCAGTTCCTGAGGTGAGCTGGTTTCGGGATGGCCAGGTGATTTCAACTTCCACTCTGCCCGGCGTGCAGATCTCTTTTAGCGATGGCCGCGCTAAACTGATGATCCCCGCCGTGACTAAAGCCAACAGTGGACGATATTCCCTGAGAGCCACCAATGGATCTGGACAAGCAACTAGTACTGCTGAGCTTCTCGTGACAGGTACTGGTGGGGACCTGTCTTCAGCTGACCCAGATGACGTCTCCCATACTGGGAGGAGTTCAGATAGGGCTATGAATACAAGTAAAGGTATCTCCCGAGCTGGAGAAAGGCCCGCTGGATGATGATTCAGAACAAAGTTGTCTGCCTGGTGTAATTTAATTCCCTTTGAAGGTTAAGCACAAAGTAGCTGAGAAGTAGTGTCTCTGTACACATATCAAATACTCAGAAGTATATTGAAAAAATATTAAAAATCCTAGTTTCTCTATAAAGTATAGAGCCTTGTTTATAAGCCTATCAAGGAACAGGAAATTTTCCAGAAATCACAGAGAATTTCTGTCTGGATAAGCATCTAGGTAATCCTGATGCAGGTTCTCCGTAAACAAGGCAGCCATTTAAAACACATTTAAAATACTGTACACTAAACACACTCAGAAAAAGGCAAATGCTTGTTATTCAAATATATGATACCATTTCCCCAGAAAGTTATTACTCATCACCTTTGTGAGCTTTCTCCATCCTTTACTGCCTAATATGATATACAAACATTCGGAATACAAATTGTTTATTGTATAGAGATGTCTTGTATGAACTGCATGATATCACATGCTTATCAGAAACCCACACCTTCACTGATGTCTAATTACATGGTCATACTTGATTAAACAGAAAGCACACTGGATTACTTGGAGATGAGCTTTAACATGCACCCAGAGAATCCAGAAATGGAAGAACAGGGTTGACGGCATCTGTATCTGCTGCTTTGACTCAAAGAAACATCACAGTTAACCCCAATCACCCTCATATTTGGGGCCCATCAACATTTCATCCTGGATGTTGGGGGTGGGGGCATGAAGCCACACCTCTCCCTAAGGGGCTACTGGAAGTTGAAGGCTGTTGAAGGAGGAGGGTCATTTTCTTTAGTGGCATTGCCACATGATAAGATCCCCTTGCCAGCGCCCACCCTCCCCCAAAGCTTAGGCAAGAAACTCTAAACTCAGTGGGCTGCACGCAGACTGTAGACATTATAGAAGGAAGGGAACTCATTGGGAAGGTTTCTAATGAGAGGGGGAGGAAGATGAGAGGGGGAGGGGGGAAGAAGTGACATTTATTAGCTAAGTGTACGAAATTGTCCAATAATAACAAAATTTTAAAGAGGAAAAATTTCTCTCAACACAATTTAAAAATCTCTTTTTTCCTGTAGCATAATTAACATCAGATCAGGCCATTATTGGGGTTAACCTTTTTTTTTTTTTGGTCTTTTTGTTTTGAGACAGGGTCTCCCTGTAGCCCCCACTGGCCTGGAAATCACTCTGTAGACCAGGTTGGCCTTGAACTAACAGAGATCCTGCTGCCTCTGCCTCTCGGGTGCTGGAGTTAAAGGCATTGCCACCACACCGGCAGGGTTAACATTTTTAATGCACGTAATTATTTTGGTCATTTGAATATCAACCTAGTTGGAGGAACATTGCTTCTTAAATTGAATTAAACTTTAAGAATTCTGTAAGTCCTGGGCGCATCAATTTTACCAACCGCTGGAATTTGCTTCAGTGCCACTTGCCAGCTAACATTGACATGTTAGCATGAGGCATGATTCCAAGGAGAGACAAGCCAGGAAATAGTATAGAAATAGTATAGAAATATCTAGACATTGAGTTACAAGAACAAACAGGGACTGGAGTGATGACGCATCAGTTAAAGGCTCATTGCTCTTGCAGAAGACCTGGGTTCAGTTCCTAAAACCAACACCAGATGGCTCACAGCTGCCTATAGCACCAGTTCCTAGAGCCCTCTTCTGGCCTCCACAACTACACGCACATAGCACACATACACTTGAGCAGGCACATGCACGGACACATAAATAAAAAATAAAATACATAAATAAAAAGGAAAATAAATGCAAAAAGGAAAATAAATGCTAAGAAAAACAAAGCAAAAGAAATAAACTATGGTGGCAGGAAAGCCTTCTGTTCTGGCTCTATTCTGGTTGACATCTTCATGGGAGCTGGGTTCAAAGATCGTCAAGGGTGCTGGATTGTTAACTCACCCCGTGCTTTGGGATTCAACGCTGTGATAATTTAAAAATATCTTGTTGGGAGCTCCCTGACCCCCAGACCTGATTTTGTCCTTTGACACCCCCCCCCCCCCGCAGCGGAGACAGCACCACCCAACTTTGCTCAACGACTGCAGAGCATGACCGTGAGACAAGGAAGCCAAGTTCGACTACAAGTGAGAGTGACTGGAATCCCTACACCTGTGGTGAAGTTCTATCGGGACGGAGCCGAAATCCAGAGCTCCCTTGATTTCCAAATTTCTCAAGAAGGCGACCTCTACAGCTTACTGATTGTGGAAGCGTACCCCGAAGATTCTGGGACCTATTCCGTAAATGCTACCAATAGCGTTGGAAGAGCTACTTCGACTGCCGAATTGCTGGTTCAAGGTGCATGCTGCAGGCTGGGAAGGGAGAAGGGGAGAAGCCTGGGTTGGGAGCACATGGGGCCAAGGGTCCACCTACCTCCCTTGGGTCGCGGCCCTGGGAATGCTGGGAGCTGAGATCAAAGCTGCCTTTTCTATCCCTAGCAGAAGACAGATCTCTGAGGTTATAAGTAAGGGTTCAGTGTTGAAACATGTTTCATGAAAGAAATAATATACATCTGTGTGGTTCTGGAAAATAATGGAATTTTTATTTTTTTAATTTTATTTGTGTGAGTGTTTTGCCTGCATGTATGTTAGTGCACCTGTGTCACGCCTGCAGAGGTCAAAAGAGGGCTTCGGATGCTCTGGAACTGGAGTTGCCCCCTTGTGGGTTCTGGGAATCAAATCTGGGTCCTCTGGCAGAACGATCAGCATTCTTAACCTCTGAGCCATCTCTCCAGCCCTAATGGAATTTTAAAATAAATGATTTTTAGTAAATTCCTCGCTAATAAACATTGCCTATTTTCAAATCTCATTTACTTTCACACAGAATCCAAAACATTCTCTAGTCTCCCCATTGTAACCCACAGAATATAGTACTGACACCTCCCAACTCTCTTTTAGAAGAATCACTTTCCCTCCTAAAACCTTCGTCTTTTGGCTTCCACAGGTGAAGAAGCAGTACCTGCTAAGAAAACCAAGACAATCGTGTCGACTGCTCAGATTTCAGAAACAAGACAAACCCGGATTGAGAAGGTATTCCCCACAGATGTGCTTCCCAGCGGTGCAGGGCGGCCGCTTCCCCAGCTATTCCTCCTCTGTTGTCTTCTTTTTTTCATCATGGCCTCTGTTTTCATTTTTTTCCAGAAGATTGAAGCCCACTTTGACGCCAGATCAATTGCAACAGTTGAGATGGTCATAGATGGTGCCACTGGACAGCTGCCGCACAAAACACCTCCCAGGATACCTCCTAAGCCAAAGTCAAGGTCTCCAACACCGCCTTCCATAGCGGCTAAAGCACAGCTGGCTCGACAGCAGTCCCCCTCACCGATAAGACACTCCCCTTCTCCGGTCAGACACGTTCGAGCCCCAACCCCATCTCCGGTCAGGTAAGGCTTCATTCAAAAGACTGAGTTACTATAGGTTTTTAAATTAGGTGTCGGGCAAACAGAAATGTAGCATGTGGAAAAGAGGTAGAGAAATTCCTGAATATGGTTTTTACAAGTCCTCACTGTCCATGGGTAAATTGCAGAAGACTAGTTCTGATTTTTTATTTATAGTCCGCTCAACAAATACATGTTTTAGGAGACAAAACACAACACAAAGAATGAGAAGAGCACAGAATTTAGACTTGGATCCCCTTAAAGTCAATCAACCAGACCATTTGCTCACAGTTTGATCTCAGTCAGTAGTTAATAGTTAACCACTACTATAAATGGCTCACCACCACTATGGCAGACTCTGTATGCATTATCTCATTAAATATTCCCAACCCTTAAGAATTATCATCTGCCACCCCCTGTTCTTGGTAAGCAACTAGAGAGAGCTCAAGAAACCCATGGGCTTAGCTGTGTTTTTTTTTTAAACATTTTAATTTATATATATATATATATATATTTGCACAAGATTATGTTACTAATCAAATCTAGACCCGTGTCCCCACCACCCTACCCCCTTACCCCACCAGAGTTCATGCATTCTGCCAAACATATTTTTCATCTTTTTCTCAGTCTTTCTCAAAATTCTCGATGTGGAAGTTAACTGTTTTGAGCAGAAGTTCACCATTTCAGTTAGTTCTTTGATGCAGTCTTTTCTGTTGTTTTTGTTGTTCTTTCCAATATGCATCACTCTCAACTACTTGGATAAAAGCTCAAGGGGCCATGCACAGGAAATACTTACAACTGGGTAATTGGCGCTAGCATCCATAGATGAAGGATACCACTCATCGTTTGTTTTTCTGGGACTGTGTTACTTCACTTAACATAACATCTTCTAGTTTCATACATTTACCTGTGCTTCAGGTAGCTGGTCCTGGGAAGTCCCTGATCTAAGCTCTGCACATTCAGCTGTGTTTTTTTGTAAAATCAGGAGAATCACAGTAAGAATGATTTCAACATATTTTCTCTGAAACCAATGAGATCATGAGTTGAAGATGCCCCTTGAACATAGAAAATAATTATTCAAATCTTCATATCCTCAACTAGTAGATAAAACCTTTGAAATAGTTTGCATATGTTTGTTCTGTTGTTTAGAGAATATAATGGATTTCTATGCTTAACTAAATTGTGTGGGCCCTGCACATTTACAGGTATTTTAGGAGGTGAGCCTGTATCTTCAGTGCTCAGAAATTATACAATCAAGTACAAATTATCCACATCAATTGAAACTTCAGGATTTAGTTTAACGTGATGAGACTTTTAATATGACGAACTAAAAATTCTGCAAAATCTGAGCACACACACAAAAGTGTATCTTAATCAACTCAAATGAAGTAAAAATCAATGTAGACAAAGTTCTCCTGATAAGAAAAAAATTAAAGTGGAATAATGAGACAGTTGACCTAAAAAAGAAGAAGAAATCCAGACTTACTGGGAAGTTACTGTAATGTAATCAAAGTAACATGATGGGGCTAAGGTATAGCTCAGTGGAAGGATGCTGGCCTAGTGTGTGCGCATGAGGACTGAGATTTGATGCCCAACACTAAAGGGAAAAAAAGGAATAGAAAAATACATTAAGAAAGTAGATCATAGAACATTGAAATAGGTTTATGTATACAGTGGTGCACACCTTTAATCCTAGCACTTGGGAGGCAGAGACAGGCAGATCTTTGTGAGTTCAAGGCCAGCCTGGTCTACAGAGTAAGTTCCAGGACAGCTGGGACTACAGGGAGACCCTGTCTAGAAAAGACCAAAAGAAAAAAAAAATTTTTTTTATCAAGGCAAAGATATTTTACTTTATAAATAAGACTGACCTAATTAGGTGCCCCTCTGGAAGAAGGCAAACATAAACATCTACTTCACATTTATTTCAAAATAAACACTACCTCTATAAAAATGTTAAAGCATTTTATAGGGAGGGCAGCAAGATGGTTCAGTGGGTCAAGGCACTTGCCCCCATGGCTGATGAACTGAGTTCTACCAGCAGAACCCATACCATGAAAAGGAGAGAATGGACTCGCACAAGTTGTCATCTGACCTCCATAAGCACGTCATGGCATGATCTACCCCCAACCCACACATATAAAAAAACTAAATAAACATGTGATTAGAATAATAGAGGGAGGAAAGGAAACGTGGGCAAATGTTTTTAAAGGATAGCTTTGAAAATTATATTTACATATTCACAGTAAAAATTAAAACATCTCTATGGCCAAACCAAGATCATTGCTAGACTAAGCAACATATTTGTGTGAAAAAAAAACACATGTAAATGCTCCTTTCTGAAGCTGCTTCATTGGTACTGCCACAAAAATATCATAGTAAACGTTGACTAGCTAGCATGTGAACAGTGCCAGGCCATTAAACAAGAGCCTGTACAGCTACACATGTTTATGCGGGATAAGACTCTACAAGCCATCAAAACGCAAGCAAATCTGGAGGGAAAATTACCATGACTTAAAACCAAGAACTGGAAATATGGAGAGTACAAGATGCCAAATGCATTCGAAAGTTTTAGATGTTAATTTCTAAAGGAAAAACACATGCAAAACGAGCTGGAAAAAAAAGATATCACCAGTTATTTCACCCAAGAGACAGTGTAAGTGTCCAATAAATATATTAAATCATACTAAACATTTTCCAATCTTTGAAGATATTAGAACACCATGAAATCACAACACAAGCCAAATGTAATCTCTGGGAGAGATAACAATGGCAGTACTATATTTTAGACTCAAGCCTAAGGGTCATCTAGAATTATAGGCATTTCCTGGCCCCATGGAGTGTTTGACTGTCTTAGCACTCTGAAAGAGTTAGTAGCAGTCCAATTACTCAGTCTGCCAAATTTGCTTTAAAATAATTATAAAATATAAATGCCAGTTTGTGAAGAAAATAATGGTTATCTCAGATAGACTACTTCCGAAAATGCCCCATGGCTTAATTTTGATCTTTGTTGTAGACAAAGCAAGAGTATTTCATTGGATGAGCTGCGATGTAGCTAGCTGTGACCAAGTGATTATTTTTTTATTGTAAGTGCAGAAATAAGCACTTTCCCATAATGACTCAAATTATGTTGATTGTCACACTTATGGTCTTACCTGCAGCCTGCTATCGATCACTCGAGCCATGCTAATCATGTCTCAGGCTCTTTTTGGATTCAACCCGCTTTACTAGGTGCAGCAAGAACAAAGCAGAAGTCAAAATGTGGAAGTGCACGTATGTCTCTTGGGAGTGCATGTCTCTTTGCTTCAGTCGCCGTGGATGCTACTCCATCTTAGTCTTTGTTATATTTCCCAGGCCATAATTTTCAGAATAGAGACATGTTTGTTAGCCTTCCATTTAGTTTGATTACAATTTCATTTCTAAAATGTAAATTGATTCACACACACAGAGACACAAAATCTTTTATAAGAAAATGATTAGAGGGCTGGAGAGATGGCCCAGCAGTTAAGAGCGCCGACCGCTCTTACAGAGGACCTGGGTTGGATCACCAGCACCCACATGGCGACCGAGAACCGTCTGAAACTCCAATTCCAGGAGAACTCCAGTTCCAGGGGAATCCAACACCCTCTTCTGACCTCCGCGGCATTGCACAACACAGGTGCACAAACCTGCATGCAGACAGTTCATTGATACACATACAGAAATAAATAAAAAAAAAGAAAAGAAAATGATTAGATGTTTCACCATGAACTAGGTTGTTATAGTATTCTGCTAAGTTACTCTGTATCTTAGAGGAAATATCACTATGCCTTGACCTTAATTAGGATAAATGTTTCATTTATGATCAATGAAAACTAAAAACCCAAGTAAGTGCCAGAATACATGAATAAACATTTTCCTGCAGTGTCTAAAAATACAACTGTGTGGTAATACCGCCACCTAGAGGAAAGAGAGTAAAAATACAACTGTATGGTAATACTGCCACCTAGAGGAAAGAGAGTAACATAAGTTAACTGAAAATTAATTTTGAAAAGATGTATCTTAAAATGATTGACCTATCCATAAAATCATTGTTAGAGATAGAAATTTGTATTTGACATATATGCATTAATATTTAATGCCCACACTCTTTATTTAATGCTATTTACATTTTAGATATGCTTAAAAAGCAAAACAATGAAAGCTGTCTTGGAAGAAGCCATTTCATCAATTTAATAATCATTAAAAAAAAAAAAACACCATAAACTCATTGGGTTTCAAAATAGTTGTACTTCACAGTAATTCTGAGATTATTTAAAGGAAGTTCTCCATATAATACAATGAAGATTATGTAAATAAATATGGAGGAATGAAAAGAGCTGCCCACAAACACTTGTTCTACAGCAGCAGTTCAAAGCTACATTGTACAGACAGTACACAAAGCAGTTGTGCACAAAGTTCATCAAGAAAGCTTCCATCTGCCTGCAAATTCATAAAATACAGATGTGATAGAGACTATGGGGAGATGAGGGAAGAAAGGGAAGACAGAACAGAGGGAGGGGGAGCCAGCCATGTTTAGCCTAGGATACTTACAGAAACCATGTTCACATTACCTATTGACCATCCTCTCCTCTCTCCCCCAGCAAGAACTGGGAATACAGGGAGAGATATAAGATTGTTGGGCTAGCACTGTGTTTCCTACAGTGAAGGAAGGATATATTAAGGCAGCTTCTCTCTCTCTCTCTCTCTCTCTCTCTCTCTCTCTCTCTCTCTCTCCCCTCCCTTCTCCCCCGCCCCCCAATGTGTGAAGGTGAGATAGGGCAGAAAATCTATGGCTTACTTAGAATCAAGTCCTATTCCCTTACAGGGTTGCAGCAGATAAACACAGGGCTTACTGAGATTTAAAGCAAATTACTTTCAAGTTCATTATTTACGCTCTGAACAGGTTGTGGAGGCACACGTTTTAAAACTCTGCCTTAAGCACAATCGGATTTTCATCCCATCATCCAAATCCAGTTAGACCTGCTGGTGTTCATGTTTTTGTGTCTGACCTTGGTTGTGTGGTTTCCAGGTCTGTGTCCCCAGCAGGGAGGATCTCCACATCCCCCCTCAGATCTGTTAAGTCACCGCTGCTCATCCGCAAGACTCCGACACCCACCACGGCCATGGGCCCCGAGGTGCCTCCCCCTTGGAAGCAAGAGGGATTTGTGGCCTCTTCAACTGAGGCTGAGATGAGAGAGACAACAATGACAAGCTCTACTCAGATCAGGAGAGAAGAGAGATGGGAAGGGAGATACGGTGTCCAGGAGCAAGTGACCGTCAGTGGGGCTGCAGGGGCTGCCGCCAGCATGTCAGCCAGCGCTTCTTTCACAGCAGAAGCTGTTGCTACTGGTGCTGAAGAGGTACTGTCCAGGGCTGGAGAGATAGCCTAGTGGTTAAGAGCACCGACTGCTCTTGCAGAGGACCCGGGTTCGATCCCCCCAGCACCCACATGGCGGCTAAGAACCGTCTGTAACTCCAGTTCCAGGGGAATCTGATGCCCTCTTCTGACCTCCATGGCATTGCACGACACGGGTGCACAAACCCTACATGCAGACAGTACATCCATACACATACAAAAATAAAAAAAATAAAAAAAAAATAAAAAAGAGGTATTGTCCAAAGTCTCTGCTTCCCCTAGTTCATGTGCTGGTTCTTCCAACCCAATTTCAGCCATGCAGTGCAGTCTATACAGGTTGGAGGGAATATGCACAGAAAGGTAAAAATATAATTAACTCTGGGGACCAAGTTCAGTTGTCATGCTTTGAGTCAAAGAATAATCTGTGAGGTTTGCATAAAAGATGAATTTTAATGATGCAGACCCTTTATCTCTGGGAAATAATAGATGGCTGCATATTAGTATATTGTACTTGTTGTAGCTCCTGGTAGAAATATTCCACCAGACATTTAAAAACCATTGTACTCACCCACTACCAATCCAGGTGAAACAAGAAACAGACAAGAGTGCAGCTGTTGCAACTGTTGTTGCTGCTGTTGATATGGCCAGAGTGAGAGAACCAGTTATCAGTGCTGTAGAGCAGACTGCTCAGAGGACAACCACGACTGCCGTGCACAAACCTGCTCAAGAACAGGTATGCTCAGGGCCACCAGGGGGCGTACGAGGAGCCGGGCCTGTGCATTCTCTCCACTATGCTTTTTTTTTAAATTTTTTAATTTAATTTATTTTGGCTGACATATACAAATATAAAGTTGTACATATTTATAGGGTCACATGATGTTTCATGCATATATACATTGTTTAAAACTTAAAACTGCTGAACATGTCTAGGTCATTAAACATGTATTAAAACATGCTTTTAACATTGAGAATTCCAAGTCCCTGGGTGAACCAGTGTCCTGCTGAAAGCAGCACCCAGGCCAGCACTTAGTAGAACTTTCTGAGGAAAAAGTTGTCTGAAATATCAAACATGTTTAAGCTGTAAATATCACAAGAGCATACCAGGTCAGAAGAAATATCAGGGCTATGTCAGACAAGTGAAAGTTAACTGTTGTATTTATTCAAGATGTCAAGGGATTCCTTGGAGGTAGACCTGTGCTGGCAGGAAAAAGCTAGCTGAATAAGAGGCCACCCAAAGCCAGGGTTCTGTTGCTCTGTGAGCCAGGAATGGAAACTGCTAGGGCAGGCATTAGATTTCTCAAAACTTACCCCAAGAACCTTTGATTTTATGATTTTGCTTTCCACAAAACAAAACATTTGATTCATGGCTGAAAACGGACATAAAGCCAAGATTGCAGCTCACCTCATATTTGAACAGACTTTGTTGTCATTCACAACTTCTCTAGCTTTCCTCCCTGTCCTCTTGTGTCATGCCTCAGAACTGATGCACTATTATGATTTTTTTTTTTTTGGTCTTTTTGAGACAGGGTCTCCCTTTAGTCTCAGCTGGCCTGGAGCTCATTATGTAGACCAGGCTGGCCTTGACCTCACACAGATCCGCCTGCCTCTACCTTTTATTACATGTTTCTATACAAAGTGCATTAACCTGTCTCCTTTCTTTTATGAACATCAGATAAGAAAAGAGGCGGAGAAGACTGCTGTAACCAAGGTTGTAGTCACCACTGATAAAACCAAGGAACAAGAATTCCAATCAAGAACCAGAGAAGTAATTGCAACAAAACAAGAGCAGATGCACATAACTCATGAGCAGGTGAAAATGATTTCTATTTGCAAATCACTGATGTGTCAAAATGGATGATAGTATTTACCATGAAGCAAGGTAATTTGGGAGCCATGTGTCTAACATTACAATAACATCTATAATAACATCTTCATATCATGTGTATTTCCTGGACATGCCACAGTCCCTTAGGGTTACTCAGTGTTCGTACTGAAAATACAAATAAGGGTCTCAGGTAACTTTTTAATGATTACCTGATTTGATTATAGATAAGTATATGACTGTGGAGACAGAACAGGCAGAATTAAAATAAAAAAGAAGAAACTGATGCCATGGCAGAGCAGGGAAAAATGGAAAAGAACGCTGAGTTCATGTCACTTTAAAAGCTTAGTCTGGTGCTAGCCATTTGTGGATGCTACGACCAAATCCCCCAATTGAAAGACAAGATTAACAATGTTATTGTTATAGTTCTTTCTATCTGAAAGCAGCTTTGATGTTATAATGTGAATCTCTTAATGAGCCCTAGAATTAACTTACCAATTACTTTCAGACATGGTAATTAATGTATATGGGCAGAAGATATATTCATATTTGAAAATAATATAAAATTAAAGGGAAAAATGTGAACTCCTAAACATATATTGGAGTTAACACATAGTTTATTCCTGGAGGACATAATTCTGGTACATATATGATGTGTATATAGGCATATTTTGGAGCAATACAATTGGGAGGGAGCCACAACAACATAAGGACTGGGTCAAAGAACGGACTGATATAGTTAAATTCTGCCCAAAACAATAAACCTCTGCAGAGGAAAACTTAAAAGACTGAGAGAAAGATACAGGACATGTATGGCAAAATGCAGGAACTGGGGTGGGGTGGGAGGAAGGGAAAGGTGACTACACCTAAATTGAACTGAAAAATGATGTATGAAGTACACAAAATGCCAATAAAAGTATTATATTAAGAAGCCAGGCCAGGCGTGGTGGCACATGCCCTTAATCCTAGCAGAGGCAGGCAGATCTTTGTGAGTTCAAGGCCAGCCTGGTCTACAGAGTGAGTTCCAGGACAGCTGGGACTACAGGGAGACCCTGTCTCAAAAAGACCAAAAAAAAAAAAAAAAAAAAATCTTGGCAACTGGGGAGGTAGAGAGATGGCCGTGCAGTTTAGAGCACTCTCTGTTCTTGCAGAGGACCCAGGATGGATTCCCAGCATGCACATGGTGGCTAACAGCCATCCGTGATTCCCTCATCTGACCTCCACAGGCATTGCACAACATGGTTACACTTAAGCACATGCAGGCAATATATTCATACACATCTAATAAAAGTAATAAATATTGTTCTTAAAGCTTAGCAGCTGCTTCCTGGCCCTTTAGGACATTAGAACACGAGTTTCATATGAGATGGACAGCACAAACTTAAAGCAACTGATCAGGAAAGATGAAAAGATCGGTCCCATGATTGCAGGCGTTTGTGGGACAGACTGGCTAAGGTCTGTTGATAGGACTGTTGGTCAGTGGAGCCAATCATTAGTAGCATAGTTTGAGAGGATAAATTTTTAAGTCCCTTTCAACCAGGAGACCATGGGTTTCAGTGGTAGAATGAGGATAGGAAAGACGCAAAGGAGAGACGTGTCCTCTTTATATAGTCACTCCTTGGGCATCAGAAAGGTACACAGCATCCTTTGGTGGCTAAGCATTTATAGAATATTTTCCCTAGGGGAGATGCCAAAATTATCTTTCCACTGTGTCCCAATTTTGGGAAAGTAAGTCTTGATGACCAAAGCCATTATAACGCTTAGAAAACAAATTGCAAAACAAAATTGTGTTCAAATGCGAGCTATAAATTATCTATGCTTGGCTTCTCATATATAAAATAAAAAGGGACAGGCAAAATGACTTCTTCAGCCTTCCATTGTAATATTATGTGTTCTAAATGACCTGGGATGATGAATTAGCATACACTTAAATTACCATATACTCATTTATAAAAGGTTCGATTCTTTTAAAAGAAGACAG
This sequence comes from Rhizomys pruinosus, assembly GCA_009823505.1. Classification (NCBI taxonomy): domain Eukaryota; kingdom Metazoa; phylum Chordata; class Mammalia; order Rodentia; family Spalacidae; genus Rhizomys; species Rhizomys pruinosus. Next base: position 5,394,799 of record VZQC01007398.1, on the reverse strand, counting down.
CAACCCATTTTTACAAAACAATCAGTCCTGAATTCAATATTATTCTTCCTATAAAGAGACTAATTTATGGTTCAGACAGGGAACAAACATGACCATATTCATTATGCTAAGATTTTTTTTTTAATGACATCTCCAGAAAAGAAATTTTATGCCTTCAAATTTATGTTCTGTTTTATTCTATAAACACTGTGATACCACCATTGGATTTCAGGAAATAATAATGCTTTGTTTTTAATCATTGATTGCAGATAAGAAAAGAAACTGAAAAAGCCTACGTACCAAAGGTAGTAATTTCCGCAGCTAAAGCCAAAGAGCAAGAAACTAGAATTACTGGAGAAATTACTACAAAACAAGAACAAAAGCAAATAACTCAAGAAACAGTAAGTCCAGTTTGATAAATACTTTGTGGTTTGTTGACAAATATCTCATTTGAACTAGGTGCATGTACCTTATAGCCGAAATCTTAGAATACAGTCTCTGCTGTCTGTTTCTTTGTGTTGTTTCTCTGTGTCTAGTGCCGAACTTTTCCATAATGGAAATTCTATCCTCCAGGCACTGTTTTGTGCTCTCTTGATCAGTTTTGTCCACACTGTCTACTAGAACAGAATAGGGGAACCCATGAACTTGTAGAGCACACCTAAGTAGAAGGTAGACATCACCTCTGTCTACTGCCCAGGAATACTATTTGTTTTCCCACATACCTTGACCCCCCCAGTGACTTAGATTGGTGCATTCAACCTTTATATCATGCCAGTGACATGTCTGTGTGTACTTGCTCTCTCTCTCTCTCTCTCTCTCACACACACACACACACACACACACATGGCTTAGCCACAGCACTCCAACAAGACACCAGAGGGGAACACGCAAATGCCAGACATCAGAGAAGACGGCATCTTAATTCCTGGTCGATGAACACTGAAGTAGACTTATGGGCTACTTTTGTACAGCCATGTGAAGGTGGTTTTAAGAACACCATGCTTGTAAAAGGCTAACCAGAGCCAGCTGGCTAGGTTTCCATTCACCTTGTGTTCAATATAAAAGAGACTTCCAGTGCAACAGAGTCATGATTTGGGCCATAGGAATCCCTATCATCATTGGTGCATTGTGGGCTGAGCAGTTCAGGCACCCAGTCTTTTTCAACCATTTGTCAGCAGCTTCCCTAACATGTCACTATAGCTCAAAGATGTTACGTTTGCAGTTCTCACACAGTTTGCTAAGGAGCAGGCAGGCACAAAATTCCACTCCTCGGGAAAACAAAGAGAAAGCTGTCAGCACACGCTTAGACCTTTGCAAAGGAGTGTGACATTTTCTCCCTTGTCACCAAGCCTTCTGTATTCTGAACGTGGCCAGACCATCTCACTGTTTCTTTTGTGCCTTTTGAAACTCAAACCTTCATCTTACTCTATGAAATCAGGTAAGACAGGAAACTGAGACAACTGCTGCATCCATGGTGGTAGTGGCTGCTGCCAAGTCCACAAAGCTAGAAACAGTGGTGGGAGTTCAAGAAGAAACTGCCACCCAAGATCAAATGCACCTCACTCACGAACAGGTGATGATCTCCTGCTGATGTGAAAGTCACTTGCGTTATGTCACTCACCACATTCATCATGGCTCTAAATCATCACGCCATCATCTCTTCTCTTTAAAACCTCATGAGCCTTTGCCACCCATCAGCTCTTACCATCACGTCTCATCTCTAACTCTCGGGCTTTCTCTGGATTGTGACTAATAGACTGTCATTCTCATTAATATCTCCCTATTGGTATAGACTCCAATATACAAGACAAAAATTATGTATTATTTATGGCTCTACTAGAATTCTGCATAGATTAGATGAATAATTGACAAAGATGTAGCATTTATCAATCTTTCCTTTCTAGTCACATTTTCCTTTAGCTCTGTTATTTTGGTATTTTAAATTTATTTACTTATTTCTATTTGAGACAGGGTCTCATTGTATACCCCTCGCTGACCTGGATCTCACTGTGTAGACCAGACTAGCCTCAAACTCACAGAGATCTATCTGTGTCTGCCTCAACATGCTGGGACTAAAGATGCGTGTTGATATGCCTGGCCTTAGTCTTATTATTTTGGTATTTTTGCCAGTGAAACAATATGGATGATCAAGCAACCCAAATGATTTACTAACATTTAATGAAGTACCTATGAATAAGAAGAAAATGTTGCTTCTTTTTCCAGTAAACTTGTTTCTTTTATTAGAGGCTCATGAAACTTAATGACATTTTCTTACCTTTTTAAAAAATTGTATCACCAGATGATGAAGGAAACTAGGAAAACAGTGGTACCTAAAGTTATAGTTGCTACGCCCAAGGTCAAAGAACAAGATTTAGTATCAAGAACTAGAGAAGGCATCACTACCAAAAGAGATCAAGTCCAAATAACTCAAGAAAAGGTGAATATAGATATTTGAGATGTGAAAAGTTCATCTTTTAGTTAATTTCTAGTAAACCATTAACTATTAAGTATGATGAATTATTAATCTCTCCATTCCTTTTAAATCCATAACTAAAAATTGGCAAATATGTGATGGATTACCATTAATGTTTTTTCTTCACACTTGATTTTTCACCCATCTATAACATTTGTGATTCATTTTATTCACCATTATTCATTGCATGAACGTTAGAATTGAGGCTTATTTTTTTAAGCTATTGGGAAGTATCTACAGATCACTTGGTAGCTAACGTTTCTAAATTCTGTGATTCTCAGTTATTCTCTGCAAGCTTAGACCTCTGAAGTGAAAATTAATTTCGTCTGAGTCCTTAACCCCAAATAACTTCGTCTTGCATCCCCACTAAGGGGGGGGGGGTCATACCCGGTGTATCTGGAACCCCACACAACTTAAACTTTGGTTTTGCTGTAATAATCAGATGAGAAAGGAAGCTGAGAAAACTTCCCTGTCTACAATAGCAGTTGCTACTGCTAAGGCCAAAGAACAAGAAACAATTTTGAGATCTAGAGAAGCAATGGCAGCTAGACAAGAACAAAGCCAAGTTATCCATGGAAAGGTGACTATTGCTACTCCAGTGTGGACTCCTCACCATAACATATTAATACAAACTCTCATGTGAAACCCCCAGTTATAATACATTAATATCAAACCTCATGTGAAAATCCCATTATAATATATTAATACCAAACCTCAAGATTCTTATACAGGAAACACTATTAATCAAGTTTATTTTTAGATAATTAAGCAATTTGGAACTAAAAAAATCAAATTCCTTATTATTGTTAACATTGCTACATATTCCTTTACTGGCTTATTGTTTTTTGCCATTGTTTTCAACTTTTTATTATTAACATCTAGAAATTCCCCTTAAGTTGATAACTGAACTTGCATGCAGGATAATTTTAAGAGACTCAATGAACATAAAAAGTAGTTGCATAAGAAAGTAATGAATCTTACTGTGGAGAAGATGTGTGTTTAAAGGAGTCATAAATTGAGGATACTGTACTATAGTCTAAGGATTGATTTCAGTAAATTACCTATAATTTTCTTCATGTTAAACTTCAACTTTTTTCTTCCTGTAAATATCAGATGAGAAAAGAAACTGGTAAAATTACAGTACTTGCTGCAGCAGCCTCTACCACAGCTAAGCAAGACACAGCACTAAGAAATCTAGAGAAGGAAGGGACCCAAGCAAAACAATTGCACATAAACCGTGGAAAGGATATCATACATATTTGCAGCTGCCAAAATTCCATGAATTAAGCTGCCTCCCATAACTATAATTTGCTCTAAATAAGCTATTTACCTGAATTTATCCTCTATTGGAAATTAGCAACTAAGGCTTTTGGATTCGTTAGCATTGTTAGCATCATGGACTGTGACCTGCATCTGTTTCCCTCAATGTTGATTTCAATCACAAAATCTTCCAGTTATGTTTTCCTAAGACATGATCTGAGATAAGTTTCAAACTTTTACCCACTCTAATATTTAATGAAATATGAGCCTCCTAGAAGTCTCATATGCAACAAGCTTTACCATGAAACATACTTGAAGAATGATTCATCTTTATTTCTGTCCTAGTTCATATAAGACTGTTTTATGTTTGCTGTTAACTATTAGCTAAGGGTGGAAGCTGAGGAAATATCTGTATCTAAGTTAATAGTACCCACTGCAAAACCTACTGAACCAGTCACACTGCCAAGGGCTAGAGGCCATTAATCGAGAATAAACACACTTTCAAGAGGAGGTAAAAGCTGATGGTGTGGAGGTGGACAGCACCACTCCATCCCATGCCGTCATCAGCTCTCATAACTTCCACCTCTCATGAGTTTGTATATTCCCCGTACTCCATTTAATTGCTTTACTGATGAACAAAATGTGAGAGATGATTAGATTCAGTCTAAATCCTCCAGTGGAGCATTTAGCATTTTTAGTTGCAAATGGCCAGATTAAGTCACACTCTTCTTGAGTTAATTCTCAGCATTTATCTAGTGTAAATTGGGCGTCTCCTAATCCAATTTGTCTTCCAGCTTATCTGAGTTCCAAGGATTAAAAGGGATATTTAAGTCCACTGAGAAATAAGAACAGCTAACAGCATAGAGTATTCATCTGCAGTTTCAAACACCATATGTATACAGATGTTAATATAGATTAATTTAAAAAAAAAACCACACACAATCTTCCTTTAACAATTCAAAATATCTTATCATAATTAAGACATTTTTGGCATAGGTTTTAAATTAGAAACAAGATTTGTTATCTTGGTTGTGTGAATTTTAGTCAGCTGACACTTTCTTTGAGCCTGAGGTTTCTCATTGCTAAAATAAACAAAAATAAAAATATACCTGATTAACTCATATCATAGACTGCTTGAAAGGTGCAAATGAGACACAGTAAAAATACAATTTCTCCAGCAAAATAATATATGTGTTTATTCAAAGTGTCCTCTGTGGAAGATAAACAATTAAAAGTATCTATGAAGTCAACTAGCAGCCTGTAATTTAAAAAAAAAATGAAAATGATGAACTCACCTAAGTGTCAAGTATATTTTGTAGTTTCTTCCAAAATGCAATTTGAGGGGAAGATGATATTTGCAGTTCTTTAAGACAAACTAAACTTTTTTATGCTTCTTAAATAAACACTAGACGAAGCCCATGGCCGTTAAAGCCCAATCTTGTCTTTTAGAAGGCATCGTTTATGCCTTAAATGTGATTCAGAGAATACTTTTTAAAGATATGCAGGTAGTATGCTTAAAACACATTTCAAATACATGTTCGATATCAGTCACAGCAGAAGCAAAAAGACTGAAAAATAATAAAGGAGCACAGTCTTCCTTCTAAAGCACCCTGGACAACCATGGCTACTTAACATCTTACAGTGTATTTTCAAATATTGCATAGACTCAAAATATGTGAGCCTCTTCAGCTGCTTTCCTTTCTTTAAAAGAAACTCCTTTTTCCGAATTGTGTTTTCATTCCCGTTAATCAGATTCACAGAAATGAGAAAATAATATTTGTTTCTCCCTGTGCTTTAACTCCCAGTAAAAATGAAAGTAAATTGAACTTCAATGTGAAAGGTTGTTCTCTTGAATCCAAACATGATAACACTTTCCTTTCAATCACAATATTTTTATTCCTGTGCTTTAAGAGAGATATTTTTCTAATAGATTGAATAAAGCTTCTCCCCAGTGGATCATAAGTAAATTCACGTGCTCGCTCTGATCAGGAACTCTTGTGTTATCTCACATTTGTATGCAGCCATGCCACTCTGTAGCAATTGATTTTTCTGATGTGATGATGACAGTATTGAGTGTGCTTTTATCATTGCTGTCGCCATGTCAACACCAGACTAAATGATCGACAAGATAATAAAAGTCATCAAGGAACAGAGCCTGTTCCAAAGTTCCTGTTTCCCAGTTGTTAATTACCGTCTGTCTAGCCTACATAAACTGCTTGAAATATTCAAAATTTCCTTATGATTTTATATATAGTATGGTCCTGTCTTAGGTCTGTGTAAGCTAATGTCTAGTATAATTAAGCAAATATGTAGGATATTTCTAAATAGATGTCTTTGCAATACAAGACTTAGGGAAATATTAAGTTTTTAGATTACGTTTATGAGCACATTAACAGTCTTATATAAAGTGAATAGTGTGCAGATTTAGTCGACTGACTGGGTAACTAGGAAGAATTGTCCCAGGAGGATGTCCCTGGGAGATGTTCAAGCCTGACTTGGTCATGACACTCTATAACTTGAGAAACCTTGTCTCCAGGTGGGCGTTGAGAAAAAGGCTGAAGCTGTGGCAACAGTCGTAGCTGCAGTTGACCAGGCCCGCGTGAGAGAGCCCAGAGAGCCTGGGCATGTAGAAGAATCATATGCTCAGAAGACCACTTTAGAGCATAAGGAACGCATTTCCACCACAAAAGTCCCTGAGCAACCCCAGCGCCCAGCCTCAGTACCCCACGTTGTCCCTAAAGCAGTCAAGCCTGTCGTGATTCAGGCTCCTTCTGAGACTCAGATCAAAACTACTGACCAAATGGGAATGCACATATCTTCACAGGTGAGTCTAGTATGCACTGCTTTCTCACTCAGTGTTTGGGGGGAAAGCAGCCTGACCTGCTGTGGTCACCTGGTGAACCATCCGATCACTGAGTTTCATTTTAATGCAGATCAAGAAAACTACAGATCTCTCAACTGAAAGATTAGTCCATGTGGATAAACGCCCCCGCACAGCAAGCCCTCACTTTACTGTTTCAAAAATTACTGTTCCTAAGACAGAACATGGATATGAGGTGAGACGTGCAGCAGAATAATGAAATGGTTAACTCAGGATAAATACCTGGCTCACGGTGTGGGACACTTTGTGTAGGCCAGTGTGGGTCCCATTTTGATAATATGCCCATCTATATTCTGGGGCTCTTAGATGCCCAGAGTCTAGACTTCTGAAATGGGCCCCATAGGATGAATCCAATAACAAGCAGTTATCTTCCTCTTGTGAGAAGACAAAATCCACACCAACTTTTCTGTTTTCACATTTCAGAAATGGCTCCAACTCAATTGCTTTGATTACTATAGTTGCAATCGTTTTGTAAATGGTGGTATAGCTTACAGTCTAGTGTTCCATATACTGGGAGACGTTTCAGAGTAGCTTAACTGTGAATGTGTTTAATAATCAAGGAAGACAATGAGAAGTCACATGCTCGTATGCTCTAGATGGCAAAGTGGAAAGTTAGTATTATGTGGAGGCTGAATTGGATTATGGGATGAGACAGCTCTGGGCTAGGGTCTTGTTCTGTTTTTATCAGCTCTGCCATTGGGGAAGGGAAAAGTGACAGTTGACAGCACCTAACACTCCTCAGCATCAATTACTAGGGCTCTTACTCTAAGAACTTACTCTCTGTGTCATCAAAGAATCATAAGCCATGTACAATGCCTGTATTTGGAGGTGGTTTTAGGAATTACTGAAACCGGATAACCACGCAAAGAAGCAGCAGAGAAACAATAAGGAGGCGAAGCCATCAAAATACTTTTTCTGAATGTGTTTGACCTTTCACACAGACTTGTGGTTGAAATCCAAATGTGTAATCACAAAGCATGCCTTAGAATTTGTCAAATGTGTTTTCAAATTCTTGATGCTGAATTTCCCACTATTATGGCTCCAACTGCACCCTTTGACAGAATTGAGTGAAGAAAATTCATGACTGCTTTAGATGATCCTCCGATGATAAGAGCTGTGTAATAAGGAGTGCTAAATATAGCCCTGTGAAAGGATATCGAAAGTTTACTAACTAAATAGGAATGGCAAATAGCTTTTAAATTGGCTTATCTCTGACTTACCATTAACTGTAAGAGTGATAATGAGTGAATTAGAAAACCAGCCAAACAGAAAATAGATGGAAGCCAGCCATGGTGGCACGTATCTGCAATGCCAGGTTTCTTGGGGGACAGACTCAATTCTGAAACACTAGAGCGGAGCACTTCCGAATGATGCCTTGCATGGCCACCCCAACGTTGTTTTGTTACGCTTCCCTTCAGGCATCGATAGCTGGAAGCGCTATTGCCACTTTACAAAAGGAGCTATCAGCCACGTCCTCTACTCAGAAGATCACCAAATCGGTGAAGGCGCCCACTGTGAAGCCCGCTGAGGCCAGGGTAAGGGCTGAGCCCACCCCTTCGCCACAGTTTCCCTTCTCCGACACTCCGCCGCCAGACACTTACAAGAGTCAAGCTGGCATTGAAGTGAAGAAGGAAGTCGGGGTGAGCATCAGCGGCACCCGCGTCCGTGAGGAGCGCTTCGAAGTCCTGCACGGGCGGGAAACGAAGGTGAGGCTATGCCCACGATTCTGCCATTTTCTGGCAGCTGGCCAGGAGGGTGGTCTTCCTCCTTTCCCGTGCCCACGCCCTGTTTACCAAGGATGCTATGGGAGGCATTTTTCTCAGAAATATTTTATGAGTTTTCATGTGCTAAGAATTGATATGATTTCCCGCTAATTTCAGGGCCTTCTTGTAACATCCTTTCTAAAAATTGTAGGTGACGGAAACAGCAAGAGTCCCTGCACCTGCTGAGATCCCCGTCACTCCGCCTACCTTAGTCTCGGTGAGTAAACGCATTGATGGCGTTGCCCCCGACTTATGTGTGCTCAACCCCTTCAACACACATTAATAAAGGCCAGTTTCTCACACTTCCAGGAACATGGCACTAGTGAGTGCACAAATGCTGGCTTTCACACTGTGCCATACTTGGCAAGGAAAACGCAAATTCTGTGCAGCAACCACCATTCATAAATTTAGCAGATTTAATGAGCTCCTGGTATATGTGAGGCACATTTCAGGAGCTGTAGAGATATAAAGTCCAATCTGGCCCTCTTCAAAGCCTTTGTCTGCCATCAGAAGAAACATGCAGAATCAGACATAGTAAATAAAACACAGAAGGGGACCTGTTCCTCGACGAGAGGACCATGGATGGATTGCCTCCACTTAAGCACGATGAGGAAAAGCTTTGTTGAATTGGTAGTTGCTACAGAGCCTTCCAGCTTCTCTAGAACTTATGAATGTGCAAATAACAGAAGGTACCGAGTTTCCTGAATATGCCATATTAACATAATTCCACTGCAGGGACTGGGATATGACTAGCCATTCAAGTTGAGAATATTCCCGTTTCCAAGGGGTCTCTTCCCTAACTGCTCTGGAGTCCTGATTAAAAGGCATCTTGTGCCAATTAAAATGTTCAAGTTCAAACCTCACATCTGATATCATTCATAGAGATGATTAATAAATATGCCTACCTAATATTTCCCTTTTCTTCTCTTTTCAGGGCTTAAAAAATGTGACTGTCATCGAAGGTGAATCTGTCACCTTGGAGTGCCACATTTCTGGATACCCATCTCCCAAAGTGACATGGTACAGAGAAGACTATCAGATCGAAAGTTCCATTGATTTCCAGATAACCTTCCAGAGTGGAATCGCTCGACTCATGATTCGAGAAGCCTTTGCAGAAGACAGCGGGCGATTTACCTGCAGTGCTGTGAACGAGGCTGGGACTGTCAGCACATCCTGCTACCTCGCTGTGCAGGGTCAGTGGTGTCCCTTCCTGGTCCTTATGACCTTGTCACATCTCTCAGCAGGCACACCTTTCCACAGCATGGTTTCTACAACACCTCACAGCGTTATCCTTTGGGAATTGGAGGGTGGGGTATGGAATCCATCAACTCAGTGCTAAGTGGAGTCACTAATAGAGCAGACTAGACACTCACATCAATGTGACCTTTTGTCTTCTAGTGTCAGAAGAGTTTGAAAAGGAAACAACTGTGACTGAGAAATTTGCCACAGAAGAGAAACGGTAAAACATTCTTTTGCCAATTAGTTGCTGTTCTAGCACAGTTTAGATGTTCTTTCCTGGAGGATTGGTCCATTGCAACCCAGCAGCTAATAGGAAGGACATTCTCTTTCCAGCTTCATTGAGTCAAGAGATGTGGTAATGACTGATACCAGCATCACAGAAGAGCAGGCAGGGCCCGGAGAACCAGCTGCACCTTTCTTCATTACAAAGCCAGTGGTCCAGAAACTGGTTGAAGGTGGGAGTGTTGTGTTTGAATGCCAAGTCGGCGGCAACCCAAAGCCCCATGTCTACTGGAAAAAATCTGGTGTTCCTCTGACCACTGGATACAGGTACTTTTATAACAGAATTCTCTGTGATGTGTGAGATACCAATACGGACCTTAAAAAGAAGTAGAACTTACTTTTTCCACCAACCCCCAAATCCTGGCTTTTTCAAAACAGGGCCTTCATAGTTCTGAGTTTTCACATTTTAATAGTTTTCTGGAGGGGTGTTTTTGTTTTCAATTTTTGTGGTACAGGGGACTGAACTTGGGGCCTTCTGCATGCTCAACAAGTGCTTTAACACGTAACTACCTTCTCGGTTTTTATATAGAGTTTATATAGAGTTTCCTTGAGAAATTAAGCTATGAAACAAAAGTAGATGGAAGATATATTTTAGAGTTCTAGCTTAATTAATTTATAGTGCTAGTGTATTTTACATACACTTCCAGAAAGCATATGAGAGAACTGTCAATAAAGCACACTACAATCAAGTTATAAAACAATAAAAGTAGAGGTTATATAATGAAGAAAGCTAGTTATGCATGAAAATCTGCATTAATAAACTATTTTCCAATTGATTGAAAGGAAAGCTTGATAATCTGAACAAGGAGATATCATATATTATTAGGAAATCTAGTGTACCATGATTTGAATACTTAAATATTTAGAATTTATAGTTTTGATTATGCTTTTATCCTCACATTAAATAATGAACAGAGAAAATGCCTATCATTTAAATGCTCACATCATCTGCCAGCATAAGCACTGAATGTGTTTAACTCTGTATGTAGCATTATATTCTGTTATTTGTTTTATTTATAAAGTCTCTCTATGTTGGCCAGCAGTCCCGGAACTTCTGGGCTCAAGCAAACCTGTATACCTCAGCCTCCCAGGGTGCTGAGACGATCAGTCAGGGCACACTGCTGAACAAACAAACCTGAATAATCTTTAAAATAAAGAAATCTATAACTTGTCTGCCCCTCATTGCACATGTCATGCATTTTTCTCAATTTTCGATATTTTTATGATCACTTTTTGGTAGCAGTTAAGCACATTTCTAATTATTAAATTTGATGCCACAGAGCCATTTACAAATAAATCCAGCTCTTTTATTCTCAAAAGGGTCATTATGACTGATACTTTTATTTGTCCATTTCCACGAAGATACAAAGTGAGTTATAACAAACAAACTGGTGAATGCAAACTGGTGATTTCAATGACTTTTGCCGATGATGCTGGAGAATACACTATTGTCATCCGTAACAAGCACGGGGAAATTTCTGCATCTGCCTCCTTACTTGAAGAAGGTAAGTACACTCCTGAATAGCTCCTGTGTACATGATATGAATCAAAATGCAGAGAAGCAGTATGTGTTTGCAGAAAGACCTGTTGTGGTGCCCCAGATCCAATAGCTTGCTTCAGCTGTATATGAAATATGCTAGCCCATAAGGCCTTAAAAGCCATACAAAAGTTGACATATTGAGGTTCTAGCAGTCGTTTCTATTTGGTGGAGAGCAGTTTCTCCCTTTCCACTGAAGATGCAGGCAGTCCAAATCCAGTTCTCTTCCTGTTCCAGTCAGCTAGCATGCATGAGCACATAAAGACAATGGTAACTGGAGATGCATGCCTTGCCTCCAGGAGGCCTTAACTCCCTGCCTGGCAAGTATGTACCAAGCTCAATATTGCTTGAGCATGCAGTATGTGAAATAAAAGTGGAAAATCAGGATTTATCAATGTTCATAATTTAAAGTTGAAAATAAGTAGTATTCATACCAAACAAAATGTATCTGTGAGCCACCATACTCTCTGCTGCTTTTTATATCTACAGTAGATTGTCCAAATTCCATCTCACTCGACCAACTCCACACCCCTTAGGGGAAGTTATCTTTTTATACTCACTTAACATCTATAGCATAGAAAACTCAAAGTAAATGAATTACTAAGCCTCACAGCAAATGATGAAGATCTATAGGGTAGATCCTAAAGGACTAACTGTTGCTATAAAATTCTGTATATAATAGTTTTACTTAGTATAAGTGTGGTTTTAAGATGACAACTAACAAACATTTATGGAACGATTTGGGAGTGGGAGATTGGGAAAGTTGGCTTTTGGTTATCAACTTACCCTCGGTAGAGCTGGCCTAAATGTGTGATCATATAAATGACATTGAATAAGAGCACCAAACCCGAACTGCATCCTTATCTCGTAGCTGATTATGACTCGCTGGTAAAGTCCCAACAAGAAATGCTTTACCAGACACAAATGACTGCATTTGTTCAAGAACCCAGTGTTGGAGAAATAGCACCTGGATTTGGATATTCTGATTATGAAAAAGAGTATGAAAAAGAACAGGCCTTAATTAGGAAGAAAATGGCCAAAGATACTGTACTGGTCAGAACTTTTGTAGAAGACCAAGTAAGTAAAAGAACCAGCTCAGCCTTTTCACAAATCACACTTTCTTCCCATAATCCCCCTATTTTTGATTCTTTCATCTTAAACTCTTTGTAGGTCCAAGTTCACTACTAACAAGTTTCTAGCTTCATGATGTATTGCACCTGAAATTTGAAAACTGAGAATTATAATTATGAAATAAAATGTTGACTTTAGAAATAGGATTTATATATTGAAGAAAAAAAACAAATATTAGCATGGCATAATCAAATGCATTGTTCAAAGATCACTGTGTCTGTGTGATGCGCACCTGAGTAGAACCCATACTCTGGGAATACTATTTTACCTAAGATGCCATAGCTTTCACTGGCAAAGGTGACTTTTATGTAGATTTAACTTGACCACATATAGAATTCTTCTAGATTCTTCTTCCAGCTAAAAATGTCAATCAACCTTTAACTCTGAAACAATGCATATCCATCAAGAAATTCTATCAGCAAAGATGCAACTTTTTAATAAACCATAATCTTTTGCTATGTAGGAATTCCATATTTCTTCCTTCGAAGAAAGGCTTATCAAGGAAATTGAATACAGAATAATAAAGACTACATTAGAAGATCTTCTTGAAGAAGATGGAGAAGAAAAGATGACAGTTGACATTTCTGAATCTGAAGCTATTGAATCAGGATTTGATATAAGAATTAAGAATTACAGGATTCTTGAGGGGATGGGTGTCACTTTTCATTGTAAGATGTCTGGATATCCATTACCCAAGGTAAGATATAAACATGTATGAAGGTACACCTCCATGCCACAGTAAAGACAAGTAAGTTACACTCTACTCCATCTTAATTTTATTCACACATGTATGCTATTCTCTGTAGATTGCATGGTATAAAGATGGCAAGCGCATCAAACTTGGAGAAAGATATCAAATGGAATTTTTACAAGATGGCAGAGCCAGTCTGCGTATACCTGTTGTCCTTCCAGAGGATGAAGGGATCTATACTGCCTTTGCCAGTAATATTAAAGGAAATGCAATTTGCTCAGGGAAGTTATATGTGGAGCCTGCGGCACCACTGAGCGCTCCAACTTACATGCCCACACCAGAGCCAGTGAGCAGAATCAGGTAAGATGTGCAGGCTTAAGTACTGAAATTGTTTTAAAACACCATACATCCCAGTAGCAAATTACTACTATGTGAAAAAAAAAAAAAAGAAGAAAATAAGAAGGTCTGAAGTGACACTGAAACTTACTACTGGCAATACTGACAATTGCCAAGAGAGTTTATCTCTGGCTCTTGGATGAACCAAGAATTTTCATCAGTGTGGTATGCTATTTTTCCAGTGTTGTAGCTAATAGAATAATAGTTCAGTTCCTGCTCATTTAACAAGTGGTATTTACAAATGCTATCCTTAATTTATATGGCAACATCACTTTTGGAAATGGGAAAATGGCTCTGGGAGCCTTTGAAAGTTGCTTTAGTTCATCCAGCCTGTTAGTGGAGCTGTAGTGCACCACATGCAGGCAGTCAATTCAAAATTTGCACAGGATTTTGTGCTATTTTGTTGACCAATCTGATTTCTATGTTTTCTACTCTACTTAGATAAAAGTACATTTTCCTTAACCATACATTTATTTATTGGTTTATTTAACCAATGCACATTTATTAACAAAGTTTAGTAGTGAAACCAAGAAAATTTGATAACTAATTAAATTAACGTGAAGAGAAAAGACAATATTAAAGACTTCTTAAGATTTTGAGTCTGAGTACCTGGATATGTTGAGTGACCAGGATTTACTATCTAAGAAAAACACAGCTGTAGGGACAATAATAATGTATTCACTTTGGGTCTTAGTGAGTTTTAGGTACATGCTAGAAGTAAATTCTAAAATGACACCAACAAATAAGACAGAGAGAGGGTTTGGGGTTTTTGCTGTGTTTTCTATATGCTTCATGAAAACATTTTTTTGTTTTCCAGGTCTGTCTCTCCACGTTCATTGAGCAGGTCTCCTATCCGAATGTCCCCTGCCATTTCCCCTGCAAGGATATCTCCTGCAAGGATGTCCCCTGCAAGGATGTCCCCTGCAAGGATGTCCCCTGCAAGGATGTCCCCAGGACGCAGGCTGGAAGAAACCGATGAATCACAACTTGAGAGACTGTATAAGCCAGTCTTTGTGTTAAAACCTGCTTCTTTCAAGTGTTTAGAAGGACAGACTGCCAGATTTGATTTAAAGGTGGTGGGTAGACCCATGCCAGAGACATTTTGGTTTCACAATGGTAAGTATGATAAAGTTTTGCTAATGAATTACTGATCACAAAATAAGCTTGTGTGTGTATATATCTGACAATTTAAAAATCCATTTTAAAACCTGGTTTCATTTTTACTTGTATTTTAATAGGCCAGCAAATTGTCAATGACTATACACACAAAATAGTTGTTAAAGAAGACGGCACTCAATCACTGATCATTGTCCCTGCATCACCTAGTGATTCTGGAGAATGGACTGTGGTTGCCCAAAATAGAGCAGGAAAATCCACAATTTCTGTCATTTTAACTGTGGAAGGTAAAATAAAACACATTTTCTTAAAACAAAAATAAATGATTTTGTCACTTGGGTTCCAAGCAGGACTTGTCCCATACTTGTTCTGAACAAAAATCTTCCTCTTTCAGCTGTGGAACATCAGATAAAACCAGCATTTGTGGAGAAACTGAAAAATGTCAACATAAAGGAAGGTTCCCGACTTGAAATGAAAGTCAGAGCTATGGGTAATCCCAACCCTGACATTGTATGGTTGAAAAACAGCGACATCATTGTACCTCATAAATATCCAAGGATCAGGTAAGTGTGGAAAGTAATAAGAAAACTAAACATTATACAAACCCAATAACCCCAAAAGAAGTAAGTACTACCAACTATATTGATTGTTTTTATATAGGATCGAAGGAGCCAAAGGAGAAGCTGCCCTTAAAATCGATTCCACTATCAGCCAAGATTCCGCCTGGTATACTGCAACTGCTATTAATAAGGCGGGCCGAGACACCACAAGGTGCAAAGTAAATGTTGAAGTCGAGTTTGCAGAACCTGAACCAGAAAGAAAATTGATCATCCCACGCGGGACGTACCGAGCCAAGGAGATTGCCGCCCCAGAACTGGAGCCCCTCCACCTGCGGTACGGTCAAGAGCAGTGGGAAGAGGGGGACCTCTACGACAAGGAGAAGCAACAGAAACCATTCTTCAAGAAAAAACTCACTTCCTTAAGGCTTAAGCGCTTTGGGCCCGCCCACTTTGAATGCAGACTAACACCGATTGGTGACCCAACCATGGTGGTGGAATGGCTCCACGATGGGAAGCCGCTGGAAGCTGCAAACAGGCTTCGCATGATTAATGAATTTGGGTACTGCAGCCTTGACTACGGAGTTGCGTATTCTAGAGACAGTGGCGTCATTACTTGCAGAGCTACTAACAAATACGGAACAGATCACACATCTGCTACTCTTATTGTAAAAGATGAGAAAAGCCTGGTGGAAGAATCTCAATTGCCTGAGGGGAGAAAAGGCTTACAGAGAATTGAAGAGCTAGAGAGAATGGCTCATGAAGGGGCACTTACAGGTGTAACCACAGATCAGAAAGAAAAGCAAAAGCCAGACATTGTACTGTTCCCAGAGCCGGTCAGAGTGCTCGAAGGGGAGACAGCTAGATTCCGCTGCCGAGTTACAGGCTACCCTCAGCCCAAGGTCAACTGGTACCTCAATGGACAGCTCATCCGCAAAAGCAAACGGTTCAGAGTGCGCTATGATGGTATTCATTATCTGGACATCGTTGACTGCAAATCCTATGATACAGGTGAAGTCAAGGTCACTGCAGAAAACCCTGAAGGTGTGACAGAGCATAAGGTGAAACTTGAGATCCAACAGAGGGAAGATTTCCGGTCTGTCCTTAGGCGAGCTCCTGAGCCAAAGACCGAGTTTCACGTACACGAACCAGGAAAACTTCAGTTTGAAGTGCAAAAGGTAGACAGACCGGTGGACACCAGTGAAACCAAAGAAGTTGTGAAGTTGAAAAGGGCTGAAAGAATTACTCATGAAAAGGTGTCGGAGGAGTCAGAAGAGCTGCGGAGTAAATTCAAGCGCAGGACAGAGGAAGGCTACTACGAGGCCATCACAGCAGTGGAGCTCAAGTCTCGCAAGAAGGATGAATCCTATGAAGAGCTCCTCAAGAAGACCAAGGATGAACTTCTCCACTGGACCAAAGAGTTAACTGAGGAGGAGAAGAAAGCCCTTGCCGAAGAAGGCAAAATCACAATTCCAACTTTTAAACCTGACAGAATTGAACTTAGCCCTAGTATGGAGGCACCCAAAATCTTTGAAAGAATCCAAAGTCAAACAGTTGGCCAAGGATCTGATGCTCACTTCAGAGTCAGAGTTGTGGGGAAACCAGATCCTGAGTGTGAATGGTACAAAAATGGTGTGAAAATCGAACGGTCTGACAGAATCTACTGGTACTGGCCAGAAGACAATGTTTGTGAACTGGTCATTAGAGACGTGACTGCTGAGGACTCTGCCAGCATCATGGTCAAAGCCATCAACATCGCTGGGGAAACCTCGAGTCATGCATTCTTACTAGTACAAGGTAACTTGAAAATGTTTCATCTAACAATGCTATCTCTATGTCACAAATATTGTACACTTGATTTTCTTTTATTTTCCCACTATTCAAATTGTGAATTTAATTGTGTTCTTTTCTCCTTGTAGCCAAGCAATTGATCACTTTCACACAGGAACTGCAAGATGTTGTTGCTAGGGAAAAGGACACCATGGCAACCTTTGAATGTGAAACTTCAGAGCCATTTGTCAAAGTGAAATGGTACAAAGATGGCATAGAAGTTCACGCAGGAGATAAATATAGAATGCACTCGGACCGGAAGGTTCACTTCCTCTCCATACTGACCATTGACACATCTGATGCTGAAGACTATAGCTGTGTGCTTGTGGAAGATGAAAATACCAAAACAACAGCTAAACTTATTGTGGAAGGTAAAAAAATTGGCTGCATTGTTTCCTTAAGTTTAAAGTCATTTTTTTTTTATTCTGTGATAAAATGAGCTAGATAAATTTCCTTTCCTAACAATTTTTAGAGAATTAGATATAACTTTCATAGCAAGTATCATCAAGTTATATTGTTATTTAAGAATATTGATAATTTTAAAATCATTTTTATCTTCATGTTTCACTTTAAATATTTTACTTGAAATATATCTCTCTGGCTCCCAAAATACAAAAATTAAAAGAACTCTTTTTTTACTGAAAAATTCTTAGTCCATTAGCAGGAAGAAACTAAGACTATTCTTGAAATTATGAGAGAAATAAGATATATGTAGATATAGATAGATCAGTGTCTCTGTCCACACTCTAGTTTCCCAGCTCTCCCAAGAAATTAATTTACCTTTACCTTATACCACAGGTGCAGTTGTTGAGTTTGTAAAGGAACTTCAAGACATAGAAGTTCCAGAGTCATATTCTGGAGAATTAGAATGTATTATATCCCCAGAAAATGTCGAAGGCAAATGGTATCATAATGATGTGGAGCTTAAATCCAATGGCAAATACTCAATTACATCCCGCCGTGGGCGCCAGAACCTCACAGTCAAGGATGTAACCAAAGATGACCAGGGAGAATACAGCTTTGTTGTTGATGGGAAGAAGACAACCTGTAAACTTAAGATGAAACGTAAGTCTTCCCATCCCTGACAGCTGCAGTGTGCGTTGGTAGTGCTTACTGACAAAAATGATGACATTCTTTTTTCCCCATCCTTCACAGCCCGTCCCATTGCTATTCTCCAAGGACTTAGTGATCAAAAAGTCTGTGAGGGTGACATTGTTCAGCTTGAAGTCAAAGTCTCCTTAGAAAATGTGGAAGGTGTCTGGATGAAAGATGGCCAAGAAGTTCAGCACAGTGATAGAGTTCACATTGTCATAGACAAACAATCCCACATGTTGCTTATTGAAGACATGACCAAAGACGATGCTGGAAATTATTCCTTTGCTATTCCCACCCTTGGACTCTCCACCAGTGGACATGTCTCTGTTTATAGTGAGTGCTATATTTGTTTTAGATTTTTGGTACTGGAAATCAAACCCAGGGTCTTGTGGGTACTAAACAAAGCCTCTCCCACGGTGCTATACCCTAATTCTAGTTTATGTTTCCCTTGGCAAGTAAGCTAAAAACTTTATGTGAGCAGCAACTTAAAATTCACATTCATATAATTCTTCCTGTATGTCTGCTTTCGCAGGTGTGGATGTGATAACACCTCTAAAAGATGTCAATGTGATTGAGGGTACCAAGGCTGTGCTTGAATGCAAGGTCTCTGTCCCTGATGTGACTTCTGTTAAATGGTACCTAAATGATGAACAAATCAAGCCTGATGATCGTGTGCAATCCATTGTCAAAGGCACAAAACAGAGACTCGTGATTAACCGAACTTATGCTTCAGATGAAGGACCATATAAGCTGATGGTTGGCAGAGTTGAAACCAGTTGTAATCTCTCTGTAGAAAGTAAGGATTGTTCCATATAATCAATCATTATTTAAAGGATTTTGCATTTCTTCTGTGTAATAACTACTCAATCATTGTGTTTTTCACTAGAAATTAAGATTATCAGAGGTCTTCAGGACCTGACCTGCACAGAAACTCAAAATGTGGTCTTGGAGGTCGAGCTATCTCATTCAGGAATTGATGTCTTGTGGAATTTTAAGGACAAGGAAATTAAACCTAATTCTAAATATAAAATTGAAGCTCATGGAAAAATATACAGACTAACAGTTTTAAATATGATGAAAGATGATGAAGGAGAATATGCATTCTATGCTGGAGAAAATATGACATCTGGCAAACTTATGGTGGCAGGTTTGTAACTGATCATTCGATTTAAGTTCTTATGTGGAACTGCTATTTTAATTAAAGAAGTTGGTTTCCATTTCCCCCCACCAATTACCATCTGCTTCCCACTTCCATGCCTTTGCTCACACTCGTCTCAAGCTAATAAAACCCTTAGCTTCATCTCTATCAGCCTAAACTGGGTTTCCCCAGTTCTACCTCAGATGCCATCTATAGTACCTCAGATGTCATCTCCTCCATGAAGCATTCCCTACCTCTTACTCTGTTCCCAGGGTCACTTTATGACTCTCTCAGGGTCCTTATTATGAACATGTCTTACTCCTGTTTCATTTTCCCACAGCAGAGTATATATCCCTCGAATGTAGAATTGCTTCCTTCTCTTCTCTCTGTACTATACAAGATAAATTATTAATAAAATTTGCCGAAGGGAGCTTTATAATTTTGCTTCTTTAAAGATGTGCTTCTTGTTAAGCATCCTTGCTTCTTCAGACTTTTTTTCTGTTATTTCCATTTTCATTTTATGGATCTAGTAAACACTTTTAATTATAAATGTGCTTCTATGCATATGTGTATCTCTTATGCCATGAAGGAGAATATGACTCTTGCCAGTCAGTAGAAACCCTAGTTTGAGAATGAAGACTCAGGAGCTGGAGCAGTAGCTCAGCAGTTAAGAGCTGAAGACCCAGGTTTGGTTCTTAGCACCCACATAGCAGCTAATTCCAGTTTCAGGGCACTCAGTGCACTCTTCGGACCTCTGAAGGCATTGCAAATGTGCAGGCAAAAATGCTCATACACATAAAATAAAAACAAATTTTATAATGTTTAAGAATAAAGATTCAAAAATATAAACCAATTATCAACACAGGAGTAGAAATCATCCTTAATATTTTTTTTGTCTTTTTGAGATAGGGTCTCCCTTTAGTCCCAGCTGGCCTGGAGCTCACTATGTAGTCAAGGCTGGCCTTGAACTCACAGAGATCTGCCTGCTTCTGCCTCCCGAGTGCTGGGATTAAAGGACTCCACCACCACGCCCAGCATTAATATTTTTGATTACAATTTTGAGTACTGAGGAACCGAGATGTGATACTCAGATAAAATTCTTCTGGTATATAAGCAAGTCATATGATAAAAGTGTTAACTTACTTGATATGAAAATTTCATGATTTATGCTTTATTGTGTAAAATTACCTTAGAGATCTGGCCATAAAAGACTTATAATACAAAATCCCAAGTCCTATACTTTAGTGAGTTTAATATAAATATCATGGTCTTAATTATGTGAAAACAAAAAGCTATAAGCTCCATGTGATTTCATTCAGCATTTTTAAAGTACCTGTCCTCACCAGATATTACTAGGAACTCTAGACATAAAAGCAAACTTGGTATGTATATTTTCTTGAGGAATTCAGAATGTAGAAGAAAACAGATACCCAACAACTAAGTACTTAAAAGAGTTATTTCTTCCAGAGATTATAGGAATGGGGCAATGGTAAAATTTCTTATGAGAGATATTTTCAACCCAGTGCTTTTTTGTGTATAGGAAATATATGTATTATTTCTTTGAATAACATGAATGAAAGCTGAGCATGATGATTTATAACTGTAATTCCAACCTTTGGAATGCTGAGGCAGAGGAATTACCATGAGTTTAGGGCCAGACTATGTAACATGTAAACTCTGCCTCAAATAAACAAATAATAAACAAATGCATAGCTTTGATATTTTTTTCAGCAAATTTTCCCCAAATATCAAATATATTCAAAAAAAACAATTCTTAAAGGACTAAATACCATACTTTTAAACAGAAGGAATTCAGTTAAAGACATCCATGTGGTATGCTATGTATTACAGATCTCAGAAATCTTTTTTTTAAAGTTTTGATTTATTTTTCATTGTTTATGTGTATGTATGTTGTATGCATTCATGTAAGTTCACCCATGTATGCCATGCTGTGGAGGCCAGAATCCCTGGAACTGGAATTACAGGCAGCTATTAGCTGCCATGTGGGTTCTGGGAACCAAACTTGGGTCTTGTGCAAGAGCAGACAGTGTTCTTGCAGAATTCTTCACCAAACACTTCCTTTGTTTTTGCAAAACTTTCCCACATCTTTTTTTGGTTGCTACTCATGTGTAGAATAAGGAATGTTTGTAGTGATTTTGAAATATGGGAAAAAGTAATTTTATGTTCAAAATCATGTTTTAAAATTTGATGCTTCATTATGCAATGATTTCTTTATTCTGTGAGTATTTTCAAAGGATTCTCATGTTTCCTCTCTTGTTCCAAAGGGGGTGCTATCTCCAAGCCACTCACAGACCAGACAGTAGCAGAGTCCCAAGAGGCTGTGTTCGAATGTGAAGTTGCCAACCCCGATTCCGAAGGTGAATGGTTGAAAGGAGGCAAACACTTGACTCTGAGTAACAACTTCAGAAGTGAGTCTGAGGGGCACAAAAGGAGACTCATCATTGCTGCTGCCAAGTTAGACGATGCTGGAGAATACACTTACAAAGTGGCCACCTCGAAAACATCTGCCAAGCTGAAAGTTGAAGGTTGGTAACACCATAACAAGTTTATCCTTTCCATGTTCTACTACTTTCTTAACTGTCACCACTGTCACAGTCAAAGGATGTGACCATTTAGGTGACTAGAATAGATCTTCATTTCATAACATCATTATTCATTTTCTAAACTTTCCTTTTGAGCCTTGTATCAGAATGCATGAGTTTTTATCAGATATGTTTATGTGATTAAACCATTTTTTAAAGACTATGAAACAGCCACATCAGACACTTTCATTTTTTGGTAACATTAAATTCTTTTATCACCTAGAAAAAAGGAAAAAAACCCATATATATTTTTTTTTCAAAAATTTTTTTAAATTATTGAATTTTTGTGTATTTCATAGAGAACATCCTAGTCCATCTTAATCACCCTTATAACCCCTCCCCACTGGCCCCTCCCTCAGCCCTCCTAGTGGAGTTCATATATTCTGTCATTTATGTTAAGGTCTATTGTGTCGTCAGTGTCCCCAGATGTTTCTCAGTGCAAATTTATCTACTGAGGTCTAGTTGTCTTATCTAGAGTCTCTCACTTTAAGAAGACCAGCTCTTTCTCACCCAGCAATATTTCTTCAGCTATCACTGCTGCCCACTTCCCCAGTTCTATGCTGAGTTTTTTCTGCTTGAATTTACGTGGGTCTTGATATACTGAAACCATTGCTGTAAGTTCGTATGAACAGGTTTCCAGGAACTTGTAGGACTCTATTTCCAGATGTCATACACCTCCTTCCTGGCTCTCACAATCTTTCCATTCCCTCTTACGTAATGGTCACTGAGCCCTGCTGAGTGAAGCTTACTATAGGAGTCTGATCCAAGCCTGGTCTTCTGTTGCATGAGGGAGCTTCATTAATAATGACTGAGAGATTCATTAATGTCCACTTTACCATTGTAGTATGTTCTGTGAGCCTTAGGCATAGAGGTTGCATTATAGATGTGCCATTTAGGCTTGGCCAATTCACAGAAAATGCCACATCAGACACTCTTGATTCCCTATTCCTCTTTCATCAGTCTGTTCAGCTGGTTGTATATGGATATTCAAACTTCATCTTACTAAAATATAGAAAAATCATTGCATAATATTCATTTCCAACTGGATTCAAGATTTTCCTGAATAATCATCAAGTGTCTTTTTAAATGAGACATGATATTATTGCAAATTGGGGGGTAACCATTATTTTACAAAATGACTGGGCAATGATCATGTCTTCTTTTGCTTGCCAACCATCATTGATATTTTCTAAATCAATCCTTAATTCTTCTTCAGCCGTCAAAATTAAGAAGACTCTGAAGAACCTCACAGTAACAGAGACTCAAGATGCTGTCTTCTCTGTTGAGCTTACACACCCTGATGTCAAAGGTGTCCAGTGGATTAAAAATGGAGTGATATTGGATTCCAATGATAAGTATGACATCTCAGTCAAAGGAACACTTTATTCTCTGAGGATTAAAAACTGTGCCATTGTGGATGAATCTGTCTATGGCTTCAAACTGGGAAAACTAGGAGCCAGTGCCAGGCTCCATGTTGAGAGTAAGTTGACTTAGAAACATCTCAGAGGTAACCAAGCTGTGGTTACCATTGTGTGAACCACATTACTGAGTTTCTCCAACTTTCCCCTTCTTAGCTGTGAAGATCATTAAAAAGCCAAAGGATGTGACTGCGTTGGAAAATGCCACCGTGGCCTTTGAAGTCAGTGTTTCCCATGACACAGTTCCAGTAAAATGGTTCCATAAGAATGTGGAGATTAAGCCAAGTGACAAACACAGACTTGTCTCAGAGAGGAAGGTCCACAAGCTGATGCTGCAGAACATCGCTCCCTCTGATGCTGGGGAGTACACCGCCGTTGTGGGGCAGCTGGAGTGCAAGGCGAAGTTGTTTGTGGAAAGTATGTGTCTGGCAGCCTCTGTGGCATTTCCCTTGATTATTGTGGATTCCCTTCTTTGTTGTTCTTCACTAACTTTTAAAAATAAAATAAATTAACTTGAATACTCTCTGATTCTCCACCAGCTCTCCATATTACAAAAACTATGAAGAGTATTGAGGTACCGGAAACCAAAACTGCCTCCTTTGAGTGCGAGGTTTCCCACTTCAATGTTCCTTCTATGTGGCTCAAGAATGGTGTGGAAATCGAGATGAGTGAAAAGTTCAAAATAGTTGTGCAGGGAAAACTCCACCAGCTGATCATCATGAACACCAGCACTGAGGACTCTGCAGAATACACGTTTGTTTGTGGCAATGACCAAGTCAGTGCCACCCTGACAGTGACCCGTAAGTCTAAATAGATACATACATATGTATGTATGTGGGGGGGTGGTGGAGAGGTATGCATATATACATATGTGTGTGGGGGGTGGGTAGGTGTGTATATATACATATGTATATGGGGGGTAGGTGTGTATATATACATATGTATGTGGGGGGTAGGTGTGTATATATAATATGTATTGGGGGGGTGGGTAGGTGTGTATATATATATGTATGTGGGGGTTGAGTAGGTATATATATATACATGTGTTTGTGTGTGGGGCTTGGTAGATATATATATATATGCATGTGTGTGGGGGTAGGTAGGTGTGTATATAAACATGTATGTATGTGTGGGTGGGTAGGTGTGTATATATACATATGTATGTGGGGGGTGGGTAGGTGTGTATATATACATATGTATGTGGGGGGGGTAGGTGTGTATATATACATATGTATGTGGAGGGGTAGGTGTGTATATATACAGGTACACATATATAAGTATCGAACAGACTATACTTTTGCTCCCTATTTAATCTATGAAAAACCTTTTTAAATTTATTTTTATTTTTATGTGTATGATTGTTTTGCTTGCCTGTATATAAGTGCATCCATGTAGTTCAGTGCCCATGAGTCTAGAAGAGGATGTCAGATACCCTGGAACCAGAGTTATGGATGGTTGTGAGCTACCATGTGAGTCCTCTGGATGGGCAGCTTTTAACTGCTGAGCCATCTCTCCAGCCCCATGCAAAAATTCTAGGCAAAACACCTACTGTGTGTTCACCCTGATTTTCCACTAGCATGTCCATCTGCTTAACATTTCTTAATTACAGTAGCATTGAAAGTCTACCAGGAAAGATGCTTCAGTGTCTGTCACTTGGTCTCTCTGTTCCTTTCTCAGTTGACCTTGTCTTGTACATGGACAGTACCAGACTGCCTATCTCTGAATTGCAATCACATCAACATACAAATTAAAAACATTCTGAGTTTTCATTCTGCACGTGTGATAATCCACTCAGACTTACATGAAGTTGACTTGGATGGCTTTTCTTTTCCCTTCTGTAGCAATTATGATTACATCCATGCTGAAAGACATCAATGCTGAAGAAAAAGACACCATAACTTTTGAGGTGACTGTAAACTATGAAGGGATCTCTTACAAATGGTTAAAAAATGGTGTGGAAATCAAATCAACTGACAGGTGCCAGATGAGAACCAAGAAGCTCACACACTCCCTGAACATCAGGAATGTTCACTTTGGAGATGCTGCCGACTACACCTTTGTGGCTGGAAAAGCTACATCGACAGCTACTCTTTATGTGGAAGGTAGGATTCCGTAACTGTTGCATCCATGGGAAAAACATCAATATACTACATAAATTGTTAGTCTGTCATTGATGGAGAAATAAAATGAGGTGTAGCCATAAACTTGAGATAGTAATCAGAAAGAAAAAGGAAGCAGCAATCCTGTGTTTACAATGAGTAAACACCAAAAACTGTGAAATCAAGGAAGCCAGACCCAAGGAACACATATTGTATGATTCCATTCATATATAATGCCCTTAGTACATGAGTTTGTTGAGATGTAGATTAGTAGTTTCCTGTCTAGATGAAGATGATCAAAAGAGTTCCAGAGTGTGATGGTGAAGTGTGGGGCCTGATTTCTTATTGAGAAAATGAAAATATTTTAAAATTATGCTAATGGTTACTCAACAATACATAACCTGGAAGCCATTGAATTGTACACTCTAAATCAGGATTGTCCAAACTTTTTTGACTTCTGTGGGCCATACTGGACAAAGAATTGCCTTGGGCCAGTCACTAAAGCCAGGAGTCTCCAACCAGCAGCCAACAGGTTGTGAGAGCACACATACCTCTATTTTATATGGCATTGTTACATAATTCTGTCATGTTAACATTTACAAAAGATGTGTGAAAATATTCTCATAATGTTTTAAGTAAGTTATGGTTCTCTTTTGTGCCCCATTCATAGCTCTGCTGGGGAGCATCCAGCCCACTACACACTGATTAATTGTGTAGTATGTGACTTATAAATCAATAAGGATGTTAAATGTTCATTTTTTTACATGCTGTTTTCCAGCTCGTCATATAGAATTTAGGAAACACATCAAGGACATTAAAGTTCTGGAGAAGAAGCGAGCCATGTTTGAATGTGAAGTTTCTGAACCTGACATTACTGTCCAGTGGATGAAGAATGGCCAGGAACTGCAGATGGCAGACAGGTCAGCTAGTTTGCTTGCTCTGTTCCAGTTAGTCTCGCTTTCTTTTGAACTACATACATTAAGCTCCAGTTCTTCTTCTACCCATAGGATAAAGATTCAAAAGGAGAAATACGTCCACCGCCTTCTGATCCCATCCACACGGATGTCTGATGCTGGGCAGTACACAGTAGTTGCAGGGGGCAACATGTCAACTGCTAACCTCTTTGTAGAAGGCAGAGACGTCCGCATCAGAAGTATTAAAAAGGAGGTTCAGGTATTGTCTTCATACTTAATATTTTGAGAAATTATCAATTGTCCTTAATCCAATCTTTGAGTCTTTACTTTTAACTTTTTAAAAGTACAAAAAAAAAAAAAAAAAAACAGTTTAAAGATTGAAATTGGCTCATTTCCATTGGCTTAGATTCTTAAACTGTCATCAATTTGGTCACCATTTATAGTCATGAAACAAGTACTTAGCAGCCATCTAAATTCTTTAATTAAAGCAGCTATAGAAATTTCTAAACGGGCGTGGTGGCGCACGCCTTTAATCCTAGCACTGGGGAGGCAGAGGCAGGCAGATCTCTGTGAGTTCAAGGCCAGCCTGGTCTACAGAGCGAGCTCCAGGCCAGCTGGGACTAAAGGGAGACCCTGTCTCAAAAATGACAAAAAAATGAAACTTCTAGCTAATAAATGGCTACTTGCCACGCAACACCAATCAGAAAAGTGATAAAATATAAATGTGACATTCATGCATCAGTCAGAAATAAGAAAATTAGAAGGGGATCACATGTCCTGGGTTTTTTTTTCCTATGGAGGAGCAGGAATATAGAAACTTAGTATCTGAGAATACTTGCTATGAGGTCTAATAGTAATCCCAGTGTGAGAAATGCTGAATTCCTACAAGGATGCTAAACAAGCACTTTTGATGTCAACTGTGTTTGTAGAGCTTGTTCTTGTGAGTGTCGATCTTTCCAAATAGCACGATGGGGAGAGTATGTTTCAAGAAATTCATTTTGCTACGCCGGGCCTGGTGGCGCACGCCTTTAATCCTAGCACTTGGGAGGTAGAGGCAGGCGGATCTTTGTGAGTTCAAGGCCAGCCTGGTCTACAGAGTGAGCTCCAGGACAGCTAGGGCTACAGGGAGACCCTGTCTCGAAAAAACAAAAAAAAAAAAAAAAAAGAAATTCATTTTGAGCTCAACTCCGTCATATTGCTCCCCAGAGAAAATCATGTTTTAGAAAACATGGGCCATATCGGAAAGCTCTCATCCATGAGAACTCACATAATCCAGCTGTGTCTCCTTTCCTTTATTTTCCCATTCTTAACCTTTCCTCCTCACCTTTAAACTAAGGATAGTAATTCCTATCTAGCCCACAAAGTAACAGTTCATATGATTATGAAATC
Organism: Rhizomys pruinosus; assembly: GCA_009823505.1. Taxonomy (NCBI): domain Eukaryota; kingdom Metazoa; phylum Chordata; class Mammalia; order Rodentia; family Spalacidae; genus Rhizomys; species Rhizomys pruinosus. The sequence continues at coordinate 5,367,008 of VZQC01007398.1, read as the reverse complement.
AGACTGAATAATAACTTCAAAAACCTCTATAAATAATTGAAATCCCTCAGAGATAAAATGTCATTTCAGTTATTATTAAGATGAAAACATTTAAAGATGAAGAATTGTCTTCTTAGACAGCTTTCCTCATTATCAAAAGTGTTAGTGTGATTCCCTACAGAAGAGATTTGGGCACCATTTGTTCAAGACTATGTTGAAAAAATTAAAATGTGCTATAATCAGCCAACTTGCCATGTGGCTTCATGCTCTTCAAGTGTTTTAGAAGTGGATTAACAGAAATAAAACTAGGTTAACTTTTTTATTTCTTTTCATTTTGTCCAATCAACAGGTCATTGAGAAGCAGCGAGCTGTTGTTGAGTTTGAGGTCAATGAAGATGATGTTGATGCCCACTGGTATAAAGATGGCATTGAAATCAATTTCCAAGTTCAAGAACGACACCAATATGTGGTAGAGAGAAGAATCCACAGGATGTTTATCTCTGAGACCAGGCATAGTGATGCGGGCGAATACACCTTTGTGGCAGGAAGAAACAGGAGTTCTGTGACTCTCTATGTCAATGGTATGTGGTTAGACTCTAATGCATTTTGTGATTCCGTCTGGAATAATCTTCTTTTAAGCCATTAATCCTCTGGAGTTTCTTGAGAAATTTCTTTTTTGGGGGGTCTTTTTGTGACAGGGTCTCTCTTTTAGTCCCAGATGGCCTGGAGCTCACTATGTAGACCAGGCTGGCCTTGAACTCACAGATATCCACCTGCCTCTGCTTTCCGAGTGCTGGAATTAAAGGCATGCACCACCATGCCCAGCCTAAAATGGTTCTTAGCTACCATGTGGGTGCTGGGAATCAAACCTGGGTCCTCTGCAAGAGTAGTCAGGGCATTTAACCACTGAGCCATCTCTCCAGCAGCCCTGAGAAATTTCTAAAGTACCTTCAGCACTTGTCTGGATCTGTCTGGCTGCTTTTATCTACATATTAACCGTGTAGGAAAAGGAGAGGAACTCTTAAGAGATATTGAGATGTCATATCATTCCAGGAAGCACCTTCTGGCCAGATTCTCATTTGATCGACACTACTGAACATCTACTATATGTCAATTGTGATGTACTTCAGATGGGTTTCCAAATGTGGCATTAAGCCATTAGTTCTTTCCCCTAACTGCTTAAGTGCAAATAGCACTACTATACTATATAAGCAATAGACAATGGAAAGCCTGAGAAGACACAAAGATCCCCCTTGAGACCATGGCGTGCCTAGGGAGCCGCTGGCACTATGGGATGAGTCTCTCCCTAAGATCCCCCTTGAGACCATGGCGTGCCTAGGGAGCCACAGGCCGTATGGAACGAGGCTCTCTCTAAGATCCCCCTTGAGACCATGGTGTGCCTAGGGAGCCACTGGCCATATGGGATGAGGCTCTCTCTAAGATCCCCCTTGAGACCGTGGCGTGCCTAGGGAGCCACAGGCAGTATGGGATGAGAATCTCTCTAAGATCAGGGTTTCTTCTTTGGAGGCGGAATTCCACATACCCCCAAGCACTTCAAGGAACTTTCTGACAGTCCTCAGGAAGGGGGCCTGTTTTCTCTTTCCTTCTGCTTTCCTCATTAGAAACCCTAGCTCTGAACTTGAGCCTGGCCAAGGTCTGAGACTAATCTAGACACAGATACCAGAACCTGCCTCCCTGCCCCATCTTGGACTGTGGAGCAACATTCCCTGAACCAGGTGGAGGAAGAGCAGCATTGTCTCAACATTCATAAAAATGAATCCTTTTCCAAAATTTGCTGTGTCCCTAAGACCCAGAAGCCACAGCATCCAGTTTTCCTTATCTTCTCTGTAATAGTAGAGTAGAACCTGTAACAGAAACAAAGTCTTCTCCATAGTACTGCCAACATGAGCCTCTTATAAGCCTCTTTGAGGGTTTTGTGATCTACCTAGGTTCCCTCATCCAACACTAAGAATAAGCGCCAAACAGCCAAATCATAAAACTGAATTTTGCTAAATCCACTTAATTGTATTTTACAAGTGTGGAATAAGATTCAACCATTTAATATTTACTGACTGCATTCTACTGTCATCTGTATGTAATAAATTGCTGGGACATTTTTACAAATATTTGCAAAATAAACAAAGCTGAATGAGATAAGCCCCTTCACCATGTTAATTCACTCGTGGCTTTTTTTAAAAACTGTTTTTACTTATGTATTTGAGTGTATAAGTGTATGCACGTCATGCAAGGCCCACTGAGGTCAGAAGAGAGCATGAGATTGGAACTAGAATTATAGACAGTTTTAGCTACCATGTGGGTGCTGGGAATCACACCTGGATTCTCTGCCAGAGTAACTGGTGCTTTTAACTGCTGAGCTATCTCTCCAACCCTCAAATTGACTTTTTAAAATCAGTAGAACATGGAAGGCATTCTAGACGTCACTTAGGTGTCTGTGCCTTGACCACGAACCAGAGCCTCCATGTTACACTCTCACATGAAAACCTTTCTGAAGTTGTTCCCTTTATTTAAGGGGAAATTTCCTTCTTACAACAAAGAGTTTTCTGATATACCAAGACAAGTAAAGATTTCACAGCTCTGAGGTCTCCTCTCTGGACACAAAACCACCTTGAACAAAATTAATGCAGCGTTTTGCATGCTGTCCTCTCTTTCCATCCTTCCATGGGCTGTTTTCTGTCATTTCCTTCCAGCTCCTGAACCACCCCAAGTCCTGCAGGAGCTGCAGCCGGTCACCGTGCAGTCTGGCAAGCCCGCCCGCTTCTGTGCTGTAATATCTGGCAGACCACAGCCCAAAATTTCCTGGTACAAGGAGGAGCAGCAGCTTTCCACCGGCTTCAAGTGCAAATTCCTTCATGACGGGCAAGAGTACACGCTTTTGCTAATCGAAGCCTTCCCAGAAGACGCAGCTGTCTATACCTGTGAAGCCAAGAATGACTATGGAGTAGCCACAACCTCAGCTTCTCTTTCTGTGGAAGGTAGGGATGCCCCGTGACTTCCCAGCTGAAAAGAATCCCTCAGGAGCAAGCTCCCAAGCTCTCCCAGGGTGTTTAAGTTACAATTTGGACTCATAATAGCAAATTGCTTTCCAGCTCTGCTGTAAAATGAAGACAAACTCCGTGCTCCAGCTGGGAGGACTGGGCAGGGATTTAATCACAAATTCTGTGGTCTCTTTCTTTAGTTCCAGAAGTTGTATCTCCGGATCAGGAAATGCCAGTGTATCCTCCTGCTATTGTCACCCCACTCCAAGACACTGTCACTTCCGAGGGACGGCCAGCCCGTTTCCAGTGCCGAGTTTCTGGAACAGGTAGGCAGATGAACAGAAGACATCACTGCTAGAATTTGCAGAGAACGATGTGAGGGGAAGTCTTCTCACCTCTTCCTCCATCACAGACATTTCTCATAAGTAATTTGAACCTTAGTGGACATCCAGCAGAAAATATATTAGAATTATTAAATTAAGAATTATAGTCTCATTTTTATTGCAGTTTTCCACTCTTAAAAATGGTTAAGGTGGCTGGGCATGGTGGCACACGCCTTTAGTCTCAGCACTAGGGGGAGACAGAGGTAGGTTATCTCTGTGAGTTCAAGGCCACCCTGGTCTACATAGTGAGCTCCAGGCCAGCTGGGACTGAAGGGAGACTGTGTCTCTAAAAGACTGAAAAAAAATTGGTTAAGATGGGTGGTATAACTCTTCTCCCCCTTCAAATCTTCAAAAGCATTTTCCATGAACTAGAAAAAAAAACCTTTTCTCCATATGATTGTAACTGCACTCTTACCTCTTAATTGGGAAATATGACAAAATGACAATTAATATGGAATTAATTTTAATAGCATTATCATATGTTTTAAAAGAGAGGTTCACTCACTTGTGAGTCATTATTGAGTCTATAAACAATGTTGTGTGGAAGGTGTGTTCTTTTGGAAGACAATTTCTTGCAGTGGGTGAAAATATAGGCTTTATAAACCAAGAGATCAAATTTGAATCATGGATCCAATGTGGGATGAACAGTCAACATAGGATTTCTCTGATGAATATCGTGAGAATGTTCTTGTATTAGATTTCCAATGCATGGGTCATGAAAGCAGGGATTTTGCTTTAGTATCTAGCACCTGGTTTCTGGGAAATGCTGCATCTAGAAGGGACAGTCCAGTAGAGGAAGGAAGGTCCTTGCCCTAGGAAAACAACTGGTCCATAATAGCTACTCAACAAATAACTGGTGATGCATGGATGAATGAATGAATGAATGAATGAATGATAAAGAATAGTAATTATTTGTTACCAAGACTGAGTTAGAAATCTCAAAGCAGCATCTAGTGCAATGTCCAACATTAGTAATGAGTTACCTGTTTGAGGTTTATTTGGAGGGCCTGTTTTCTCATATACTACTAGTCACTCCCATCTCCTGACTTTGATTGTTAGCTGACCTCAGATGGCCACAAGAAACATCAAAGGAATAAATGATTGATTGATCCCAGATGAATCACTCCTTTTTTTTTTCTTTTTTGTTTTTGTTTTTGTATATCAGCGCAGTAGGGAAATCCTCAAAGCTTAATAATTACTATTTCATTCATTATGCTTCTTCCATTCATTTTTAACTCAGACTCCACTTTGCTAACAGCTATTTTCCTAGAACAAGTAGGATTTCAGTAAAAATGACTTAATGATGTCCTTCTCTGGAATGAAACCAAATGGACCTGTTTCCTTTTATGAATATAAATAAAGTATTATGTATGCAAGGCACCTTGGGCTTCCAAGAAACTTGTGCTCAATACATTCATTTTACTGTAGCTTTAGGGACTAGTACTGGATGCACAATTTGGACAACTTCTAGAGACTTTCTGCCTTTGAAACATAATACTTGAGAAACACTGAATATTAGTAAATGGGGAATGATTTGATAATATTTTCCTAACACAAGTTATTTTATTTTAAAATTGAATTCATTATATATACACTAAATAAATCCATTCACTGAATTTTAGAGACAATTTCATATGTATGTATATAGGATATTTACATGGATTACTCAAGTAGCAATAGTTAACATAACTATATGTTCATAATGACTTTTAACCTATATAGTGTATTATAGTTTTACCTTTAGGTTGTTACAAAAAATACACTCTAAATCTTCTACAAAACTCTGGGATCAAAAGAGAAAACTTGTCTCTCCGGCATGATTGATATCTACAAGTATTTGAACATACCTTATAAATTCATGAAAGCATTAAGTCCCGATGAGTGATAATATTTATATACATATGGAGTTTTCTATACAGAAAAACCTTTACAGGCATTTTCTATATGACAGAAATTAAATGTGTTAAATAAGTTATACTTTCAAAAACTTGCCACATAATGTGGTTTCATTCCTGAGACTGAAAATAGTTATACAACATACTCTGATCAGGTATTGCCTGAGTAAGTGAAGTTTGCCTTCCACATATTGATTAGAATTCTGAGTTTTCAAAACTAAACTTGTATTTGTCCTATACTTTAGAGGTGTGTGTGTGTGGGGGGTCTCAATATTTTCTGAAGTCTAAAACTGAACAATCCAATGCTTTCTAACAATGAAAATGTTATCTGTTGGCAGTCTCTGGTGCCCCCTACTGGTAGAAAGGATTTTTTTTTTTAAGTAAAAATTTTAAACTGCTGCTTATCAGTGTTTTAATTCTACAGGAAATGAGACTGTACCATTTGGAGTCTCAGAGAGTGACAGCCAAATGAAATTAGGAGTAATGTAATGTTCATTTAAACACCAACTCCACTTTTATCCTACAAACATTTATTGCTCCCTTGCTATTTAGATATTATACTAGTTGCTGGCAGTGGCTCTTGCCTTCCAGGAAGGTTCTGAGAGAATAACAATCACAAAGTTACAGACATCTTCCAAAACAATTCATGGGCTAGAAACAACAGGTAGTTGAAGTGTAGCTGGACAGTGATGTCATGAGTAGACAAAAAGACCAGACCAGACAGGAGAGTGCTCACTGAGTTTTGTGCCTAGGACTGTAGGGTTGAGATTGCTTACATTTAAGAGCCACTGAGAGATTTTTAAGCCTTTTAGGCAACATGATCCCCCTTGCCTTTAGAAACAACAGTGTGGTAGGAAGAAAAGAAAGGATAATAGATGAATGTAGAAGGGGACGCCTTCACCAAGAGAACTGGGAGAGAAGGGGCAGCGAGGAGACAGAAGTAAGAGGGAGGGGCCGAAGTCAGGCATGAGAGATAAGGGACGGAGGAGTAGGGGAGCCTCGTGGAGGCCACAGAAGCCAACGGCCACAACAGATGGTGGCATCCCTGCCAGGTGTGCCAAGTGCGCTGCTAAGAGAGGCTTAGCCTTTTAATGGATTTGTAGTTGGCAGTTCTTGCTCCACTGTGTTCTTATGGTTCCTGGTGCCTCACCCAGTTTGCTAAAGGAAAAGTTGACAGAAAGAATAAACAGAGAACTTTGTAAGGATAGGTATCAAACACACACACACACACACACACACACACACACACATACACAAATATAATTGTGAAATAGCTGTTAAACTTGTGACACTTGCCCATTATATTGCATGCCCTTATCTTCACATGTTATTGAAGACACTGTGATCTCCTTTGGTGTCAGACATGTTTCCTTTAACAATTGGCATATGTCAGTAGTTTTTAAATCTTTTCATGTGCGGTATGTCTCTTAGCACTCACAGCAATTGTATTCAATGTTTAGGTCACGAATTCTTGTGCATCCTATTTTACAAATGAAAAACATGGTTCAGAGAGATTAAATAATGTGGCCAACATTACAAGCTGGCTGACAAATTATACTACCAGGATTCTATTTTCTAGCTTATTTATAACCTAAGGGAAAACATTTCTTTCTTTAAAAAAGAACCTATTTCCTAGGCATGGTATCACATGCCTTTAATCCCAGCACTCAGGAGGCAGAGGCAGGCAGATCTCTATGAATTCAAGGCCAGCCTGATCTACAGAGCAGGTTCCAGGCTAGCTGGGGCTACAGGGAGACCTTGTCTCAAAACACACACATCCAAAAAGAAGAACCTAGAACTGGGTATGGTGGCTCATGCCTTTAAGCCTAGCACTCAGAAGGCAGAAGCAGGTGACTCTCTATGACTCTGAGGTCAACCTGGTCTTACATAGGGAGAGCCAGTCCAGCCAGGGCTGCATGATGAGACCCTATCTCCAAAGTAAAACAAAATAAAATACAAAGAAAACCCTATAGTTTATAAACAACTTCTATCACTGGAAGGAAGGTAACATTCATAGAGAAACACTGAAAAATAAAATTCTAAATGACTAAGCTACTAGAAGATCCCAGAGAAGGGATTAGGGTATTAGGGTAAATTCATGTTGTATTTTATTGATATGGCTCAAATCCTTGTCTGGAAATAGCCAAATGAGTCTAAGATACAAGAGTCCATGACCTAGTCTCTCTCTCTCTCTCTCTCTCTCTCTCTCTCTCTCTCTCTCTCTCTCATATATATATATATATATATATGAAAAAGTAATTTCTATACAAATATTTTGCTGAAGCCTTTTGACCCCTGCTCACTGGTTACAAAAATGTAGAATTTTTCTCCCCTCATACCTGCAAGGATATCTGTTTTCGACTGTGGGATGGTGATATTCTCCGCTCTTCTTTGTTAATCTTTCTGCACACTGGAAATAGAGACTTTCCTCACTCCCTGCCCAAACACAGCCCAGTTTCCAGATCTAGCCCTTTATGATAACCTCTTCCCAAGCTTACTTTTTCTCAGGGTCAATGAATATGGCAAATCATGTCCCTGCCTATCCACACTGAAATTTCTCAAAGAAATATAACTAATAGCCAGGCATGGTGGCACACACTCGTAATGCCAGCACTCAGGATTTACAAGCAGGAGAATCCGAAGTTCAAGGTCATCATCCTGTACATGACAAGTTCAAGCTTAGCATAGAGTATATGAAATCCTGTCTCAGGAAAATTAATAGAAAAGAACATATAAATTAAATATACATATAACATTTTATATAATATAAAATTTTAGAATTTGAAACAACTAATTCAGCAATATAACTAGCTGGATTTTTCTTTTTTTTAATTTTTTTTAATTAATTTTATTTATTTCCGTATGTGTATGAATGTACTGTCTGTATGCAAGTCTGTGCACCCATGTTGTGCAATGCCGCGGAGGTCAGAAGAGGGTGTCGGATTCCCCCGGAACTGGAGTTCCCCTGAATTGGAGTTTCAGACGGTTCTCGGCCGCCATGTGGGTGCTGGAGATCGAACCCGGGTCCTCTGTAAGAGCGGTCGGCACTCTTAACCACTAGGCCATCTCTCCAGCCCCTAGCTGGATTTTTCTAAGATCACATTTCCTTCTTGAGGATGAAAGGAAGTCCTATAGTAATCAGTGTAGTGTATTCAAAAGAAAAACCTAAGATACTTATGATAAAAAATGAAAGGTCATCTAATCAATATTATTTGCCAATAAATAAAAATCTACTCATATTTATGATTTCCTGTCTATTTTCTTCTGTGATCCAGATTTGAAAGTGTCCTGGTACAGCAAAGACAAGAAAATCAAGCCATCTCGGTTCTTCAGGATGACACAGTATGAAGATACTTACCAGCTGGAAATTGCAGAGGCTTACCCAGAGGATGAGGGAACTTACACTTTTGTTGCGAGTAATGCTGTGGGCCAGGTGTCCAGTACTGCCAGCCTGAGTCTGGAAGGTAAAGCATGTTTAACAGCCACATTGAAATATGTCTAATTTCACAGCACCAGTAACAATTACTAAAGATTTCATGCAAATCATAGCTGGTCCTACCATTCTTTTAATTCAACTAATTATCCCCATGCTACATGCAATATTTTGCTTCTCACTGACCAGTTCTGTTGATGAATCATGGGCCCTTGTCTTCATTTTACCCTGCTCCTTCTCCATAAAGTACAAATATATTACTATGGTCACCAGCTTTCATGCTTCTTTATCAACATGTATCAGACCATGGAGAAATATGCTGAAGAAATAGGTGTATTTGCTTTCTTACTTAGCTGGGATGGAAATCAGACCATCTTCCCATCTATTGACACAAATATGATTTCACAAGTGTTGTAATAGACACATTCAGATCTCTCCATAAGCTAAATACAGTGACCAGGACTCAAAGGATCTCTGAATGTCAAGAGGCCCACTGTTAATTGTGTTTATCAGGCTCTTAAATTACATCTGGAAACACTTTTTCATCACAGGGGACTTTAATTCAAAATAAGAATAACAATAGCCTGGGAGAGTGGCTCACTAATGCAGCCTTTGATCCCCAGAACACCTCTCTCTCTCTCTCTCTCTCTCTCTCTCACACACACACACACACACTAAACAAACAAACAAATAAAGGAGAACAAGAATTTTAAAGTCATGCTATTTTTTTCTCAATGAATGTAGTCTATATAAAGCCTGCACACATGCATAAGGATTAGAGAAACTTCTCGAGTCTCATTTAATTTCAAACACTATAGTTATTTGTTTTCCAAATAATGACTTGGATGAAGTTTACAAAGTAAAAAAAAGTTTGTTTTACAAACAGAGGAAAGAAAAGAATTCCTGAACCCACACATGTACTCCACTATTGCCTTCATGGACAATGGAGTTCACTATATTCTTTGATCTGTTCATGTCCCGGCTTGCTGTGTGGGAAATGGAAGTGCATTTGTGTGACTCTGATTCAATAATGGCATACAGTGACTACAGTGACTACAGTGACAAAGCATTAGCATTGGACTGGATTCTAGTTCATCGCTGAAGTTTGTGATTGATCCATAGTGAATTCCAAATGAGTTTTGATTTGTAGAAGAAAAGGCATTAAAAATTGACATGCTTCTTTTCAGGATTTAGCAAATTTGAAGAAGTTACATCAAACTCCCAATGGCATGTCTCTTCATCAGTTTCATTTAAGAAGGAGGCCGTTGGTCAAAAGCCTGTCTTCATCCAGCCTCTATCAAGCCTCAGGGTCCACAGCGGGGAGACAGTCAGATTTCATGCAAGGGTTTCTGGTGTTCCCAAACCAGCAATCCAGTGGTTTCACAACCACCAGCTAATTCTACCAACAAAAGACATAGTTTTCCACTTTGAGGAGTCCACGGGCATGGCTTTGCTGCTTCTAGTCGATGCTTACCCAGAGCATGCTGGGCGGTACTCTTGCAGAGCAGCCAATAGTGCTGGGGAAGCCATTTGTGAGGCTGCACTCACAGTGACTGCAAAAGGTAAAGCCCTTCCTGCTTTCCAGACTGACTTGCTGCACACCTTCCAGTCCCATTGCCACTAATGAAAGTCTCTGCTGTTTATTTCATTGAATACTTTGATCAGTTCATAATTTACTAATAAACTAACTCCCAATAAGTCTCCCCAAGTCTTTGATTATGAGTTAACCATGGAACTTGAAGTCTCATTGAAGTATATGTTCTGTGCAATAGAAAACCATTATTTCTTAAGCACCAACTTTGCTTGGCTGGGTTGAGGGGGGGTAGATATTTTCCCAAACAACACTGCATCTTTTCATCATCAAGTGATCTTTTGGTGAATACTTTAAAATAATCAAATAGAGTTAGCTAAAGGAAAAAGCCATTGGGGTGGAGAGAGAAAACTTGCATCACTCTGTACAGCTGAAAAGCCAACAGAAGGAAGGAATCAGGTGCATATGGCATCCCATAAGCCTTCATCAACCACTTGTCGCAGGATGTTTGGCGATGAACTTTCTGTCATGTGATTCTGCATTCTAGAACATACAGCATCTGGCAAGCTCTTTCCAAGTGACAATGACGTCTTTCATCTTCATCTTCCATCCCACTTCATGTTACTAACCTAGACAAGTGACAATGCTTAGATCTGAATATTCTTTTCTTTTTCTTGTCACTTGATTATACAGTGTGAGTCCTAGGTCAAGCTCTGGGAAAGATGGGCAGATTCCTCTTTTACAAAGGAGGAGGGCAAAATATGCTTAAAAGAAATTAAGTCATTTCAAGGATCATCATGTGAATAGAAGTCTAGGTTTTTGAAAGCCTTGTCTCAATGTTCCACCCACACAGCTGCATCTGCTCAAGATGCAGGGTCGCTCCATAGTGCATCCCTGTCAGGAACTGCAGAAAGCACAGAGTTATGGTGAGATATACTGAAGACGGGAAGGGCACTAAAGACTCTCCTGCTTCTTCAGTTCCTCATTGTGAATGGTGGGGCCACTACTCAATTCCTCTGTGTTTTAGAAGATGGATTTCCTGTCCATATAACCAGGACTCATGAAAGTATAAAGACAGAGGAATCTGAGAGAGTGAAACAAACACAAAGTTCATTGCCTTATCATATAGAGTGTTCAGCTGGTAGACCCAGGACTGTATCACTGCATTGTACACAATGACTATGGAGAGAAGATGTCAGCAGCACTAAGTGCAGAAGGGGGTGATATGACTTTCAGCTATGACTTAATTTCATCTTCATTGCTTTATACAGCTTTATGTATCTTTCTATGTGATCATGCAAATTGAATCAGTGAATATTTTGCAAAAAAATTGCCTCTAGCATTTTGTTCATAAATGCTTCATGAAAATAGACCAAGTCATTGGCCAATTATGGCATAAGGATTTAACTCTCCTGTCCAGATTCAGAAAATTTCACTTTGAAACCTAGGCTCTGGAAATTGAGGATTATTTTATAAGTGCTTCTTCTTCTAATATTTATCAAAGATATATCTAGAAAATATGCCAAAGATAGCTACAAGATTGTAGTCTGCCAAGTAATTACCACTGAATCTGACAATGAGTTGAATTTAAATTTAACTGATTCCAAAGGAAAAAAACTCAACAAAATTATTATTATTAATGATGAATTCATTACTCAATAATCATTGTCCTTTCTTTCCATGCCTGGAGGGCCTAGTTGGAAAGCCAAGAAAACATAAAAATTAAGTATTGAAAATAGTAAGGTTTTATCCGAACTAAAATGAGTTGTCTATACCTATTTTCAAATAAATGATACTGCTTTTATAGCTTTAAATTCTCTGGGATTAGAGCACCTTCTCATGACAAGATCATTATTTTTGTTGTTATTGTGCTTGAATATCTATATTGGCTGAAAAAGCACAGATAAACTTGTCTGAGAAAAGAATAAATTTTTCTGCTTACCCAAAACCTTGACTCTTGGATGCTAATAGAAGGAGAAAGTCATTCTGGAAGTGGTAGAAGCTTGTGCTATGTGTCTGTAAGCAAAGGGGCTTCACTGAGTCCAGTAGAAACAGGCAGATGGACAGAGGTCAGGCACCTCCAAAGACTGTGGAAATCCACAGCCACGAGTTCTTCCCTGCTCCTGGTCAAATGACTGATGGGCATTAAAGATACTAAAGAGCATCACAGTGCTGCTTTATGCACAGACCTGTCTGCACTGAACGTGACTGTCCGTCTACCCAACTGAGAGATTCAGGGTCTTTAATTCCTTTACATCTGTAATCCCACTTGCCAAAAATAGCATTCTTTCTGAATCTGAGATTTTTGCTTCATCACCATCTCTAGGTCTACTTCCATAGCCTGCAATGGAAATGGCTCAGAAATTGGAGTCTAGCTCTGTAAAGTAGGTGGGAGACTCTACTGTCCAAAGCATTGGCTCTCAAATTCACTGTAACTTCTAGCTAAAACAGTAAGCACACAGAATGATTGTTTATCTAGAAATACTGTCTATAAGTCACATAGGTGACAGCTGTGACAGTTTCTGCTGCAGTGTGAAGTTGGGAGTGGGCTGTGTTATAGAAGTGGGAGAAATGTGGGTCTTTAACTCTGAAAATTCCACTGCTGCAGTACAGTGCTTGAATGTCATATTCATAAATTGGATCTGGCTGGGCATTTTTGTCCCAGGAACTCCTGTGAACTCAGTTTCACTTTACTATATTATTAAAACGTTATTAAAGCAAGAACACTTTTTCAAAAATACAGACAACTTTAGTTGTATTTACAAATGTTTAAAAGATAAAGTGCCTTTAGACATTTAAAAATGATGGTTAGCCGGGGCGTGGTGGCACACACCTTTAATCCCAGCCCTCAGGAGGCAGAGGCAGGCAGATCTCTGTGAGTTCAAGGCCAGTCTGGTCTACATATCGAGTTCTAGGATAGCTGGGGCTACAGAGAGACCCTGTCTCGAAAAGACAAAAAAAAAAAAAAGATGGATTGGACCCTATGTCTAATTATTTAACACAAAACCAGTATTTATATGTTCCTCTTTTATTTTGGTTTAATAAGTTCATATAAGCTATGTGCTTGTCCACTAATATCAAATAAGAATGAAATATCCCTGCAAGTCTCTTTGAATAGAGTTCTTCTGCATAATAAAATAGGTGTATCCCCTACTACTTTTGAGACTAAAGTGATGCTTTTCTTCTCATCCTATTGACATTCCATTTTCTCTATATTCAGCATGTGTGTTTTATTCTTTCAAACCTAGAAAAAAAAATGGCACACCAGAGCAGTTACAAAAGTTACTCCTGCTTCAGACACTAAAAGTATTGTAGGACTCAGTCACAATCTAAAACAAGTCATGAAGTAAAAAGAGATTCATTGCGAAAAAAATCAAGTTTGTCATTTACATCGTGCCAAAGGCCACAGAAAATGAGACGACGTGGCTGGCGCCACAAGGAAGGAACAGCTCTGTCCCAGGCTCTGGGTCTTCTTCAGGAAACTGTGCCTGAGACCACCAGGCTGAAAAGCTATACCCGTTCTATGTGTAAAAAGGCAGTTTAGAATTGAGGAGTCTTTGCTTCACACCCTGATATTTTGGTTGGACTTTGTGTAATTTTGAATTTGAAAGGCGGTTCAAATCAAAGGACTGTTTACTAGTGAAAATATTTCCTTCTGTGGGGAAAACCTACAAGTGGCTAGAAAGTGCATGTTCCTAGTAAGGAACATGCTTTGACCTCTTGGCGAGTATTCCATCAATAGGACATTTACAAAAGAATGTTCCTTTTAGCTTTTGGGCTAGTTTTCTGAATGGATGTAACGGCATGGGGACCTGGAAGACTGAAGGAGGAAATTTCTTAGACTCGCTAAATAAAAATATTTTGACTCTTTCTGTCAACATTGTCATGTACTTTATCTGCTCATTAGTTTGTTTCGCATGGATATTTTGGTGAATTCGGGGTTGTTTTTATAATAAAAGGAAAATGTTAATCATGTAAGTCCTGAATTGATGCGGAAATTGTATGCAGTTAGTCACTAAAATGTCTTGATGTTTTTCTATTTTAGCCCCTGAATCAATTTTACATGAGAGGATTGAGCAGCAGATTGCAATGGAGATGAAAGGTATTGTTATAATGAGTGTGAGATGAAAATAGAAATGGGGGAGGATTAATAGAATCCTTGAACTACCTTCTTTCTCTTAGTATTAGTGAGAAAAATGACATAGATATACAAATATATCTCTTTGAGTATATATTACTATGTCGCATGCGTGGGTTAGTATGCCGATGGTTCATGCATTTCATAGTCATTTGTTGTATGGTGTTTTTAGACTTTGTATTGAAACTTTATGGGCCACATGCAATTTCATATTCACAGACATCTTCAGAAGTGTGTACTATAAACAGTTGTCATATTAATGCATGAAATGATGAAACAGAAGTTTGTTTGCAAAATCACAATGAATTCCTTTGAACGACGGACAATAACCTATCATTTTCAGATTGCAATGTCATGAATGAACTATGATGGAAATGCTACTTCACTGAGGATGCGTGAAAACATGACATTCCTGTTCTTGGTTTACACCTCATGCACATGTATCACTTTAACATTGATATGTCTCTTATACTGGCTTGCAGATAGCTGTCTCATGTGATCCTTGCCTGCTTTACTTTGCATAACATTGTGACTTTATGGCTGTATTAGTTCGAATAAACGCCTTCTCATTTTATTTTATCTAATTATTTATGATTATAGTTCTATATATTTTTAAGTAGTTAATTCTCAAAAATCTAATAATTTAACCTACAATCAAAAGGATCAGAAAGGGCGTTTATTCTGCTCTCTGCAAGTCAGGTAAGACTTTCCTCTTAGCCATCAAAACAACAAAGTTTTCCTGCTCTTGAAACAAATATGCACAGGAATATGTTATTTTGAAATGCATTTTTGCTTGTTCAAGAAGAAATTCCAACAGTTTGAAGAAAAGACCAGACAACGAACGATTTTCGTGTCAGAATCTTTTAAACAGAGCATGGTGTTGCGTTTATTCGAACAAATATGGTGAGTGAATTTTTTATGGATTTGTGAGAATCTGTAGCATGCACTTTATTTCATTTCTTATTTGCAATTTCATTTATTTTCAACTTTTTCCAGTACTGTGGAAAATAGTAAAATGTCTTCTGATTTAATTGTTTTTCAGAATTATTCTCTGAGGAAGCTGAACACACAGAGCGAGACACACGTGAGACTTTCTCAGACTCTGAAGACGTAGGCTACGGTTCTAGGGCCGCTACCCGCTATGCAAGTAGAATATCGTCTACCAGCTCCTGGCCTGAATACTTCAGGCCAACTTTTACCCAAAAACTTGTGTTTAAATATGTTTTAGAGGGTGAACCTGTTGTTTTTACGTGCAGATTAATTGCTTGTCCAGCTCCAGAAATGACTTGGTTTCATAATAATAGGCCTATCCCAACAGGTCTTCGTCGTATTATAAAAACTGAGAGCACTTTACATCAACACTCTTCCAGCTTAGAGGTGAAAAGGGTCCAAGACAGAGATTCTGGAAGTTACAGGTTATTGGCAATTAATAGCGAAGGGTCTGCCGAGTCGAGTGCATCGTTGCTTGTTATACAGAAAGGGCAAGATGAGAAATACTTAGAATTTCTGAAAAGGGCAGAACAGACCTATGAAAACGTGGAGGCTCTAGCTAAAAGGAGAGAAGATAGGGTAAAGGTTGACCTGAGGTTTACTGGCTCTCCCTTTAACAAAAAACAAGATGTGGAGCAAAGGGGGATGATGAGAACAATACACTTTAATACAGGGAGTCCTGGCAAGAAAGCAGATTATGTGTATGATGAAGAATGCTCAGAAAGCAAGTCTGATCTAAGAGGATGGCTTAGCGTAGGGGAAAGTTTCCTGGATGAGGAGACCAAAATGAAGCTACAACGTTTACGGGAGGCTAGAAAAATGTTCATAGAGAAAAAGAAGTCATCTCTTTTAGATGCATCATCTGAAGTCAGCTCAAGGACTTGGAGAAGTGAGGCTGGTATTGAAGATACTCTGTCCTCTAGAGAAGACACGAAGAGTAGGCTTGAGAGTGAGTTTGCCAAAGACAGAGATAGGACTGATAATTCGGCCGAGAACGTCATTCAAAATCCATACATCCTTCCTAATCATATAGATCAAAATGTAGAATCCAGAGACTCTCCAACAAGCTATCAAGTTCCTGTTGAAGAAGTTCTCCAGACAGAAAGTAGACTAAGCCAAGAGACATTTCTAGAAGAAAGCCTACAAAAAGACTATGTATACGCTAGTACACTGGTAAGTGAAAACATGCAAGCAGAGGGACAGTTTGAAGAAGTTATGAGCAGCACTGCAATTAGAGAGACATCTAAATATGCCTCTATGCAAGAAACCTATGAATATAAGGACAAGGAAATACATGAGACTCCTGAGATGTCTCAAGTTCTAACACCACCTACTGGTGAATCCTTGGATACACTTGTAAATGTTGAAGACACTGAAGATGTGGCTGGTGAAAGAATAGCACAGGGTGTCTGGAGAGAATGGCAGCATTCTGCTCCCATGAGAGGTGAAGAATTTAAAACTGAACAGGAGGAGAAAACAAAATCTTGCAAAAATTATTTCCAAAAACATCCACAACGTTGCCCACCTTCATTTCTTCAAGATGTTGAATCTCAAGAAGTTTATGAAGGTGACAGTTGTAAATTTATGTGTCATTTCCAAGGATATCCTCAGCCCATAGTGACGTGGTATAATAATGATATGCCAATACCTCGTGATCAGGGATTTATCACTCATACATTAGAAAACTATTCAACACTAACTTTTCCTTCTGTTCATCTTCAAAATGAAGGCTCTGTTACCTGCGTACTGTTTAACCAATATGGAACAGTTAAAACAACTGGTATACTTAGAATGAAAGCAAAACAAAGGTTTGATATCCAACCTCATAAGGTCCCAGTTTTACATGACTATACGGATGAAGAAGAAGAGCTGGCTTTGGTATTTGACCAGGTTAAAAGTACTCATCCATCTATGAGTCAGGAAGGCCAAGGATATCTCCAAATGTTAAAACCTCACCCATCGAGTCTGCCCTCTGAAGACACAGAACTGCTTTCCTTCCCTGTAGAGATTCAAATAATTGCAGCCACTCCAAGCCCGGAGCAGGAAGAATCAAGAGAACCATCTCAGTTGCATCCTGAAGCAACACTGCAAGATCAAACCACCCAGTCACCAAAACACAAGTTCATATTCTCCTCTGATATCACGAATGAGCCACCAAAGATGTTACAGGAAATGCCAAGGCATGCCAGGTGCAGGGAAGGGGATTCTGTGATGCTTGAATGCTTAATATCTGGGGAGCCTCAGCCAGTTGTAACATGGTTTCAAAATGGAATATTGGTCAGGCATAACCAGAAGTTCCAGATCGAAGAAGTTAATTTCAGCCACAGATTATATATCAACACTGTCAGTTCTCAAGATTCTGGAAAATATGAATGTGTTGCTGAAAACAATTCAGGCATAGTTGAGAGTATTTTAGATCTAACTGTAGAACCTGTCACTTACAGGGAATATAGTCACTTGCAAAATTTTAGTGGAATTGATGCACGATATCCCAAAGACCAAGCAGCACGAATTGAGGAAGAGTCTCCCAGGGAACATTTTTATGCTTATCCAGGTGGTCCTTTTGCTCCCCAATCAAATGTCAAAGAATATTCCGCAAGGGAGCATTTTCAGAGCCTTCAGACAGCTGGATGGGTGGGTCAAAAAGATAAGATACACTGCACATCTTCTGGTGAAAAACTCTCTAAATCTCTACAGGATGTTTCTAGACCCATGCAAATCAATAAACCTCACAGAGCTGAGCTCATGCAATGCCAGGAGGAGGGGTGGATAGGTGAAAAGTCAGAGCTGTACCAAGCAGAGGGCACTACTTATCCATTTGTTGATGATTTCAGTGAAGTTAACATTAGGAAAGAGGTCAGAAGTGATTTTGGAAAATGTTGGCCAGAGTGGGAAAATGTGCAAGGACATCCCCCAAGTGATTATGTACTGAATATCCAGTCAGAGAGAACTTCTGACACAGTTCTGAGAACAAAAGACTCATCTGTCACTGTACACGAAGAACCCCTCAGTGAAGACGGATACTACCCAGGGAAAAAGGTAAAGCATAAAATCATCGCATTTGAAAAGCTGCAGCGTGTAGAAAAAGGAGTTCTAGAAAAAAGACAGACCAAGAAATCATTTGTTAACCCCCCTCCAAAGAAGCTTGATGACTTAGAGCTTTCATTAAAGCAAAGAGAATCAAGATCGAGTAATCTAAATGCAAATACGTGTCAGGCAGAGGAAGTGTCTTCAAGCACAGAAGCAGATTCATCTAACATTGTAATGAATTTGAAGCAGCTTTCCTCTCAAACTCACAAGGAATTTGAAACACAAGAGAGGGAACAACAGAAAGAAATGGGTTCTCTAGAAAATACCGTGCCGGAGGCACCCATTATATCTGACCTAAAGCAGTTTCACTCACAAGCAGAAAGGGCAGACATTAAATTCCAAGACTTTGAAAATGGTCGACAAGATGAATCTTTTTTAAAAATCCCACACCCAGATTCAGAACCAGCTAATGTTGAAGACATTATATTTGATCTAAAACAAATGTACTCTCACATAGAAGATGCAGGCAAGAAATTCCAAGGGCAACAATCTGATCAGCAGCAGGAAGCACACAGTAAAGAAGAAATTCTTAGTCCTGAAATGTTACTACGTGAACAGGAAAAAACTATGGCAATTTTAAAAACTAATCAGTTGCTTCAGTCTTTTTCCGAAACACTTCATGGTGAATCATCATCTCCTGGCACAGGAGAAACTAATATTTCTGAGGAATTCGGTTCTCTAGAAAATGGAAGTAGAAGTTTCATCTCACATTTGAAAAAGGCAGCAAGTGAAGGGGAGCTTCTGGGGGCTCAGGAAATGGAAGAAGAATCCACTTTGGGGCCAGAGTTGGCGTCATTTGGAAGGGAGGCCAGTGGGACTCAGGGATACAATGGAGCTCTGGAAGGCTCTGGAGGGGGTGCTCAGGATGCCGACGGGCCACGCAGACAACTCTCACTGAGCCAGTGCCTGCCGCTCCTGGTGACTGAAGAACAGGACCCAAATAAACAAATAAGCGAAAAAGTGGAGGCCTCAGGAAAAGAAATGTGTAATGAAGAGGCTCAAGTTCAAAATGAAACTTTTCTCTCCACTAAAGAAGGAGAAAAAATGCAAACTTGTTTTTCTGACAATCTTCCTAAATCAGAAACTGCACAGACAAGGGAAGCAATGGAGTCTGAAACCTCTCTAACAGAGTACTTGATTGCGGCAGGAAAGCACGAGGTACCCAAAACCAGAGACCCCAAACGCAAGGCAGAACTTGTCCAGGGAGACTCGGTCACTTCAATGGAGGTTGAAGAAGTAACTTTCAACACTGTGTATGAATATTACAAACAAAAACAGGAATCCCTAGACAGGCCATGTTCTCCCGAATCTGACATCTCCATTGACCTGGGAAGCACAAGCAGTGAAGACATCTCTGAGTTAGATCAGTTTTATACCCCACCATCCTCTGTCGAACATTTTGAATCTCCAAAGTCTCCTGATTTATGTGTTAAGCCTTCAGGTGTAACTAAGCAATCCTCAGCAAATTCAAGAGCTGAGACCCTTGAAAGATACTCGGTGCCTGTAGAGGAAGATGCAGAGAGATATTCAACACCTTCTGAAGGTGAAATACCAGAGAGATTCTCCACACCCCCAGGGGAGGCTCTGGAGAGATTCTCCACACCCCCAGGGGAGGCTCTGGAGAGATTCTCCACACCCCCAGGGGAGGCTCTGGAGAGATTCTCCACACCCCCAGGGGAGGCTCTGGAGAGATTCTCTACACCCCCAGGGGAGGCTCTGGAGAGATTCTCCACACCCCCAGGGGAGGCTCTGGAGAGGTTTTCCACACCCCCAGGTGAGAGACTAGAGAGAGAGTTCATTGCTACTAGCGGACCAAACCCCACCAGCAAAGTAAACATGGACTTGTCAAAAGTAGAAAGGGAGGATAGTACGCCCAGCGAGCATTTCCATACACCTACAGAAGAGAGGAGTTCAGCTTATGAAATATGGCGTTCGGATTCATTTGGCACACCCAATGAAGCAGTGGAACCCAAAGACAATGAAATGCCCCCATCTTTTATTGAACCTCTGAGCAAAAGGAAGATATATGAAAACACAACATTAGGCTTCATTGTTGAAGTTGACGGCCTTCCGGTTCCTGGTGTGAAATGGTATCGAAATAAGTCTCTTCTAGAGACAGATGAAAGAATCAAAATGGAAAGGCTGGGTAATGTGTGGTCTTTGGAAATTTCTAACATTCAAAAAGGAGATGGGGGAGAGTACATGTGCCATGCAGTAAACATCATAGGAGAGGCAAAAAGCTTTGCAAACGTAGACATAGAACCCCAAGAAGAAAGAGCTGTGGCCCTGCCACCACCAGTAACCCACCAGCACATCATAGAGTTTGACTTGGAAAACACCACATCATCAAGAACACCTTCTCCTCAAGAAATTGTCCTGGAAGTCGAATTAAGTGAAAAAGATGTTAAAGAATTTGAGAAGCAAGTGAAAATAGTCACAGTTCCTGAGTTCAGTCCTGACCATAAAAGCATGATTGTGAGTTTAGATGTTCTTCCCTTGAATGTAGTAGATCCCAGTGTGGATTCTAGGGGGAAAGAAGACACGGATTTAAACATTGATTTAGAAGCATTTGAAATGCCTCCTCGCTTTATAACACCCATTTGCGATTTTAAAATTCCAGAAAATTCAGATGCTGTGTTCAAATGTTCGGTCATAGGCATCCCTACTCCAGAAGTCAAATGGTATAAAGAATATATGTGCATTGAGCCAGATAACATGAAGTATGTAATTATCGAGGAGAAGGGAAGTCACACCCTTAAAATCCAAAATGTCTGTCCTTCCGACAGTGCAACCTACAGGTGTAGAGCTGTGAACAGTGCAGGAGAGGCCATCTGCCGGGGCTTCCTCACCATGGGAGACACTGAAACATTTGCTATGCTGACAAGGAAAAGTAAGGTGACCTTAAGCAGTTTGAAGGAGGAATTAGTCTTAAGGAGCAAATACGCAGACAGCTTTTTCGAATTTCAGGTAGTAGAGGGCCCTCCCAGGTTTATCAAAGGTATTTCCGACTGTCAGGCTCCCTTAGGGACAGCAGCATATTTCCAGTGTTTAGTGCGTGGCTCTCCAAGACCTACGGTTTCTTGGTACAAAGATGGGAAGTTGGTCCAAGGATCAAGGTTCAGTGCTGAGGAAAGTGGCATAGGGTTCCACAACCTATTCATAACGAGTTTAGTAAAAAGCGATGAGGGTGAGTACAGGTGCATAGCCACAAACAACTCAGGAGAGGCAGAGAGCCGGGCAGCTCTCACCCTAACTTAAAGGGCTCAGGCCTCTGCCACTACCAGTGTCTGTGGATCTAGCGAGCTTCCAGATATGTCAACTCTATTGGAATCCTGACACTGAAGACTCCCCTGGGTAGAAATCTCATCTTTGTAATATGTGTAAATATTCTGTTATCTAAACAGTGGAACCAACACTCCTGTCAATTAAGCAGTGTATCATCAAGCACAATTAAATACCTCCTTGGCCATCTAATTGCTTGTGTTCCTACTTTTATATGTAATTCCTACTCCATGGAGTGGTTCATCATTCTCTTTTAGCAGACAAACTACATATGCAAAAGTAGAATGAAAGGTGGAGACCATATCTGATGTCCACGTAGCTAAATTGGTAAGAGAACACTCCCTCTGCTCCTATTATTATTATGATTATCATCATCATTATTATTTGGTCTTTTTGAGCAGGGTCTCCCTTTAGTCCCAGCTGACCTAGAGCTCACTATATAGACGAGGCTAGCCTTGAACTCGAAGAGATCCTCCTGCCTCTGCCTCCCGGGTACTAGGTTTAAAGGCGTGTGTCACCATGCCCAGCCCATTTTACAATTATAAGTCATTTTCACAATTACACGCCTTTTGCAGCCAACCCTATGCTAATGTACTCATGTACATAGGCAAAACAAGTAACAAAACCTAGCTTTGCCTGGATGTTAGCTAAATTTATGAAATGTTTTACAATCTTAGTAGTTAATCCTGCCTTTAAAAATATTTTCAGTGTTCTTAAGTGTTTGATTGCCACTGGATTTTGAGGGACCAGTGTGCTATCTCTGAAGGCAAGGTTCCCCTAGATATTGCAAGGGTATGGCATAATGAATGATCTTTCCACATTTGGAAATATTTTATTTTCTCACATTGAGAAGGCATCAAGTATAAAATGCAGATTAATTTAACATTGGCCTTGGGCAGGGGATAAAACAAAGATATTAGGTTAACATATAGAATTTAAACCATATTCCAATGTCAGTCTCTAAAATTAGAGAAAAATAGTGCTGTATTTTTAGAATTGAGAAAATATAGGAATTCATGTTTACAATTTAACATATGTATATACATATATACAAAAGAATAAGATTTCTTATTGTTTTTACAGAATTTTATCTTTAAGTAGAAATTAATAAACATTTAAATTCCAATAAGATGTTTATGTTTATAAGGTAAATTTTAACTGTTTATAAAATTATAATTCTAATAAATTCACAATGCTTCAACATTGTGACTATGAACCAATTAGGACCTTGGTCTTCTTATAGAAAGCTCAATATGAAAAATAATTCAGCCTTCTTAGGTAAAATGAGGAGTTAGGGTAAAGGCCTCAAAGATGATGGTCAACAGAAATGTTCTTGTCACCTAGTGCTAACTACTCTAAATATAAAGTAAGTTTTAGTTTTGTGACAAATTAAAGAAATAGTATAATATAGTAATGAAATGATCAACTTGGCTCCATTCTTAAATTACTAATAATTGGGCTGGAGAGATAGCCTAGCGGTTCAGAGCACCGACTGCTCTTGCAGAGGACCCAGGTTTGATCCCCAGCACCCACATGGCGGCTAAGAACTGTCTGTAACTCCAATTCCAGGAGAACTCCAGTTCCAGGGGAATCCGACACCCTCTTCTGACCTCCGCGGCATTGCACAACACGGGTGCACAAACCTACATGCAGACACATACAAAAATAAATAAAATTAAAAAATAAATAAATAAATTACTAATAATTATCTGTGGCTGAATTGTGGCCTGCATTGAGTAGTGTTTAAGACCATGATTATAGGAACCATATTAATTTTATCAGCCAGAGCATTTAGTTTAAATTTAATTCCCATAAAGATTAAGATATCTAATTATATTTATTATGTTTTTTCATCTGTTTTCTTTTTCTTGACATCCTGGGAATTCTCTCAGGACATCCAAATCAGAAGATTAATAGCAGGTGTGGAGAATAGGCAGGGCAGTCAGTAGTTCCTGTTTCCAGATTTTTTTAAAACATTATTTCTTCTGAATGGCCGTAACTCATCAAGTGATGGATGCACTATTCTGGAGCAGTTGTTTTTGCTTCAACCAGTGAGCATACAATATCTTTGATAATAATTTAGATATTATATAATATGCCATACCACTAATTCCTGAAGTAAAACTAATTCCATAGCAAAGGGACTTAGGTATTTTTCTACTTTTATCCATATACTGTATGTTAGAATTAATTAGAAATGCATGCCATCGCAAACAAACACAACTGCTTCCACATGACCAACACAGAAACAGTTTAGAACCTAGAAAAGGAAAATGGAAGGAAGGAAGGGAGGAAGGGAGGGAGGGAGGGAGAAAAGGAAGGAGGGAAGAAGGGAGGAAGGGAGGGAAGAATAAAGGAAGGAAATTTTTTAATAATTTGCTGGGTTTTTAAATATATGCACTTCTATTCACATATGAAAGGTGGTTTTATCTGATTTTGCTTGTTAGAATTCCATTAGTCTCAAACACATTAAATTTAAGGATATATAGACTAACAATGACTGAAAAAAAGAAAATAAGTCTTACCCACACTTGGCTTACTTATGAATTGTTGTAGATAATTAAATAGAATTTTTTCCTCTTCTGACTCATTGACGCACAGCTTAAAGCCCAAGATATTTTTCTCCTGATGAAGTGTGTGCGGCACAGATTTAAGTTTAGAATCGTTGTGAACTGCTCTTGGCTTGTGTATTTTTTAACTACAGCTTTCATGTCTTGGTACATTTGAAGCTCATTTATTGTCTTTTTGTGGTTAATAAACCATGGTTGGAAATAGATAAAACCTTTGAAAATAGTTTAACATATTAATAAGTCAGGGTACTTTAACTCGACTCATGTTCATTCCATTTGCAGACACTTATGGAGTTCAAGAGAAGAGAGCACTGATATGCCCAGCACAGATTAAATGCAAAGTGGCCACCTTTAGTGTTTAAAGTGCATGACATTAATCAGTGGCTTACTAGGGCGATAATAAATAGCTTAGTATGTATGCTACATGCTGAAGACAAGTTTATTAGTGGATTTATAGCCAGGAGACACAGGCCTATCTTTCAATGCTTAGATACTACAATATTAAGGAATTAAGGCCTACAACTATTCCATGTAATACAAGTTAAGTGAAGTATTAAAATAATAAAACTGCTTTTCATTAAGCAATAAAACTATCAGTAATAGGGCTGGCCTACATACTTTACAGATTTAATTAAAAATCTAATTCTTTCTTGATAAATCTCATGTATTTCACTTAGTTATCCATGATACTGTTTTAAGAATATTTGTTTTTTGGTGTTTCCTGTTCAATAACGCATGACAAGTTCTCCTTACACAATAAACTATAACCAAAATTTTACTATTGGAGTCCTGTTCTCTTATTTATGCTTCTTCTATTTTCTTAACTAATATCTTATTTAAAAAATTTCTAGCCAGGTGTGGTGGTACATGCCTTTAATCCCAAGACTTAGGAGGCAGAAGCAGGTAGATCTCTGTGAGTTGAAGGCCAGCCTGGTCTACATAGTGACTTCTAGGCCAGCTGGGGTTAGAGGGAGACCCTGTCTCAAAAAGGCCCCCCAAAAATTCTACAAGTACAATGTTGAATTGCTCAGGCAAAGGGAGATCTGACATTCTGGTAATAGGCAACAGTGGTGCCTGTATGACTCTAAATCAAACTTGTCCTATAGCCTTCGACGTAGCTTTTGAAATGGACCGCCGGCTGGCTTTGCACTGAAAATCCTCCTGCCTCAGCTTCCTGAGTGCTGGGATCACTGGCATGCAATGGCCTTTATTTATTTATTTATTTTATAATGGTATCCATTCAGAAGTAGTATCTGAAACATAGATGTTTTCTTTGAAAATAATCAGCCAACAATGAATATCACTTCTAAGCTCAAGAAAATCCTAGAGGACAATTATAGATCTTTTAAGAAGCTGATTTCAAGGAATCCTGGATTAACCAGTAAGTAAAAGTAATAATTGAGCATTTCTTTACACTTGAAAGCTGGTGTTACATCCCATTTGTAAATTTCCACAGATGAAGTGGGTTGAAAGTTGCACTTGTACAGTAGTTATAATTGCATCATTTTTCATAGTAGGCCAAAAAAATTTTAGAAATGTGTTTATTTGATAAATTAATCTCAGTCTGATTCTAGTGAAAAGCAGATCATCAATTGGTGTCTAATTATTTGACTGCTACTTTTCGTTAAACAGAAATTGTATGGTAACATCATAATACTTTTTTTCCATACAGAGATTTCTAGGCTTTTGTCTGCTGAGGAAGGACTTCAAACCTATAGTTCTGATCTTCAGATATGTAGCATAAATGAAACACTTGAACTTTTGTCTGAACCTCCAATTCATTCCAATCAATTTGATTCCAGAAAGGAAGGCACTGCCCCAGTTTTCATCAGAAAAGTGTCAGATGCTGAAATAAGCATTGAAGATGTAGCTAAGTTGTCTGTTACTGCCATTGGTATCCCCAAGCCTAAAATTCAGTGGTTCTTTAATGGAGTACTGTTAGCTCCTTCTGCTGACTATAAATTTGTATTTGATGGTAATAACCACAGCCTGATCATCCTGTTCACCAGAGTTGAGGATGAGGGAGAGTATACATGCATGGCCAGTAATGAATATGGGCAGGCAATATGTAGGGCTTATCTAAAAATAAATCCCAAAGGAGAAAGACACACAGAAACAGAAACAGAATCAGCCATGGAGAAACCTCAAGAAAAGCCTGAAGGGCCTTGTCCTCCTTGCTTTTTCAAGGAGTTAAAGCCAGTCTGCTGTGCACCAGGGCTTCCTGCGATCTTTGAGTACCTTGTGCATGGAGAGCCCACACCTACTGTGTTGTGGTTCAAAGAAAACAAGCAGCTTTGCACCAACATCTATTACACCATCGTTCATAATCCTGATGGCTCTGGGATGTTCGTTGTCAATGACCCTCAGAGGGGCGATAGCGGCCTGTATGTCTGTAAAGCAGAGAACACGTGGGGGGAGTCCACC
Organism: Rhizomys pruinosus; assembly: GCA_009823505.1. Taxonomy (NCBI): domain Eukaryota; kingdom Metazoa; phylum Chordata; class Mammalia; order Rodentia; family Spalacidae; genus Rhizomys; species Rhizomys pruinosus. The sequence continues at coordinate 5,340,297 of VZQC01007398.1, read as the reverse complement.
TGCGCTGCGGAGCTGCTAGTGCTTCCAGAAGACACAGATGGGACTGATGCTCCTTACAAGGCAGAGGCCACACCACAGGATTCTGATGACTTTCTGGAAACACCTTTAAAGGGTCCTGAAGTTCACGGATTTGACTCAGAGCAGGATGTTAAAGCTTTTGTTAAGGATACCATTTCAAAAGCTGCTTTAATTGCAGAAGAAAAGCTGCAGCTTTCTGATGAGCACAGTGTTGAAAACAAAGATCTGGGTGGTGGAGTCAGCACGGGGGTTCAGCCACTGCAACCCACAGTCATGTTGGAACAGGACATGCCCTCTCCTGAGAGCACCGGGCAGCTTCCCTCTGGAAATGGTGCTGTTCACATGCAGTCACTCAAAGAGCCACCTCCTACTTTACAGCTGCAGACCGTCCAGCTCCAGAAAACTCTCCCCAAAGAAGATACTTTAGTGGCTCAAGAGCCTGAGAAAATCTCTCCAAGTGCTGCATCTGTAGAAAAAATGAGTTCAGTCATAGTAAAGCCTCTGACAACCTTATTAGCGGAACCCAAAGGGAGTTATCCAAGATCTTCAACAGAACATCCTGCTCATCCACATCCATCCCCTGTGGCTATGGAAACACTTCCACCCAAAGCAAAGACAGTCTCTGAAGTGGACAAAGAGCAAAGAGCAACTCTTCAAAAGCAAGAGGCACACAGTGCTGTCCTTCTGAGTCACAGCTTGGTGGAGGGACATGTGGACACTTTCAATGGTCCAGATGTTGTGGTCTCTGAGGTGTGCTGTGAGCCCCAGGTCCCCTCAGAACACGTATGCAAAGAAGAAGGTAGAATCCTGACTGCAAGTGCAGATCAGCTAGAAAGTGCAGAGGCAGATGTTGCTGTTAGGACTGAAGAAGACAAGTCCCTAAGGTTCCCAGTAGCTCTTGAGGAAAGGCAGATTCTGCTCAAGGAAGAGCAGCAACCAGAGGACTCGGGAGTGCCTTTGAGCCAAACCACAGAGACTAAGAAAGAGCCCAAGACAATAAAGAGCGTGCAGGAGGTACAGGGAAGGGCTATCCTTTCTAAGGAAAGTCTGCTTCCAGGTTTTCAGGAAGAGCAGCGGTTAAACCTGAAAACTGAGGTCCTCAGGGCTTTGCAAGCTGCAGTGGCCAGTGAAAAGCCTGGTCTTTTTTCTGAGTGGTTAAGAAACATTGAAAAGGTGGAAGTCAAAGCTTTAAACTTCACTCAAGAGCCCAAATGCATCCTGTGCACCTATCTTATCACTTCAGTGAAGTCACTAACTGAAGAATTAACCATCACTCTTGAAGGCATTGATCCTCAAATGGCTAACCTGAAAACTGAACTGAAGGATGCATTGTGCTCCATTATATGTGAAGAAATAAACATCTTAACAGCTGACAATCCAAGAATTCAGAGAGAAAGTGCGAGAGATGCGCAGGAAGGGACAGAATATTTTTCACATCCACAGAAAGTTGAAACCATCGTGGAGCTAGAAGTGGACTCTAAGTATCTTGTCTCCACAGAAGAAGTCACTTATGTGACTGTGGAAAGTCAGTTCAAAGATGTCAGTACTGATGAAGTCACACATGCTGAGACTCTGAAACCAGCAGAAGAGAGTGGGACCATAGAGGCTGGCACAGTAGAGCCAGAAGCAGCCAGGGGTGCCTTAGTGGAGGATCATCCTGTCATACTTATACACCTAGTGGACAGTATTGCTGAGGAAGGTGATGCTGTCTGCCTCTCGTCATCCATATCGAATGCTAAGGAGGTGAACTGGTATTTTGAGGGTAAACTGGTGGCCTCAGATAAAAAGTTCAAGTGTTTACAAGATCAGAACACCTATACTCTAGTTATTGACGCAGTAGAGGTGGACGACCAAGGAGAGTATGTGTGTGAGGCCTTGAATGGCAGTGGAGGAACCACAACTTCAGCAAAACTCACTGTAGGAAAACGAGGTTGGACTTTAAGGACTAAATTGATCCAGCTCTAATATCCACCGAGTTGTAGTGATTCGGGTTTCATCACTGAATGCTCACTTATCTGCCACTTCCAGATTGCAAGCTATTTAGAATAGGAATGAAATCTCAGGCATAATCATGGTTATTAACTCACATTTCTCTTACTGCCCTGTTGGGTCGCACATTATCATATCTACAGTATTAAATTCTTAAAAGGCATATTTTCATGTGGTTTACAATGATAAATGTGCTTTTAGTTGCTTTAAATGAAAATGCTTTCATATCATGTAATAAAAAGTTATCAGTGAGCCTGTAGGCAGAGCTCGTCTCCAAATTCAAAATAACCATGATTAGTTGTCCATTTGTGTTTCCTGTTTCTATTTGTTTTGAGCTATCATTCCCCTTTGCTTTGGTTAATATGTCATGTGTTCTCACTTTATTTCAGCTCCCAGTAAGCATGGCGTGTTTAAATAATAAATCATGTTATGCATGTACACCCACGCATCACACTTGATCATTTTTTTCCAATTCACTGCAAAGTCACAATCGAATCTGTTAAGAGCTACTTACTGTCTTCTTTTGCCTTCCGTGATCTTTCTCATTTCCCAGTCACTGCTGCAATCCATCTCACCAACTTGAACTGTTTTATTTCATTAACAGCAGAAAAGCTAGTCCGAAAGAAGAATGTGGAATTGCCTAATAAGAAGGCATGCTAATGAGCTCTGCTTCCCTTGGCAGCTGCCCCAGTGATCAAGAGGAGAATAGAGCCCCTGGAAGTAGCGCTGGGCCACCTGGCCAAATTCACCTGTGAGATCCAAAGCGCCCCCAATGTCCGGTTCCAGTGGTTCAAAGCAGGAAGAGAAATCTATGAGAGTGACAAGTGTTCTATTCGGTCTTCAAATTATGTCTCCAGCCTGGAAATCCTGAGAACCCAGGTTGTTGACTGTGGCGAGTATACCTGCAAAGCTTCCAACGAGTATGGCAGTGTAAGCTGCACAGCCACGCTCACCGTGACAGGTAAACGCTGCACACTGGCATGGGTGCTGACATCTCACGTTTTATTATTGCTTTGATGTTTTTTGTTCAGGTGCAGAAAGTGTTACTGGATGAAGACAGTTACAATGGTATCATGGTGACTAGGGACCGCAGAGCTGTTGGGGGACAGGTCATCATTCTTTACACCCACATTTTTATCAGCAGCCAAAGACAATATTCCTTGATTTGAGGAAAAATGTTGTCACCAAATGATTCTGATTTGGCTCTTAGTATAAAACATTGGAGAGGACTGTTTGATGCCACTGAAAAATAAATAATAACTCAATGTATTTAATGATGTTATCCCAAATTACCAATTAAAATAGAGTTACAGACATAAAAAGCCGGTAAGACTAAACTTAAACAAATCCTAGTATAACAGCAGGACAATAAATAGGAATTCTCACTGTAGACTTTATCACTAATTTTAAAATAAGGGAATCTATACAAATATTATGTTCTCAATTTCATATTTGACACTTAGGGTAACTTTTAACATGTAAACAGTCATCAAATGCTTGAATTTCCTTATTAGTCACAAAAAGAAAAATAGTAGCTCACTCACTCCTTCCCTCCTCTCTCCCTCCTTTCATCCCTTCCTTCCTTCTTTCCTTCCTTCCTTCCTTCCTTCCTTCCTTCCTTCCTTCCTTCCTTCCTTCCGTCCTTCTTCCTCCTGAGAGAAAATGTGTGTATGACTGTGTTTTGAGGGGTAGCAGTAGCCTCAAGCCGCTGATAGAAGGATCTGTCCCTGGGTTTGGGGGTCTGACGGGGGGATTATCCCTGGATCTTTCGCAATGAAAATACCAAGAAGGGGTAAAGGCAGCACACTCCTTGATGTAATCAGGACTCTTCCCAGCTTTCTTTTCTTTACAACTTTATTACACGGAAGAAAATCTCTGCGTATAGAAACATCCATAGTGACCCGCCAGGATGGTTGTCACTCTAGAGCCAAAATGTCTCCATGCAGCCAAGATTGTGGCATTATTCTTAATATCAGTTACAGATGTTTCTTTACTTAAATTATACTAGCTCAATAATGGGACCGAATCAAAGCTTCAAATAGCAAGAACACAGGACAAGGAGGAGGAATTTTTTTTTTTGAATCATCAAAAGAAGTTTCTAAAACCTTACTTCAAATGGGAAATGAGTGCTATGAATCCTTCTTTTTTTTGTTTTTTTTTTTTTTTTTTTTGTCTTTTTGAGACAGGGTCTCCCTGTAGCCTCAAGCTATCCTGGAACTCACTATGTAGACCAGGCTGGCCTTGAACTCACAGAGATCTTCCTGCCTCTGTCTCCCAAGTGCTGGGATTACAGGCATGCGCCACCATGTCCGGCATTGAAATATTTTTAGTTATGAAGTCCCTAGGGATACATTCAAAGTTAAGCCATTTAAGGATTTCATGGCTTTTGGCATGGGCTTGGAAAGGCTTTTATGAAGCTCTCCATTCCTTCGGTCTCATCACTTAATGTCCCTGCTCTTCAACAGTCAAGTACATTCTCTTATCTTCCTTACATATACTTCTAATTTACAAAAATAAAGTAGCAGGTGAATTATGTATCAACTAATCCCAACTATGAATCCACTATTGTAATGGAAAGTTTTAGAAACACTGCTTCATAAAGGAACATTTGTTCTTCCATTTGCTAGAGACAAATGATGTCACACTCCCTTCCCTTGTATGAATCTTTTGATCTTATTAATGTATTGCATTATTTTAAATAGTCTCTTCTGTTCATCTAAAGACATAACTCATCTTTTCTCTGTCTTGAAATACGTAATTACAGCAAGCACTTCGATGGAGACCACACATAACACTGAAAACCTTTGTTTTGCAGAGGCATATCCACCAACCTTTCTCTCCAGACCCAAGTCCCTTATGACCTTCGTGGGTAAGGCAGCCAAGTTCCTCTGCACAGTGTCAGGGACTCCTGTGATTGAGACCATTTGGCAGAAAGACGGTGCTGCTCTGTCTCCTTCACCTAACTGCAGGATCTCAGATGTAGACAACAAACACAGCCTAGAACTCTCCAATCTGACCATTCAGGACAGGGGTATTTACTCTTGTAAGGCTTCCAACAAATTTGGAGCAGACATATGCCAAGCAGAGTTGACCATCATTGACAAACCTCACTTCATTAAAGAGTTAGAGTCTATGCAGTCGGCCATCAATAAGAGGATCCGCCTGGAGTGCCAAGTAGATGAAGACAGGAAAGTGACGATCACGTGGAGCAAAGATGGGCAAAAACTGCCCGCTGGGAAGGATTACAAGATCTATTTTGAGGATAAAATAGCATCACTTGAGATTCCCCTGGCCAAGCTAAAAGATTCTGGAACCTATTTATGTACAGCTTCCAATGAGGCTGGGAGCAGCTCTTCCTCAGCTACTGTGACTGTCAGAGGTAAGAGTCCCAGGCAGTCATCTGCTGGGTCCTTCTCTGAAAGGAAGCCTTAAAGGGAGTCTTGTTGGCAGTAGATCCACACCCTTTGCACCAAACCTTTGGGTCCAGGGAAGTCCTGACATTGTTTACTTGTGTTCTTATCTCTTTAACTGTTCTTCAGAGTTCACTTGCTTCAGTTCTTTTAAAATTATGTCTGCCATTAACAAATCTTGCTTAAACTTAAATTTCCTTCTAAGAACTCCATGTGTAGGAAATTCTTGACCATCTTCTTTTGTAAAAATCATTCTTTGAGTAGATATAGTCTGCTTTCTAGATTTTTTTTTAATGAAGTGATAAGGAAAATGGTTTAATACAACAGAAAGTGCTGAATGTACCACAGCTTGCTCAGAAGTTCTGTGATGTGGTCTGTGTGCTGTGTCCTTTGTTGTGTCTGCTTTTCTTCTGTGGAGTGTATGCTTCAGACATCTCCATTTTCTTTTCTTCCTTTTTTGTACACTTCCTGTAGAGCCACCATCCTTTGTGAAGAAGGTGGATCCCTCATATTTAATGCTCCCAGGTGAATCAGCACGTCTCCACTGCAAGCTGAAAGGCTCGCCTGTGATCCAGGTCACTTGGTTTAAAAATAACAAAGAACTTAGTGAAAGTAACACAATCCGAATGTCTTTTGTCAATTCTGAGGCTATCCTCGATGTTACTGATGTAAAAGTTGAAGACAGTGGAACTTACTCTTGTGAAGCCACGAATGATGTGGGCAGCGACAGCTGCAGTACAGAAGTAGTGATCAAAGGTTTGTTTCCCGAGTTATAGTGCTTTGTTTTCCTGAGAAAAGATATCTTTTATGTGTTTGTGACATACAACTTACCCAATGCTTTCATGCTTTCCTAGAACCTCCTTCTTTCATCAAAACTCTTGAGCCTGCAGACATAGTAAGAGGAAGAAACGCGCTACTTCAGTGTGAAATCGCCGGCACGGGACCCTTTGAAATTAGCTGGTTCAAAGATAAGAAGCAAATTCGAAGTAGTAAAAAGTATAGGCTGTTTGCTCAGAAGTCCCTTGTATCTCTGGAAATCTTTTCTTTCAATAGTGCCGATGTTGGTGATTACGAATGTGTAGTTGCTAATGAAGTTGGGAAGTGCGGCTGTGTTGCAACACACTTATTAAAAGGTTAGTGTGTGAAAAACTGGCATCTCTCTAATAAATTCTCCATATAGTTTCCCTAACCCACACATACAAAGTTAGTACTTTCTCTTCTTCTTCCTCTTCTTCTTCTTCTTCTTCTTCTTCTTCTTCTTCTTCTTCTTCTTCTTCTTCTTCTTCTTCTATCCTTTAAAGTCTGTTTTGTCTTAGTTTGATGTGGAGCCCGGGACTTTTACTCAATCTTTATGTTGATACCAGTAGAACCATTTATTATCTGAAAACTAAAGGGTATTGCATATAAGCTGTTTCATGTGCTGATAAATATTTATCTTCTGTGCCTCATTCTCTTGAATGGAATTGTTAATTCTTCTTGAATTTTCTTTCTTCTTTCTAATAAACCAATGGTATGAAATAGTATTGGACAAAAGATAAATGCAGCCTAGATTAAAACTCTCCAATAGAGATGGAACTAAGAGTGTGGGAGAACTGACAAACCTGTGCTCTCTTTCTTTAACTAGAACCACCAACCTTTGTCAAGAAAGTAGATGATTTTACTGCCCTAGCAGGACAAACTGTTACCCTTCAAGCTGCTGTGAGAGGGTCAGAACCCATTTCTGTCATGTGGATGAAAGGCCAGGAGGTCATTAAGGAAGACGGAAAAATCAAAATGAGCTTTTCCAACGGAGTTGCAGTGTTGACAGTCCCGGATGTTCAGATTAGTTTTGGTGGTAAATACACATGCCTGGCTGAAAATGAAGCTGGTAGCCAAACATCTGTTGGAGAATTAATAGTTAAAGGTTTGTGTAGGAACATTTTCACTTTCAATCACCCTTTCCATTTAAATTGAAGCCCTAATTTAGAACTATGAACCCTAACTATCTAATACATTTATAGAACCTGCCAAAATCATTGAGCGAGCAGAACTGATCCAGGTGACAGCGGGGGACCCAGCTACACTGGAATACACAGTCTCAGGCACCCCAGAACTCAAGCCTAAGTGGTACAAAGATGGGAGACCCTTGGTTGCCAGTAAAAAGTACCGAATCAGCTTTAAAAATAACGTCGCCCAACTCAAATTTTATTCTGCTGAGCTGCATGACAGCGGCCAGTACACATTTGAGATTTCCAATGAAGTGGGCAGCAGCTCCTGTGAGACCACCTTTACTGTATTAGGTTAGTATTTGTAGAAATCTATGCTATAGGTTGCTTTAAAACGCAACAAAACTGGCCCCAAATGAACTACTGACCATGTTTCTCGTGTGTCTCATTTTCCTTCTTATGCTATGAACAGATCGAGACATTGCTCCATTTTTCACCAAACCCTTACGCAATCTGGATAGTGTGGTTAGCGGAACCTGCAGGCTAGACTGCAAAATTGCTGGCTCCCTCCCCATGAGAGTGTCCTGGTTTAAGGACGGCAAAGAAATAGCTGCTTCTGACAGATACCGAATAGCATTTGTGGAAGGCACAGCCTCTCTGGAGATCAGCAGAGTAGACATGAGTGACGCAGGGAATTTCACCTGCCGGGCTACAAATTCTGTGGGAAGCAAAGACAGCAGCGGAGCCCTGATTGTACAAGGTTGGCTACGGACTTTACAGTCCCTATGTACCATTCACAGCGTTCAAATTAAGTCTTCTTCCATTAGATCCCACCATTTAACTACATGAAATTCTGTCTTCTACCCCTTCTCCAGAACCACCCAGTTTTGTAACTAAGCCAGGATCCAGGGATGTTCTGCCCGGCTCAGCAGTCTGCCTAAAGAGCACTTTTCAAGGATCCACGCCTCTCACCATCAGATGGTTCAAGGGTGACAAAGAGCTGGTTTCTGGTGGGAGCTGCTATATTACCAAGGACGCATTAGAAAGTTCCCTGGAACTCTATGCAGTAAAAACCTCCGATTCAGGCACATACACGTGCAAAGTCAGCAACGTGGCTGGAGGTGTGGAATGCAGTGCAAACTTATTTGTAAAAGGTTTGCATTCTTTTCTTGACATCTTTGTGCAACCTTTTATATACGAGCTCTTCCTTCCTTCTCACGTGTCTTAATAACTTACGTCCTTTCACAGAACCTGCCACATTTGTTGAAAAGTTAGAGCCATCACATCTGTTAAAGAAAGGAGACGCCACTCAGCTGGGCTGCAAAGTCACTGGTACCCCTCCAATTAAAATAACATGGTTTGTAAATGACAGAGAAATCAAGGAGAGCAGCAAACACAAAATGTCCTTCCTGGAGTCCACTGCAGTTCTCAGGCTTACAGATGTTGCCGTTGAAGACAGTGGTGAATATATGTGTGAAGCTCAAAATGAGGCTGGCAGTGACCACTGCACTAGCATTGTGATAGTCAAAGGTTTGTGTTTACTTTGTCCCAGTGTGACCAAAGTTTCAGCCCACAGTACAGATTCTTTGCCCATTAACAACAAGTCATTCTCTTCTACTTTAGAATCACCTTACTTTACCAAGGAATTTAAGCCTATTGAAGTGTTAAAGGAGTATGATGTCATGCTGCTGGCTGAGGTGGCAGGAACTCCACCCTTTGATATCACTTGGTTCAAAGACAACACAGTCCTGCGAAGTGGTAGAAAGTACAAAACCTTCATTCAGGATCAGTTGGTTAGCCTGCAGATCCTCAAGTTTGTAGCTGCAGATGCTGGTGAATACCAGTGCCGGGTGACCAACGAGGTGGGCAGCAGCACTTGCAGTGCCAGGGTGACTTTAAGAGGTCAGTTTTGGTTCACTTGGTGGATGGGCTCTTCTACCCAGACAAGTCTTTTTAAAAAAGTCCAGTTTTGCAGTATAACTGGTATTGATTGAGAATTCGTTCTTCTATTAGAACCTCCATCTTTTATAAAGAAGATCGAGAGTACCAGCTCCCTCCATGGAGGTACGGCTGCCTTCCAGGCCACTCTGAAAGGCTCCTTGCCCATCACAGTGACTTGGTTAAAAGACAATGATGAAATCACTGAAGATGACAATATCAGGATGACTTTTGAGAACAATGTGGCCAGTCTCTACCTCAGTGGTATTGAAGTCAAGCACGATGGCAAATATGTCTGCCAGGCTAAGAATGATGCTGGAATCCAAAGGTGCTCTGCACTACTCTCAGTCAAAGGTTAGTTCAGTGAAGCTGCCTTGAGTTGGAGGAAGAAGTACAGATAGAGGCCTCCTTGGCAGAACAGTTCACAGTCCACATCTATCCCTTTGTCTTCTACAGAACCTGCAACCATCACTGAGGAGGCTGTGTCCATAGATGTCACCCAAGGAGACCCAGCCACTTTACAAGTTAAATTTTCAGGGACTAAGGAGATTATAGCCAAATGGTTTAAAGATGGCCAAGAATTGACCCTAGGTCCAAAATACAAAATCAGTGTCACTGACACAGTCTCAATACTGAAGATTATTTCTACGGAAAAGAAAGATAGCGGAGAATATACTTTTGAGGTCCAAAATGACGTTGGGAGAAGCAGATGCAAGGCCAGCATTAATGTGCTAGGTTGGTATCACTTTTCCCCAGAGAGGAGCTGGGTGTCTCTATGCTCCTTTCTCTCCTACAGTTTAAGAGAAAATGCAGGGCCGGGGGTATAGCTCACTGGCAGAGCACTCGCCTAGCATGTGTGAGGCACTGAGTTCAATCCTCAGCACCTCATGGGTAGAGGGTAGAGGGAAAGAAAGTGCAAATAGATTAACTTAACTTTTTTCTTGCTTTTTTGTTGAATAGATCTTATTATACCACCCTCATTCACCAAAAAGCTGAAGAAAATGGACAGCATTAAAGGATCTTTTATTGATTTAGAATGTATAGTAGCTGGATCACATCCCATCAGCATCCAGTGGTTCAAAGATGACCAAGAAATAACAGCTAGTGACAAGTACAAATTTTCTTTTCATGACAATACGGCCTTCCTAGAGATCAGCCAGCTGGAAGGTACAGATAGTGGCACTTACACTTGTTCTGCCACCAACAAGGCAGGCCACAACCAGTGCAGTGGTCACCTGACGGTCAAAGGTTGGCAATGTTTAGTTTCACCTTTCAAGAATTATTGCCTTGCATTTCTTTGTTCTTTTTTCTTTGCTGGATTCTAAGATAAGCTTTCATCTCTCTTCTGTTTCTTGTTCTTCCACCCCAGAACCTCCTTACTTCCTGGAAAAGCCACAGTCACAAGACATCAATCCCAGTACCAGGGTTCAGTTAAAGGCTCTTGTGGGTGGCACTGCGCCCATGACAATAAAATGGTTTAAAGATAACAAAGAGCTGCACTCTGGGGCAGCTCGCTCGGTCTGGAAGGATGACACTTCCACAGTTCTAGAGCTCTTTTCAGCCAAAGCTGCCGACTCTGGGACCTACATTTGCCAGCTGAGCAATGACGTTGGCACGGCAACCAGTAAAGCTACCCTCTTTGTAAAAGGTCTGACTCCTCTTTTCCTTGCTTGCCTAGATTTTCTTGGGGGAAGGAAGAGGCTTATGAAGAAATCAGTTTTGTTCACTGGACTTTGTTTTAAAAACTGTTCACCATGACACCCTTCTTTTCCTTACCTTTAGAGCCTCCTCAATTCATCAAGAAGCCCAGTCCAGTCTTAGTCCTGAGGAACGGACAGTCGACAACATTTGAATGCCAAGTAACGGGCACTCCTGAAATCAGAGTTTCTTGGTATCTGGATGGGAATGAAATAACAGATGTCAGGAAATATGGCATTTCTTTTGAGGACGGTTTAGCCACTTTCCAGATTTCTAATGCCAGGGTAGAAAATAGCGGGACTTACGTCTGTGAAGCTCGAAACGATGCAGGCACTGCAAGCTGCAGCATTGAACTGAAAGTGAAAGGTTCGTTCTGGGATTTTCTTTGCATTTTTACCTGCACCGCTGCTTGGCCTTGGGCTTCTCTTAAGTAAGCTAGTCTCTGTCTTCCTTTCCACTCTGTAGAACCTCCCATGTTTATCAGGGAGCTGGAGCCTGCAGAAGTAGTGAAAGACAGTGACGTGGAGCTGGAATGTGAAGTGATGGGAACATCTCCATTCGAAGTCACCTGGCTGAAGAATAACAAGGAAATTCGAAGTGGCAAAAAATACACAATGAGTGAAAAAATGTCCGTGTTTTACCTCCACATTACTAAATGTGACCCTTCAGACGTTGGTGACTATCAGTGCATTATAGCCAATGAAGGAGGCAGCTGCTCCTGCAGTGCTCGAGTTGCCCTGAAAGGTCAGTCAGAGGGCAAGAGCTGCTACCAAGTCAAAATGCTCTTGAGTTCTGGGTGGTGAGTTGGAGTTAAAAACGTCCCCCTTCTTTACACATTGTCTTATTTAATACCAGAACCGCCATCATTCACCAAGAAGATAGAAAATGTCACAACCGTCTTGAAGAGTTCTGCCACCTTTCAGAGTACGGTGGCAGGCTCACCACCCATTTCGATAACATGGCTAAAAGATGACCAGATTCTTGAGGAAAATGACAATGTTCAGATTTCATTTGTGAACAATGTGGCCACACTTCAAGTCCGAAGTGTGGATAATGGACACAGTGGGAGATACACGTGCCAGGCCAAGAATGAGTCAGGAGTTGAGCGGTGTTATGCCTTCCTTTTAGTACAAGGTTGGTGAGCTACTCTTTCAGCAGTAGTCTGCAGAGGCAGTTTCTTAAGATCATTTGCATTCTCGTGGAATTGCCAGTCTAACTCATGCACATTTTCATTCTTACTACAGAACCTGCTCAGATCATAGAGAAAGCTAAGTCAGTTGATGTTACTGAGAAAGACCCAGTCACCTTGGAGTGTGTCGTTGCTGGAACACCAGAACTCAAAGTGAAATGGCTTAAAGATGGGAAACAAATTGTACCCAGTAGATATTTTTCAATGAGTTTCGAAAACAATGTAGCCAGTTTCAGGATTCAGTCAGTGATGAAGCAAGACAGTGGTCAGTACACATTCAAGGTGGAAAATGACTTTGGAAGCAGCAGCTGCGAAGCCTACCTGAGAGTGCTGGGTGTGTACCTTTACCTCAGTCAGCCACATTTAACTTATAGCACATTCCTTGTAAACAAATAGACACAGAGTAATCCGTGTGTTTTTGCTGTTTGCATTGGACAGACCAAGATATCCCTCCATCATTCACCAAAAAATTAACCAAAATGGATAAAGTTCTGGGTTCTTCTATTCACATGGAGTGCAAGGTTTCTGGCTCACTTCCTATTAGTGCCCAGTGGTTTAAAGATGGGAAAGAAATATCTACGAGTGCAAAATACAGACTTGTATGTCACGAGAACACTGTGTCACTGGAAGTTAATAATCTGGAATTAGAAGATACTGCAAATTACACTTGCAAGGTGTCAAATGTAGCAGGAGATGATGCATGTAGTGGCATCTTAACTGTGAAAGGTCAGAATTGCTTTATCTCTTCTTGATTCTTCTTTGCTGATGTTTTAACAATGCATCACTCTTAACCTTGTATCCTGAAAGCTAAAATTCCTGATAATTCTATTTCTTTTGAGTTCAAGAAATATTTAATAATTATATCTTCTCATTAGTTTTTTTTTCTTATATGTCCATAAAGTTATCTCAATAATTTTGTTACAAGGGTTATAACTAAATATATCTCTCTTGAAACCTATAGAACCTCCAAGCTTCCTAGTGAAACCTGAGCGACAGCAAGCCATTCCTGACTCTACGGTGGAATTTAAGGCTGTACTGAAAGGAACACCACCATTTAAAATAAAATGGCTTAAGGATGATGAGGAACTTGCCTCGGGACCTAAATGTTTCATTGGCTTGGAAGGGTCAACCAGCTTCTTAAACCTCTACTCAGTGGATTCTTCCAAGACTGGGCAATACACTTGCCAAGTTACCAATGATGTTGGTAGCGACTCTTGCACTACAGTGTTGCTTGTGACAGGTGTGCAAGTTTGTCTTATGTTTCTGTCTGACTTCTGTTTTTTTCTGTACTCTGTTACAATGCAGCTCACTAACATAGTAGACTATATTTCCCAGGTCTTGGTCATGTTTCTTTCTTTCCTACATACTGCCTAACTGAACTTCTGTTCTTATTTCTGTTCCTTCATAATCTCCTTTTCCTTGACTCTCTAGAACCACCAAAGTTTGTAAAGAAATTAGAAGCATCCAAAATAGTAAAAGCAGGCGACTCCACACGATTGGAATGCAAGATAACTGGGTCTCCAGAAATTCAAGTTGTGTGGTATAGAAACGAACATGAGATCTCAGCCAGTGACAAATACCGAATGACTTTCATCGATTCTGTGGCTGTCATCCAGATGAACAGTCTTGGAACCGAGGACAGTGGAGATTTCATCTGTGAGGCCCAGAATCCCGCGGGTAGCACCAGCTGCAGTACCAAGGTTATAGTAAAAGGTAGAAATCTCCTTCTCGTGTTCCTCCTGATCTGAAACTCACCTTCTCCCCTGAGTATCACAGCTTCTTAATCGCTAGGGCTCTCTTGGTTTCTCTCTCTGATCCTAGAACAGTTCCCTAACATAAAATCATTTCCTCTTTATATATTATTTCTTATTAAGGTTTGCCTACATTCAGGTGGTCATTTTGAGATAGTTCTCCTATAATTTCAATCCTATAATTCTTATCACTTCAACACATTGATCAAACATCAAATGTGATATTCCAAAGACACATATACAAAAATAAATAGGAAGTTTTTAGTCTCCTGACTTCAACCAACTTACAAATATACAAACATCCTCAATACAGTGTGTATCATAGTAATGCAAACACGGATGTCAGTACTGTATCTTTAAAAGAACCATAGTATTTTTCCTCTTTCTCAAGAATCAATTCATATCTTTAAAAATATGGCTATCCTGGGGCTGGAAAGATGGTCTGTTGGTTAAGAGTGCTGACTGCTCTTGTAGAGGACCCAGGTTTGATCCCCAGCACCCACATGGTGGCTGAGAGCCATCTTTAACTCCAGTTCCTGGGGAATCTGACATCCTCTTCTGACCTCCGAGACATTGCACGACATGGGTGCACAGACTTGCATGTAGACAGTACATTCATACACATAAAGAATAAATAAAAATTAAAATATATATAAGATTTTTTAATCTTATATATATTAAAATATCTATTAAAAAATATGGCTATCCCTGGTGCAAATAGTACCAGTATCTTTTACTTCTGTTTCCCAGCATGGTTTGTCACAAAGCTTAAGTTCATCATGTAGGCAAATTGCTACAGTAACCATTTCCTGAAATGCAAAACTCAAATGGGAGCTATTGTGGTGACTTCCAGGTATCTCTACTGTAAGACATAAGTGAACATTTTTAATCTCTGAAGGCAGAATTCCATACCTCATAAAATTCCTATTTATTAACATCCTTGCTCATTTCTAAGTCCACATCAATCTCTGTAGTCCAAGATCAATCAGCATGTTGAGCTGCTCAACTGTGACATCGAGCATGCATCTCAGTTCTCCACCCACTTAGTTGACTACTTTATGAAGGTTAATAATTGTCTTAAGCTTTTCTTCTGATTTAAAAACAAATGAACAAACACTTCTCTTAAAGGAAATTAAGAAGTTCTTTTCACAAGACATTCTTGTTTTTTACAGAACCACCTGTTTTTAGCAGCTTCCCTCCTGTAGTGGAAACCCTTAAAAATACTGAAGTTAGTCTTGAATGTGAGCTTTCCGGAACACCGCCATTTGAGGTGGTATGGTTCAAAGACAAGCGCCAACTCCGAAGCAGCAAGAAATACAAGATTGCATCTAAAAACTTCCACGCAAGTATTCACATTCTCAATGTGGAATCTACAGACATTGGTGAATACCACTGCAGAGCACAGAATGAAGTAGGCAGTGACACCTGCATCTGTGCAGTACAATTAAAAGGTAAGCAGATTTTCTGCACAAGGCAGAAACATAAAGCGTGTGCACAATGCTCAGGCTTTTTTTTTTTCTCTCTTCCATTACCTGGAAAGTGTTTTCAGCAATCTCCATCTATCTTTTCCTGTTCAGAACCACCCAAATTCATTTCCAAACTGAGCAGCCTCACTGTGGTAGCTGGTGAGCCGGCTGAGCTTCAAGCATCCATAGAAGGAGCCCAGCCCATTTCAGTCCAGTGGCTTAAAGATAAAGAAGTGATTAGAGAGAGTGAGAACATTCGAATTTCATTTGTGGACAATGTGGCAACCCTGCAGTTTGCAAAAGCAGAGCCAGCTAACGCTGGGAAGTATACCTGCCAAGTCAAGAACGATGGAGGCGTGAGAGAGAGCATGGCCACGCTGACTGTCTTAGGTTAGTACAGCAGTCTGCACAGAGAACCTGGGGCAAATACTACAGTGACTTCTGGGCAGGGTCTCTTTGTTCTTTTTCTAGAACTATTTCGAAACTCAACTATTTGGAAGGTTTAGCGGAAAGATCTTTCAAACACTCTTGTCTGTACCCATGATTCTAACAAAAATGAGCCATCTATTTTATTGTATGTGTGCTGATTTTCTTCATGGATAGCAAATATAATCTTGACTATCTTTGTTTCAACATGAAACTCTGGGAGCCCCTTTACTACTACAAGGATGTTGTGCTTACAACTAGTGATCAAGCTGAAAAGTACTCCAAAGATCAACATGTGAAGGAAAGATGTGCACTTCTATTGTTGTGCATTTTAAATTTCAATTGGATAACAGTGAAAGTTATAATAACTCTCAAGATATTTTCATTAGCACCTTAACAGAGCAAAAATACCAAGTAATTCATTAAAACATATACTCTGCTTTAAAAAGGGTCAAGTGAAAATCAAAACACACTGTCTGGGCCCAGCAAGATGGCTCAGTGGGGAAAGGTGCTTGATGCCAAGCCTGACAACCTGAGTTCAAGGCCCACAGGATTCACACTGTAGAAGCTCCTGTATATCGTCTTCTGAGCTCCACACGCGTGCCATGACATATACAAGTCCAGCCAGCTCCCATAGCTCACCCCACACAGGCACTCATAAAACACAAATAAATAACAAGGAATTTAAAACTTAAAAGTCACATTGTCTGATATACATTGCCTAATTTGTTTTGCAGTTAACTAATGCCCAAACACGTTTTTAGTAACTGAAAATTATTTTATGAATGCTCATAAATATGGAATCACAGTTTAAAGCCAAGGGATAGTATAACCATCTCGCTGGGGAAAACAGTACATTGATAGAGGAGATACAGACTTTCACAGAGTGATAATCGCATTTTATTTCAGAACCCGCCATCATCGTAGAGAAGGCGGGATCCATGACTGTGACTGTAGGAGAAACTTGTACCCTGGAGTGTAAGGTGGCCGGCACACCGGAGCTCTCAGTCGAATGGTACAAGGATGGAAAGCTGCTGACCAGCAGCCAAAAACATAAATTTAGCTTCTTCAACAAAATCTCTTCCTTGAAGATTCTTTCCGTTGAGAGGCAAGATGCAGGCACGTACACATTCCAGGTTCAAAACAACGTTGGGAAGAGGAGCTGTACCGCCCTGGTGGATGTGTCAGGTTCGTTCTGCCATTTTCTTCTGCTTGCATATGAAATTCTTTTTATGAATTTTCCTTCTTTCGGGACTCTTCTGTTCTGGCAAGTCACCACGAGTCATTTGCCTTTCCTCATGCAGACCGAATGGTTCCACCCTCTTTCACGAGAAGACTGAAAGATACTGGCGGGGTCCTGGGTACTTCCTGCATCTTAGAATGTAAAGTAGCTGGATCATCACCTATCTCTGTGGCCTGGTTTCATGAGAAGACTAAGATTGTCACTGGAGCAAAGTACCAAACGACGTTTTCAGATAATGTCTGCACTCTACAGTTGAATTCTCTGGACTCATCAGATAGGGGCAATTACACGTGTGTGGCTGCGAACGTTGCTGGGTCTGACGAATGCCGTGCAGTATTGACTGTGCAAGGTCAGTATTACAATCAACTTTGTAGGCAATGTGTTAAAAATTACTCTTTGGGCATATATTCAGGTTGGCACACATTTGGAAGTGCTTTTCTTTTATTCAAAGTTGACCCTAAGTTCCAAACCTACAGGATCTTTTAACCATCTTCTCTATCTACATAGAACCACCCTCTTTTGTGAAAGAACCCGAACCTTTGGAAGTACTTCCAGGCAAAAATGTCACCTTTACAAGTGTTATTAGAGGAAGCCCTCCATTCAAGGTTGGCTGGTTTAGAGGGGCCAGAGAACTGGTGAAAGGAGACAGATGCAACATCTATTTTGAAGACACTGTAGCAGAACTGGAATTATTTAATATTGAAATATCTCAGAGTGGGGAATACACCTGTGTGGTTTCTAATGATGCTGGCCAAACATCCTGTACTACACGTCTCTTTGTGAAAGGTTTGCCAAGCACATTCATACTTATTTTCTGCATACTGACATCTTTGTGGTTTTATTATGTGTCTAATTGCTCTATTTTGTGTCTTGCCAGAACCAGCCACATTTGTAAAGAAATTAAGTGATCACTCTGTAGAACCAGGGAAGTCCATAATTCTGGAGGGCACCTATACTGGAACACTTCCAATTTCTGTCACCTGGAAAAAAGATGGTGTTGGCATAACTCCATCTGAAAGATGCAACATTGTTACCACAGAGAAAACTTGCATCCTGGAAATTCTAAACAGCACAAAAAGGGATGCAGGGCACTACTCCTGTGAGATTGAAAATGAGGCAGGAAGGGATGCTTGTGATGCCCTGGTATCTACATTAGGTGTGTTACTACTGTACTCTCTCTTGTTCTGCATGTATCTAATACATATTGTGGTTCCTTTGGTCTTCTGTATTTCAGTTTGCTGACTGTAAGCCTTTCTTCTTTAGAGCCTCCTTATTTTGTTACTGAATTGGAACCTCTGGAGGCATCAGTTGGAGATTCAGTTTCTTTGCAATGCCAAGTTGCTGGGACACCAGAAATTACAGTGTCTTGGTTCAAAGGAGACACCAAGTTACGGTCGACTCCAGAATACAGAACCTACTTTACAAACAATGTGGCCACACTTGTCTTTAATAAAGCGAGCATCAATGATAGCGGGGAGTATACATGTACAGCAGAGAATAGCATAGGAACTGCTTCTTCTAAGACAGTCTTCAGAATTCAAGGTGGGGATGTTGCTTTAGACATTAAGATGTTTCTTCCTTTCTTTGTTTTAACTCTTTCATCTTTTTGGGAATTTTCCCACTTTATCTACCAAAGCCTCAAGTACGACTTGTCTTCTTACAGAGCGTCAACTACCACCTTCATTTGCAAGACAATTAAAAGACATTGAGCAAACTGTTGGGTTACCAGTTACACTCACCTGTCGACTCAATGGCTCTGCACCCATCCAAGTGTCCTGGTATAGAGACGGGGTACTTTTAAGAGATGATGAAAATCTACAGACTTCGTTTGTGGATAATGTGGCAACTTTAAAAATTCTGGAAACTGACTTGAGTCACTCTGGCCAGTATTCTTGCTCGGCCTCCAATCCACTTGGAACAGCATCTTCCAGTGCCAGACTGACAGCCAGAGGTTTGTTCCCATTGCCGATCTCTTTTCGATTGTTTGTTTGTTCATTTGTTTGTTTTTAAGACAGTCTCCCTATAGCCCCAGCTGGCCTGGAACTATCTATGTACACCAGGCTGACCTTGATCTTACAAAGACCTACATGCCTCTGCTTCCCCAAGGGCTGGGATTAAAAGCATGCACCACCATACCTGACTAATCTTTCTATTTTATTTTATTTTTTTTTAATTTTTTTTAATTTTATTTATTTCCGTATGTGTATGAATGTACTGTCTGCATGCAAGTTTGTGCACCCGTGTCGTGCAATGCCGCGGAGGTCAGAAGCGGGTGTCGGATTCCCCTGGAACTGGAGTTCTCCTGGAATTGGAGTTTCAGACGGTTCTCAGCCGCCATGTGGGTGCTGGGGATCAAACCTGGGTCCTCTGTAAGAGGGTCAGCGCTCTTAACCACTAGGCCATCTCTCCAGCCCCTCTATTTTATTTTAAAACTATTATGATTTATTTAGTTTTAAGGCAAAAAAAAAAAAAAAACCCTGACAGCCAAAAAATAATGCAAGTTTACTTTTCTTCTCATCTTCTAGAACCTAAGAAATCTCCCTTCTTTGACATCAAGCCAGTATCAATCGATGTTATTGCTGGAGAAAGTGCAGATTTTGAATGTCATGTTACTGGTGCTCAACCAATGCGAATCACTTGGTCAAAAGATAACAAAGAGATACGTCCTGGAGGAAACTATACTATCACATGTGTGGGCAACACCCCCCACCTGAGAATCCTTAAAGTAGGCAAAGGAGACTCTGGGCAATACACTTGTCAAGCAACCAATGACGTTGGCAAAGACATGTGCTCTGCTCAGCTCAGTGTAAAAGGTATCATAGCAAAGAGTTTTCAAGATTTGCTCTTTCATATGCTTGCATAATTGTCTTCTAAAAGTATCTTTAGAAACAGTCTAAGTTTGTACCTGTATCTGTATCTATATATGAATCTGTATCTGTATCTGTATCTGTATATGAATCTGTATCTGTATATGAATCTGTATCTGTATATGAATCTGTATCTGTATCACCTGTCTCTGTCTTTGTCTCTGTCTCTGTCTCTGTAGCTGTAGCTCAGGGGTAGAGTGCTTATCTTGCATGCATGAGGCCCTGGGTTCAATCCTCAGCACTGTCAAAATAAGAAAAAGACATTTTTGAGATATTATGTTAGCCCATTCTAGAACTCATAACAATCCCCCTGTCTCAGCATCCTGAGTGCTAGGATTACAGATGTGAGCCACCACAAGCATCAGTCTTTAGATTTTTTTTTTTTTGGTCTTTTTGAGACAGGGTCTCCCTGTAGCCCCAGCTGTCCTGGAACTCGCTCTGTAGACCAGGCTGGCCTCGAACTCACAAAGATCCACCTGCCTCTGCCTCCCAAGTGCTAGGATTAAAGGTGTGCGCCACCACGCCTGGCTGAGTCTTTAGATTTTTTAATGTTTGAATTAAACTAATGATCATGTTAGAGTTTGTACACTAGTGTTAGAGATAATAACCAAAAGTTTCACCATTTCTTTATCTTATTTCTTAAGCTGGTATATAATTTCATTGAACTTTTGATAAACATTGTTTCAACTGTTCACTCTCCCTTTTCATCCTTTCTTGGCATATGACATTCTGTTTTATCATTACTAAGTTTCCATCACATATATGTGTAATTATATATCTTAGCTTACATATTCATACTGTAACATATCAGCTAAATTCTCTATTGAAGTGTTTTGGTTACTTAATAGAAAAAGATAATTTTACCATGGAATTATTAGAAAACATTCTCAAAGCTTTATTTTTATAGTATGTGTAGAGTGTTTGCCTACATGTATGTATGTGCACCATTTCCATGCCTGGTGCCCAAGGAGGCTAGAAGATCCCCTGGAACTGGAGTTACAGACAGTTGTCAGCTCCCTTGTTGGTGTTGGGAACTGAACCCGAGTATTTTATTTTATTTTATTTTTTATATTTATTTAATCTTGTATGTGTATGAATGTACTGTCTGCATGTAGGTTGGTGCACCCGTGTTGTGTAATGCTGCAGAGGTCAGAAGAGGGTGTCGGATTCCCCTGGAACTGGAGTTAAAGAAGGTTTTCAGTCGCCATGTGGGTGCTGGGGATCAAACCTGGGTCCTCTGCAAGAGCAGTCAGTGCTCTTAACTGCTAGGCTATCTCTCCAGCCCCAAACCTGAGTATTTTATAAGAGCCATAAGTACTCTTAACCTCTGAATCATCTCTCCAGCCCCATAAAATATATTCTTAATGAAAAAGCTGTTTAATGTGACCATCTGAGAGCCTCAACTATAAGGATAAACTATTTTAACATCTAGATACCCTTTACTGATGTTTTCTTTTGGTTTAACAGAACCTCCAAAGTTTGTTAAGAAATTAGAAGCTTCAAAAGTTGCAAAGCAGGGAGAATCCATCCAACTGGAATGTAAAATAAGTGGATCCCCAGAAATCAAAGTCATGTGGTTCCGGAACGACAGTGAACTTCACGAAAGCTGGAAATACAACATGTCATTCCTTAATTCTGTGGCACTGCTTACTATCAACGAAGCCAGTGCTGAGGACAGTGGGGACTACATCTGTGAAGCCCACAACGGTGTTGGTCACGCCAGCTGCAGCACTGCCCTGACAGTTAAAGGTTAGACACCCTGTTCTGCTTCCTTTCTTCTCTCTGACCTGAATTCCTTGTCTCCAGTACTATATAATCCAAAATTAAAAGGCTACTTCAGGTTACTTTCTTGCAGCTCTTAAAGGACTTCTTGTGAATTGCCACGGTGTCTAGTCAGTATGTGCTATGACACCAGTCATTCATAATGATTTTTCATTCATAGGAGACATTTCTAGAGTCCAGAAACTAGAAATGCAGACTCTAGTATTCTTTTTTCTCTTTGGCATTGGTTGTTTTCATTGTTCATCCTCTTTTCTTCCGGCAGCACCTCCTGTTTTTACCCAGAAGCCCCCTCCTGTAGGAGCCCTGAAAGGTTCTGACGTAATCCTCCAATGTGAAATTTCTGGAACTCCTCCATTTGAAGTGGTATGGGTTAAAGATCGAAAGCAAGTTCGAAGTAGCAAGAAATTTAAAATCACTTCGAAAAATTTTGATACAAGTCTTCATATCCTTAATCTTGAAGCCTCTGATGTAGGAGAATATCACTGCAAAGCCACTAATGAGGTGGGAAGTGACACATGTGTTTGCAGCGTCAAGTTCAAAGGTTTGTATATGTAGAAGCAAATATATGTACTTCTTCCTTTGATCTCTTCTTGCTTGACTAATAATTTATGTCACTGTGAGTTTAATTTTTTTCCCCCTTTAACCATGAATTTCTTTCATCAGAACCACCACGATTTGTGAAAAAGCTGAGCGACACAGCTACTCTTATTGGGGAGGCTGTCGAGTTGCGAGCTGTGGTAGAAGGCTTCCAGCCAATTTCTGTGGTTTGGCTGAAAGATAAAGGTGACATCATCCGAGAGAGTGAGAACATTCAGATTTCCTTCACTGATAATGTTGCCACACTCCAACTTTTGAGTCCAGAAGCATCAAATTCGGGAAAGTATGTGTGCCAAATCAAAAATGATGCTGGGATGAGAGAGTGCTCAGCCGTCTTGACTGTCCTAGGTTAGTAGTTAGTAGTTAGTAGTTAGTACTTAGTACTTAGTACAGCCTCCATAAGCAAAGGGAACGGACTTGGAATAATTTCTTGAAGGCGTGGCTCTTCAGCAATATATTGACTGCACTCTGTTTGAAAGGTGAATTTGTTCTCAGTGCACTCTACCTCTTCTTTTAGAACCAGCCAGAATAATTGAGAAACCAGAGCCCATGACAGTCACAACTGGAAATCCTTTTGCACTGGAGTGTGTAGTGGCTGGGACACCAGAACTTTCAGCCAAGTGGTTCAAAGATGGAAGAGAACTATCTTCAGACAAAAGACATCAGATTACATTTGCCAAAAACGTGGCTTCCCTTAAAATCCCCTCTGCAGAAATGAGCGACAAAGGGTTATATAGCTTTGAAGTGAAGAACAACGTGGGCAAAAGCAACTGCACTGTCTCTGTCCACGTTTCTGGTGAGTAAGATGCAGCCTTGATGAAGACATCATTTTCTCTGATGGGGAGGGGGTGGAATCAGCCTCCTCTCTAAATGGAAATTCTCCTTCTCCACATAGATCGCATCGTCCCTCCTTCTTTCATTCGCAAGCTCAAAGACACAAATATTACCCTTGGGGCCTCTGTTGTTCTGGAGTGCCGTGTGTCTGGCTCAGCCCCGATTTCAGTCGGCTGGTTTCAGGATGGAAATGAGATCATTAGTAGTCCCAAATGTCAGTCCAGCTTTTCAGAAAATGTCTGTACTTTGAGTCTAAACTTACTGGAGCCCTCTGACTCCGGCATGTACACGTGTGTGGCAGCCAACGTAGCAGGCCAGGATGAAACCTCTGCGGTTCTGACTGTCCAAGGTCAGTACACAAAGACTCCTACTGCTTCGGTCTCCACTGCGTGGTTGGGAATGTCTCTGCCGTCATTTCTCCCCCTCTCCTTTAAGTAGCAATCACTTCTCACTGGGTTTTTTTTCTTTTCATCCTCCTTCCCCCTTGGATATCCAGAACCACCCTCTTTTGAACAAACTCCTGAGTCTGTGGAAGTTCTGCCGGGCATGAGCCTGACATTTACCAGTGTCATTAGAGGCACCCCTCCCTTCAAGGTGAAGTGGTTTAAGGGCAGCAGGGAACTGGTGTCAGGAGAGGCATGCAACATCTCTCTGGAAGACTTCATCACTGAGCTGGACTTGTTTGAGGTGGAGCCACTACAAAGTGGAGATTATTCATGCCTAGTGACCAATGATGCTGGGAGTGCTTCTTGCACCACACATCTCTTTGTGAAAGGTTTGCTCTTTCCTCCACTTCCTGTGTCTTTTTACAATTCTTCTGAGGCTTCATTTGAAGGTATAACTTTACCCCTGAAAATTTTTCACCTTTACAGAACCAGCTACTTTTGTGAAAAGATTGGCTGATTCTAGTGTGGAGACCGGAAGTGCCATCGTTCTAGAGGCTACTTACACCGGCACACCACCCATCTCAGTCAGCTGGCTGAAGAATGAATATCTTCTTTCACAGTCTCCCAACTGCAGCATTACCACTACAGAAAAGTCTACCATCTTGGAAATTCTTGACAGCACAGTAGAAGACTATGCACAGTATACTTGCCTGATAGAAAATGAGGCTGGGCAGGATATCTGTGACGCTCTTGTGTCTGTCTTAGGTGTGTAGATAGTTGTCTCTTCCGATGACAGTCTTTTCTTTCAAAGTGTCATCTTTAGTTAACATAACCGATTGCTTACCATTCTTTATACCTTAGAACCACCTTACTTTATCGAACCTCTGGAGCATGTGGAAGCAGCCATTGGAGAACCTACAACTTTGCAATGTAAAGTGGATGGAACCCCCGAAATCAGAATTTCTTGGTATAAAGAACACACAAAGCTACGATCAGCTCCTGCATATAAAATGCAATTCAAAAATAATGTTGCCTCCTTAGTCATCAGCAAGGTGGATCACAGTGACGTGGGGGAGTACACGTGCAAGGCGGAAAACGTCGTGGGGGCAGTGGCCTCTTCAGCTGTGCTAGTTATCAAAGGTGATGATGGCTTCTCTTGACAAGTCTTGCTATGTGTTGATAGATTCACTTTCTTAAAAACATCAAACATTAAGTGGATAGAGCTATGCCGTAGGGGGTTTTCTCTCTTGCAACTAAGGATTATCTGTAATTTCTTTACAGAACGCAAACTTCCACCTTCCTTTGCCAGAAAACTGAAAGATGTTCATGAGACCCTTGGCTTCCCAGTTGCTTTTGAATGTCGCATCAATGGCTCAGAGCCTCTTCAAGTGTCTTGGTACAAGGATGGGGTACTTTTAAAAGATGATGCAAATTTGCAGGCATCTTTTGTTAATCATGTAGCAACTCTTCAGATTTTGCAAACTGACCAGAGCCATGTTGGTCAGTACAACTGCTCAGCTTCTAATCCTCTTGGGACCGCTTCATCCAGTGCGAAGCTGATCCTCTCAGGTGAGTTGAGTCGATCACCACACTGCTCTCTTCGTGCCAAAGAAGCTTCACTTCCTTGAGGCACCTAGGGACCAGTGCCGTTTGGTTTCTGTTCCATGCCTGGAAGCATGGAAAGTGACATTACCATGCCGTCTTCATTCGTTTCAGAGCATGAAGTGCCTCCTTTCTTTGATCTAAAGCCTGTGTCTGTGGACCTCGCTCTTGGTGAAAGTGGTTCTTTTAAATGTCATGTCACTGGAACAGCACCAATCAAAATCACCTGGGCCAAAGATAACCGTGAGATCCGCCCTGGAGGAAACTACAAGATGACTCTGGTTGAAAATACTGCCACTTTGACTGTTCTCAAAGTAGCCAAAGGTGACGCTGGGCAGTATACTTGCTATGCAAGCAATGTTGCAGGAAAAGACTCTTGTTCTGCTCAGCTGGGTGTTCAAGGTACTCATTAGAGTGAAGCACCAAGATCTCTCTCATTTCCAGTGTCTTAAAATGTAGGAGGGTAATATGCTTACAGACTGTGTCCAAGACCATAGTTAGTGATTAGAAATGATCAAATAGGGTCCGGGGCTATAATGTAGTGGTAGAGTCCTTCCTTAGCATGTACTGGATTCTGGGCTGGATCCTGCACCATAAGACAGAAAAAGAGGGAGTGAATGAAGGAGGAAAAGAAGGAAGGAGGGAGAAATCAAATGGATCCAGGGTCTTCAAATATGGAAACATCTTTAATTTGTTTTAAAAATAGAAAATTTGTAGTGCCCAGCTCGCTCATTTGGTAGAGCTTGAGACTCTTAAAAATAGAAAAATTGCAAAGCATAAACTGAAAATCTGTTTTCAAAGTCTGAAAATAGAAGCTAAGGAGAAAATCAAGAATTTTATGAGAAGCCTAGCTTGAAAGAAGTCACCACAGGATAAAACTGTTTGTAATCACCTAAAATGGCTTATTTTCTATAGTGCTTAGTAAATCGATAGCTTTTCCCCATCTAAAACAGCACAGCTCCCAAACATCCAGTCGTTCAGAAAAAAAAAATCCAAATTCATTATAAGGTCAACCTCTTTCCTCCACTAGTCTGGCTTAATTACTAGTAGACACCAGAGACGGTTACCAGTGGTTTCTATCTGGACCAGTGTTTCTAGATTCTTGACATCTTGTTCAAAAAATTGAAGAAACATACACAAACAGCAAAGTATCAAGAGTTTTGTTCAAAGACAAACCACAAATACAGGCTAGAAAAGAGAACAACAGGGTCTGAGAAAGATTTACTCTTGAGCACCTGGTCATCCTTTAGCAGTTCCTTTTGAAGTCCAGGAAGAGGAGGAAACAGTCGCTAGGGGTCAATATAGAGTCTTGTTTTGATAGAGATTTGGATTACATAAGCCTTAATTTACTGGCCATGTCCTTTCCCATGATGCATCTAATTTTAATCATATGTATGCTAAATCATGAATAAGCACAAGATAGTAAATAGATATTTCCCACCTAAAGTCCTTTTTGAAGAAACAATTTCCATATCCCCCCCCCATCAGTCTAGGTTGGATTGACTCACTGACTCTAATTTCAGGATATGTTTCAGGATGTAATTCACCACAAAAGAGAAGTTTACTAAGAATTGCTAGGGAGCCATAGGTCGAAATAATGGATGGGTTTGTTTGAAAAGGAGTCTGTGTGCAGCTTGATGCCAGGGAGATTCCAGGTTGCTAAGCATACTGTTGGGAAAGTGGTAATGAGTGTAGCTCAAACCAAACAGGGCTCCAGATTGCTAAACTGTCCTTATGCCTGCCTCAGAGGGAGTAAGACATGGTCATCTGCTGCTGTAAGATCGTCCCTCACACTGCCTTTGTCAAAAATTAAACACCGCCATAGACAGCTCTTTAATCAATTAGAGAACTTTAAAGTTCTTATATCAGTAGTTTATAAATATCTTGAAATGAAAATAATTTATCTTTAATAGCCTCTTTACCTTAAGGCATATATCTGACTATTTGGCCCCCCTGAGTCTGAATATTTAGATCTAGTCAGTGAAGTGCTGTTATCCACTTGAAGCCATGTGACAGTGGTACTTTAAAATGTTTAAATGCATGATCCATTTGGGGCTGACTTTTCACGGCACATAACTGATATCTTTGAAGCCATAGGAAATAGTCTTCTACTGGTTCACACGCAGAAGAATAATCTCACTCTTTCTTTCCCATAAACCGTGGAGGGTAGCTGTGTCTGTGATTTGGCCCTAGAGAAAATGATTCTTTTTCTGGGAAGTGAATCACACGGTGGAGAGCAATGCCTATTACTCCTTCCTTTGGCCAGAATCTTGATGTGGCTGTTTACAAAACATTATTTACAAATTTTAGTTTAGGGTTTTTCTAATTAGGTCTCACTTAACTACTCCCCCCCCCCCTTAAACTACATCAAATGAATTTGTCTTCTGGAGCCAAAGTCTTCTCCAACAGATTTTTCTTCCCATCTCATCATGTATTATACATGTCTTTTCCATCTCTTACCCTGTGTTTTTCCTCTTGGTTCCGTAGAGCCACCCAGGTTCATTAAGAAGCTAGAACCTTCGCGAATTGTGAAACAGGATGAACATACAAGATACGAATGCAAGATAGGTGGCTCTCCAGAAATCAAGGTTTTATGGTACAAAGATGAGGTTGAAATTCAAGAGAGCAATAAGTTCAGAATGTCATTTGAGGACTCGGTGGCAGTGCTGGAAATGCACGGTCTCAGTGTGGAGGACAGTGGAGACTACACGTGCGAGGCTCACAACGCAGCAGGCAGCGCAAGCAGCAGCACCTCCCTCAAAGTCAAAGGTCAGCCCAACTCTACCTCTGCTCTGCACAGCAGACTCCTCTAGTCCCCTACAGCCCGAGTTTGAAACACATCAGTACCTCAAAATTTTATTGTATCAAAGATGCAATAAAAATTGGAAGAGTTGTTTTCGCCCTTTCCCTGAGAGAGTTGAAACTGATTCTTCCCCTCACCTAGGCACTTAAGAAATCCACCTTAATTTTTGGGTGTTTTTCTTCCAACTCTAGAACCACCCATGTTCCGAAGAAAGCCTCTTCCTGTGGAGACACTTAAAGGAGCTGATGTTCACCTTGAATGTGAGCTTCAGGGAACACCTCCATTTCAAGTTTCTTGGCACAAAGACAAGAGAGAACTTAGAAGCGGCAAGAAGTACAAGATAATGTCCGAGAACTTCCTCACAAGCATCCACATCCTGAACGTTGACACGACAGATGTTGGGGAGTACCAGTGCAGAGCCACCAACGACGTGGGGAGCGATACTTGCCTTGGTTCTGTCACTCTGAAAGGTTAGAGTAACTTCATTCTTTCTGATCACTATTTTCCTTCTAATTTCAATACTGTGCCCCCAGGTATTGTGTGATGTTTAATTTTATCACTGGCAGACTGTTTTACTTTTTAACATTTTATTTATTTTTTATTTTATGTATATGAGTATATTGTTTGCATGTGTAGGTGCACCTGTGTCCTGCAATGCCCATGGAGTCAGGACATTGGACTTCCCTGGAACTGAAGTCATAGTTATTCACCACCATGTGGGTGCTGGGAATCGAACCTGGGTCCTCTGCAAGAGCAGCCAGTGTTCTTAACTACTGAGCCATCTCTCCAGCCCCAGTCTATTCTATTTTTAATGCTCTAAAAATCCTTAGTTCAGTCTGCCTATATTTTCTAACTCATGCCAAATATCCTTCTAGACAACCAGACATTAGGTCTCAACTGGACTTTAGTAGTCTAGGTAGGATGATACACTCACCTTCTTTTTCTACTTAATACAAACTCTGAGGTGTTCTTGGTCTCCAAATTTCTCATTTTAAAAATTGAGAAAGATACACTAGCACTAGCTTGATCCCCCACATTCATAACTGGAAGCAATACTATCAGTTTACACCCACACATTTTAAAGTCCTCTCTTGCTTCCTTTTCTCATCAGCACCACCACGATTTGTGAAGAAGCTCAGCGACATTTCTACCATCATTGGAGAAGAAGTCCAGCTGCAGACAAAGATTGAAGGCGCTGAGCCAATTTCAGTGGTGTGGTTCAAAGATAAGGGGGAAATTGTCAGAGAAAGTGACAACATATGGGTTTCTTATTCAGAAAACATTGCAACTCTGCAGTTTTCAAGAGCAGAACCAGCAAATGCTGGGAAATACACCTGCCAGATCAAAAATGATGCTGGGATGCAAGAGTGCTTCGCCACGCTATCCATCCTAGGTTAGTACAAATGGGACACCCTCAGGAATACAAGGCACATACATAAGGTCTGTGTTTCTTTATGGTTTTGTTGCTTTGTTTTAAAGAATGGTTCCATTTCCATTTCTTTCAGAGCCTGCAGCAATTGTAGAAAAACCAGAATCTATTAAGGTTACCACAGGAGACACCTGTACCTTAGAGTGTACTGTATCTGGCACTCCTGAACTCACTGCTAAGTGGTTTAAGGATGGAAAAGAACTGACAAGTGATAGCAAATACAAAATAAGCTTCTTCAACAAAGTCTCTGGCCTTAAGATCATCAACGTGACACCTGGCGACAGTGGGGTGTATAGTTTTGAGGTGCAAAATCCTGTTGGCAAAGACAGCTGCACAGCCTCAGTTCAAGTTTCAGGTTGGTTGTTTCTCTTTCACTCATCTTTATGACAACGTGGTCCTTAATTAAGTACAAGGGAAGTTCCATCTTCTGTAGTGAAAAATGAGTCTAACATATTCTGCGATAGTAAATTCAGAGATAGCATACTAGTACAATTGGAAGAAAACCATATTCCAAAGTTATATCCCTTTCCTTCAGAAGAATTTCCAAAGCCATTATAGGACTAAAATCTAATCCTTGGATAATGTTAAAGTGCTTTTCTAGATCATTCTTCTTGTAAGACTCACAACTACAAAGACTAAACCCCTAGCAAGTCAGCCAATATATTAATTCATTTCCAGGCTTTAGATCATGAAATCTCACAGGCAATTTTTTGAGACTCTTTCAAAAGATCCAAGAATATCTAGAGATAGTCTGCCCCCACCCTCCAAATTCTTTCTTCTAGCTGTTTTATAACTGATAGTCCTTGGTTTGTTTGCTTTTATAAAAAATCATATTCAGATCGCGTTATCCCACCATCATTCACAAGAAAATTGAAAGAAACAAAAGGTCTGTCGGGCTCTTCAGTTGTGCTGGAGTGCAAAGTCTATGGGTCCCCCCCGATCTCCGTCTCCTGGTTCCACGAAGGGAATGAGATCAGCAGTGGCAGGAAGTACCAGACCACGCTGACTGACAATACTTGTGCCCTAACCGTGAACATGCTGGAGGAATCCGACGCTGGCGACTACACATGTATAGCTACAAACATGGCCGGTTCTGACCAATGCAATGCCCCTCTGACTGTGAGAGGTCAGTTCAAACCACAGCAAAATAAACCTCATTGCATAAGTGACTACCCGTTACAGTTCACAAATAGTAGTAACTTTTCCTTATCTGTGCCTTTTTGTTTAGAACCACCATCTTTTGTTCAGAAACCTGATCCCATGGATGTCTTAACTGGGACCAACGTCACTTTCACAAGCATCGTAAAAGGAACACCTCCTTTCAGTGTTAGCTGGTTCAAAGGTAGCAGTGAGCTAGTTTCTGGGGCCAGATGTAATGTGTCTCTGGAGGATTCAGTGGCTGAGCTGGAGTTGTTTGATGTGGATACATCCCAAAGTGGAGAATACACTTGCATAGTTAGCAATGAGGCTGGCAGGGCTTCCTGTACAACACATCTCTTTGTAAAAGGTTTGTTTGCTATTCTGTTCATACAATTAAAATGAATGTAGCACTCAGATGTGCTGTGTCTTTGTGTATACATATATTTGATTTTGTTTTATCAATTTGTTTACACCAGCCCCAGCCAAATTTGTAAAGAGACTCAATGATTACAGCATAGAGAAAGGAAAGCCCCTAATCCTAGAGGGGACATTCTCTGGAACGCCTCCCATTTCAGTCACATGGAAGAAAAATGGTATAAATGTAACTCCTTCTCAGAGATGTAATATCACCACAACGGAAAAGTCGGCGATCCTGGAAATTCCCAGCAGCATGGTAGAGGATGCCGGACAGTACAACTGCTACATTGAAAATGCCTCTGGCAAAGATTCCTGCTCAGCACAGATTCTGATACTAGGTTTGTCTTGCTTGCATGTTCATTGCTTTTTACCCAAGCAATGGTTCTGACATGTTCTTCATGGCTGATTCTCTCTCTGCAGAACCACCATATTTTGTCAAGCAGTTGGAGCCTGTGAAGGTGACAGTGGGTGATTCTGCCTCCTTGCAATGCCAACTTGCTGGAACTCCTGAAATTGCTGTATCCTGGTACAAAGGAGATACAAAATTGAGGCCCACTGCTACCTACAAGATGCATTTTAGGAACAATGTTGCTACATTGGTTTTCAACCAGGTTGACAGCAATGACAGTGGAGAATATATCTGCAGGGCTGAGAACAGTGTGGGCGAAGTTTCTTCATCAACTTTCCTGACTGTTCAAGGTAATTAGACTATTTTAAAAGTGAATAAATCTACACTTTTTTCAAACAAGATTTAAAATATCTGACAAAGACTTTCTTTATGAGAAATCAAAATGCTATTTATTTATTGCTTAAGTAGTTAGCAACTTATCCTTTTTGTTGAGCTGTTTGTTTGTTTGTTTGGTGTTTTGAAAGCTATGCCATGTATTTGAGGAAACTCACTATGTAGACCAAGTTGACCATGTTGGTCTCGAACTCCTCTTGTCTGTGCCTCCCAAGTGCTGAGATTACAAGCGAGTGCTACCAAGCCTGACTCCATCTATGCTGCATCCTTTATTTATAGGGAGATGATTAAATGTTCATTTGGAAAGATCATGTTTGCCTCTATAAATCTTAAAGGAAAATAAGTGACTGTATTTTTTAATTCACTCCACACTTGTCTCATTAATAAGCAGGAGGATCTGCCCTGAGCCCAGGGACATGCTTTAAAGCTATCATTATCTCTATTGGCTTGCAAACCTTTTTTTTTTGCACATCCTATTGTACAGATGTTTTCTACAGAAGCTTACATGCTTTTCTTTATCTCCAAATTAATTTAAGAGCTGTTAATACTTCCTTATATTCTAATAAAAATGTTAGTAAATTTAAAATGTTCATTTGTGTTGATTGTTTTAATCCTGTTCTTACAGAGCAAAAACTTCCACCATCATTTTCTCGACAATTGAGAGATGTGCAAGAAACGGTTGGATTGCCAGTGGTGTTTGAATGTGCCATAAATGGGTCAGAGCCCATCTCAGTGTCTTGGTATAAAGACGGCAAGCCACTGAAAGACAGCTCAAATGTGCAAACATCGTTTTTAGATAACGTGGCCACTCTGAACATTTTTAAGACAGACAGGAGTCTCATGGGCCAGTATTCTTGCACTGCCACAAATCCTATAGGCTCTGCTTCTTCTAGTGCCAAACTTATCCTCACAGGTTGGTGGATTCTTAGATGTCTATTTCTGTAACTGAAATTTTTTTAGTCATATACAAAATTTGGAAGGAAGCATTACTATATCTAACAATTGGGATGACCAGGTCTGGAGTCTGAAACCTTGTTCTGTGCTTTCCTCACAGAGGGGAAGAATCCACCTTTCTTTGACATCCCCCTGGCCCCTGTACACGCTGTAGTGGGAGAAAGTGCTGACTTTGAGTGCCACGTCACAGGAACACAGCCCATCAAGGTTAGCTGGGCCAAGGACAACAGAGAGATACGAAGCGGTGGGAACTACCAGATCAGTTTTGTGGAAAACAGCGCCCACCTGACCATCCTCAAAGTGGACAAAGGAGACTCCGGACAATACACCTGCTATGCCATGAATGAAGTGGGAAAAGACTCCTGCACAGCCCAGCTTAATATAAAAGGTAGAGTTTATTTGGCATGGGCTCCAACGAAGAGTAGCCACTTGAAAGCATAACCTTGCAGCCTTACCAGCACAGAGCTTATCATGATGGATAAATTATAGGACACCAGATTAAAACAAATGACATGAAATCTCTAAGAGGAAGTTAAGTTTCTTTTAAATAAATGATCTAATTTAATCTGTATTTTTCTAGAAGTTTTTATGTCCTCCTTAACTCTAAGACCAAGTCTTTCTTCTTAAAAATGCATGGTTCTGCAAATGACTGTAAAACATCTTGATCATCCATTGTGGAATGCAGGGAACCGCTGAGAATCAGCTGTTGGAGGAAGCAGAGATGGTTAGGAATAGTACTTCTTGTGCTGCATTTCACTGGTTATCCTCAGTTTTGAACTAAACGTAGGCTTCCTTCTCTTGAAAAGTCTCATATTAATAACCTACTTATGCATCCATTTCATTAATTTTTTTCAATTTCTTACAGAACGGCTAATCCCACCAAGTTTCACTAAAAAACTCTCAGAGACTGTGGAAGAAACAGAAGGGAACTCGTTCAAACTGGAAGGGCGTGTGGCGGGTTCCCAGCCTATTACTGTTGCTTGGTATAAAAATAATGTAGAGATACATCCAACTTCTAACTGTGAGATCACATTCAAGAACAATGCCCTACTGCTCCAAGTCAAGAAAGCAAGCATGGCTGATGCTGGTTTATACACCTGCAAGGCGACAAATGATGCAGGCTCTGCCCTATGCACAGCTTCAATTGTCATCAAAGGTTTGTTGTTTTCACAGCTGTGGCCTGTCAAGTTTTTTCATACATGCCCATCATTCCATGCCATAATTCCATACCTATTTACTAAAAAGCATATTATTCATAATTTAATTATTTGGCCCCCCCCGAATCGATGTCATTTAGTAAATGGTTTCAACTATCAGGTTCATAAATCATACCTTCTGATTCACTCAAGTAGCTGCAGAGATGGCTCAGCAGTGAGGAGTGCTTCCTGCTCTTCCAGGGGACCAAAGTTCAGTTTCCAGCACCCATATCAGGAAGTTCACAACTGCCTGGAACTCCATCTCCAGAGGACCGGATGCCCTCTCTGGCCTCCACCAATACCAGTACACAATGGCATACAGTCACATAAGCACATACACATAGATACAAATCTTAAAAAAATTCCCTCAAGACTCTGGATAGGCTGACTAGACCTCATTGGATGAGCATACACTGAGAAACATCTGGGGACACACACTAGGCCTTAACACAAATGTCAGAGTGCATGAATTCCAGGAAGGGGGAGCTCTGGGAGGGTGCCAACGAGGAAGGGGGTGTAAAGGTGATTCAGATTGATTTAGATCTTCTGTAAGAAATACACAAAAATTCGGGGCTGGAGAGATGGCCTAGCGGTTAAGAGTACCGACCACTCTTGCAGAGGACCCAGGTTCGATCCCCAGCACCCACATGGCGGTCAAGAACTGTCTGAAACTCCAATTCCAGGAGAACTCCTGTTCCAGGGGAATCCGACACCCTCTTCTGACCTCTGCGGCATTGCACGACACTGGTGCACAAACTTGCATGCAGACAGTACATTCGTACACATACAGAAATAAATAAAACAAAAAGATGAAATACACAAAAATTCAACTATTTTTTTAAATTCCCTCAAGTAGCTAGAAGTCAGACCCTGCTTTGACACATGCACATAAGTAATAGATATATTTATGAAATCCATCTGTTTCAAACATTTTAAAAAAACTGTCACAGAATAATGTGTTAGCTTTGCTTGGTGTCAGTTATAATCTGAACCATTACCTTTCTGAGTATATATCTAAAATATTGTTTAACATATTTATTACTTGTTTTGGCCCATAAGTGGATATTAAATTAATGCCAGATAAAATAGTAAAACATTGCTCAAAACAAAATATGGGTAGAAGAATGTTATATATAATAAGATACAGACTTAAATACAAAGTTATTGTTTAAGCAAAGAAACCAACTGTGTTAAACCTGATTTTCTACTTATTATGGCTTCAGCCAAATAATATAATAATATACACCATCAGGGTCTTTTCACAAACCAACTTTCTAGAAAAGCATGGAATGAATGTTCATCTTAGGTGAGCTGTCTGTCTGTCTCATAGTGTACAGATATCCATTATCATTGAATATTAGATAGTTAATATTATTAATAGGTTAATATCAACAGGTTGCTATTATGAACAGGTTAATATTACTGAGTTGTCTTGACTACCAAATTCATAATTTATCATTCATCTGATAGGACTGAAATGCACTTAGTTTCAATATATTTAGTGAAATAAAAGATGGTTTTAATAGTGGTTTATACTCCTGGTGGTTTTCGCCACTCAGTATTCTGAAGATACTTATTTATAGAGGTTTATTAATCAATAGTAGATACTAGAAGTTGTGATCATGAATCCTTAGCCTTATTCTTCTGTCCGTGGGTCTCGGAATCATTGAGCGGCGCTAGCCCATGATGCTGCGTCCCACTGTTCATCCTGTCACATTCTGTTTTCATCCTTAGTTTTCAGTTGACACTGAACTTCAGCTGTTAACTTCTCTGGGATATAACTGGATTTTAAATGCAACTGTAGCTTCAGCTAATAGCCAAAAATGAACCACAGAGAAAATCTCACATTAATATTTGAACTTATCCACAACTTCGATATTGGCTTTCTTTCCCAGAAGCCAACTGTCATTGCTGCTGTAGCTGATGAGACTTTCCCCAGAAGTCTTTTTTAGGATTCCACAAAAATGCATCTCTCTACAGGTTTAAAAGAATCAAAATCATGCTGCGTGGCACAGAAGTTGGTAGTAACTGCCAGCGTGGCATTCGCAGAGCTTAAGGCATTAGGATTCAGATGCCGTGGTGGTTGGAGGGCAGCACGCAGCTGTCCTTTGCTTGCTTTTAAACCCTGGTTTGTTTTTAAACCTAACAAATGTTAACAACTGCCTTCAAAGAAGAATAAACCTTGGCTCATATAATTCCATCCACCACAGCATCCACGGTTACCTATTAGAGGAGGTTTTTGCCCTTTGTGTTCTTCATGAAAATACCTTTCCAATTCCAGAACCTAAGAAGCCACCTGTGTTTGACCAGCACCTCACTCCTGTAACAGCCAGTGAAGGAGATTTCGTGCAGCTCAGCTGCCACGTGCAGGGCTCAGAGCCCATTCGGGTCCAGTGGTTGAAGGCTGGCAAGGAGATAAAGCCTTCAGACAGATTCAGCTTCAGCTTTGCTAATGGGACAGCTGTGCTGGAACTCAAGGAGACAGCTAAAGCAGACTCAGGAGATTACGTGTGCAAGGCTTCCAACATGGCTGGAAGTGACACTTCCAAGTGCAAAGTGACCATTAAAGGTACATACACTGAAAAAATGTGGTGCAGATCAAACCAGACTCTACCCATGTTGATTCGTTATTGTTATTTAAACAAGAATGGAATTAGACTTATAGAAATATGTTGTGCATCATTTGCAATTTGTAGCCTCTTTATCATGGACGTAGTCAGTAATTTAGTGGAAATAGTCTCAAAACAAAGTATTTGAAGTTCCCCAAAGGTCATCAGCCTGTCTTGAAACTGTTCCAGCATAACCAAAAGGATGTTTTGAACGCAGTTCCATAAATGGTGGTAGGCTAACATGATGTAACACAGCCCCATGTCAAAGCCCAGAGAAAATCTATAGAATAAAGTCAACTCTGATAACATAAGATTAGATGCAAATAGTGGATTATAGTTGACTCTACAATAACTATCACTGGAATAAATGCCCGCGAAACTACTTCATCTTTCATAACTCATATATACTTATGGCACTGCCAAACTCCTAAAGCTTATTTTGCACACTAGAATATTTATTATAAATTTAAAGTTCTTGTACTAACCAAACATGTAAACATGCTTTTCAGAAAAACCAGCGGTGGCCCCAGCAGCTAAAAAAGCAGCAGTAGATGGCAAACTCTTTTTTGTATCAGAACCTCAGAGTATCAGAGTTGTGGAAAGTAAGTGTTTCATGAAACGTACATCTTCTCCCACTGTGGGTTGATTTCATTCTAGAAGCGGCAGTTAAGGAAGTTTTTAAATCTAATTTTGTTTTCATTATTCCTTAGAAACCACTGCCACATTTATTGCAAAAGTTGGTGGCAACCCAATCCCGAATGTTAAGTGGACAAAAGGGAAGTGGAGACAGCTGAACCAGGGCGGGCGTATTCTCATTCACCAAAAAGGGGATGAAGCAAAATTGGAGATTAGAGATACCACCAAAACCGATTCTGGATTATACCGCTGCGTTGCGTTTAACAAACATGGTGAAATTGAAAGTAATGTCAACCTACAAGTGGATGAAAGGAAGAAACAGGAGAAGATTGAAGGTGATCTTCGAGCAATGCTGAAAAAGTAAGTTCAACAAAAACAATCATAAAAAGACCATTCAGGAAGCATGGACTGCTTATTCCAAGATCCAGGTTATTAAAGAACATAAGATATTCTATCAGAAATGATGAGCTAATTTCCAACATGGAAGTGGAACTTGGTGTTCTATTGGGATCTGTTTCTGAATCACCCAGAGGAAAGTTAAAGAATGAGATAGTGTCTTAAAGCGTTTAAACGAAAGGAGCTAGCCTGCAAAGAAACCAAATACTGCATGTGTCTTGGTGTAAAACTTTAGTTTTCACGTATATAGCTTTTATGCTCTACATGGTTTTCTAGATAAAGTAAATGCTTACATAATTACCAATAATTTCAATACAGTTTATGCCATAATTACTGAAATAATTAGCACCGAATTTCCACAGTTCTTTTCATGGTGTGTGATATTTACCTCAACAAAGTTTTTAGTTGCTGCTTTTCATATTACAGTCTTTGATCAGGCTCCCAGTTATAAAGTTTATGAACGTGCTTCTGTATTCTTTTCTTTCTTAAATGCTTTGATCAGATTTCTACACTATGAAACAAGAATCCAATTTTATCCATTTAACCTCCAAAATGCCTTTTGTTTTCATCAATGTGGTAAAATTAACATATTATGAATAGATACCATTGAACTGTTCTTTTGTAAGGGAAAAATACTTATGAGCTGCCAGAAACAAGTCCAAATAAATAGAAGAAGTATGATGTATCTTAACTTCTTCTATTTAGGACTCCAGCCCTAAAGAAAGGATCTGGGGAAGAAGAGGAAATTGACATCATGGAGCTTCTCAAAAATGTTGATCCCAAAGAATATGAGAAGTATGCCCGTATGTATGGGATCACTGACTTCCGGGGCCTCCTTCAGGCATTTGAGCTGCTAAAGCAGAGTCAGGAAGAGGAGACGCATAGATTGGTACGGGCTTTTGTTGCATAAACACCCTAAAAATAAACCTGTATTTGAAGCACCAAATGTTGCTCAAATTAGTAGAATGCCTTGAATCACCAAAACGATACATTTCTAGGAGATAATTTACCATAATCTAACATCCATTATGAATAGAAGTCAGACATAGTCACACACCCATTAATATAAAGTTTGTTCCTTACATATTTTTTTCCTCTTCAGGAAATTGAGGAAATAGAGAAGTCAGAACGGGATGAAAAGGAATTTGAGGAACTTGTATCATTTATTCAGCAAAGGTTGACACAGACAGAGGTAAATGAACTATGATAATAATAAAATGTACAAACTACTATTGGGGGTAGCTGGGTGTGGTGGCACATGCCTTTAATCCTAGCACTCGGGAGGCAGAGGTAGGTGGATCTTTGTGAGTTCAAGGACAGCCTGGTCTACAGAGTGAGTTCCAGGACAGCTGGGGCTACAGGGAGACCCTGTCTCGAAAAGACCAAAAAAAAAAAAAAATTACTATTGGGAATTATAAGGGAAGGGATGACTAACACATTTTAATTCCTTATTCCCCTAGCCTGTCACTCTGATCAAGGATATTGAAAATCAAACAGTTCTGAAAGATAATGATGCTATCTTTGAAATTGACATTAAGATTAATTATCCAGAAATCAAGCTCTCCTGGTACAAAGGGACTGAAAAACTGGAGCCCAGTGATAAATTTGAAATAAGCATTGATGGTGACAGACATGCACTCAGAGTCAAAAATTGTCAACTTAAAGATCAGGGCAATTACAGACTGGTTTGCGGTCCGCACATCGCTAGTGCCAAGCTGACTGTGATTGGTGAGTTAGAAAAAACTTGGTGAGATTTTTGTTGTGCTCATCTGTGTGCAGCGCTGAGCAAAATATGTTACTATATCCCAACAGAGCCTGCTTGGGAACGGCATCTCCAGGACATCACTTTGAAAGAAGGCCAGACTTGCACCATGACATGTCAGTTTTCAGTACCAAATGTGAAATCTGAGTGGTTCAGAAATGGCAGAATCCTTAAACCCCAAGGTAGAGTGAAAACAGAAGTTGAGCACAAAGTCCACAAGCTGACCATTGCGGACGTTCATGCAGAGGACCAGGGTCAGTACACCTGCAAACACAAAGGCCTTGAAACTTCAGCAGAGCTCCGGATAGAAGGTGGGTGAAAGCACTGTTTATGGGTTATCTATTGAACCTTCTATTTCATGAACGTTTTTGAAATTGAATTTGACTTTGGGGGTTCTAGTTTCCCTTCACTGTCTCTTTTGTATGAATATTTTAAGCACTGTCAGGGATTTCTTTATGCTTTTCATCATCAATCCTATAGAAATCCCTTAAGAATAGGAACCGTTTTTATTATTTATACATTCATTCTTTTGTTTTGCAATTGTTTTTTTCTTTTATTTCACAAGTGGATAAAAATGGAAGCCAAGTGTGGTAACTCATGCCTGTAATCCCAGCTATTTAGGAGGCTGAGGCAGGAGGTGACAAGTTTGAGTTCAGCATAGGCAACTTAGTTATACCCTGTCTCAAGATAAATTTTTTAAAAGGAGTGGAGATGCTGTAACACTTGTCTGCCAGTGCCCAGGCTTAACACCAGCACCACAAAAGATAAAAGTCTTTGCTAGGCTTTGTGGCACACATCTATATCCTACAATTCCAGCACTTGGGAGACTGAGGCAGGAAGACTTCATGACAGTACAGCCTAGGGCACATAATGAAACCATGTCTCAAGAAACAACGTAACAAAAAAAAAAAAAAAGGAAAGATGCTGGGCATGGTGGCGCAAGCCTTTAATCCTAGCACTCGGGAGGCAGAGGCAGGTGGATCTTTGTGAGTTCAAGGCCAGGCTGGTCTACAGAGTGAGTTCCAGGACAGCTGGGACTACAGGGGACCCTGTCTTGAAAAGACCAAAAAACAAACAAAAAAACAAAAAAACAGCTTCAAGAAATTACAGTAGAAGCTGGGTGGGGTGGTGCACACCTTTAATCCCAGCACTTGGGAGGCAGAGGCAGGCGAATTTCTCTGTGAGTTCAAGGCCAGCCTAGTCTACAGAGTGAACTCCAGGCCAGCTGGACTAAAGGGAGACCCTGTCTCAAAAATACCAAAAAGAAAGAAAGAAAGAAAGAAAGAAAGAAAGAAAGAAAGAAAGAAAGGAAGGAAGGAAGGAAGGAAGGAAGGAAGGAAGGAAGGAAGGAAGGAAGGAGAGAGAGAGAGAGAGAGAGAAAAAGAAAGAAAGAAAGAAAGAAAGAAAGAAAGAAAGAAAGAAAGAAAGAAAGAAAGAAAGAAAGAAAGAAAGAAAGAGGAAAAAAGAAATTACAGTAGAAAGTATTCCTCCCTATACAATCTAATTTTGAATCCTTTTTGTATTTAAACAGCTGAACCAATTCAGTTTACAAGGCGCATACAGAACATTGTGGTGAGCGAGCACCAGTCTGCTACTTTTGAGTGTGAAGTGTCCTTTGATGATGCCATAGTAACATGGTACAAAGGACCAACAGAGCTGACCGAGAGCCAGAAGTACAACTTCAGGAACGACGGTCGCTGCCATTACATGACCATCCACAATGTGACCCCAGATGATGAAGGTAATTTCATAAACGGTTTCCCACTGAATGTATAATTTAACCCTCACCTGTTTCCCATATGTTTACCTTTGGTCTTGCTTACACTCTACAGTTCTGTGTGGTATACTCTAAGAAAAAGAAAAGAAAGAACAGGCTTTAAAAAAGCACATATACATTTAACTAAAGAGATATACCAGAAATTGAACCTAGGATGATTCTTCTTCCCAGGTGTCTATTCAGTAATTGCTCGCCTGGAGCCCAGGGGTGAAGCGAGAAGCACAGCAGAACTGTACTTAACGACCAAAGGTGAGAACCAGAAGAACGCGTTAAATCCAGAAAGTAAGCAGCGTGACCAGACAGTTCTAAATACAAAAATGCTTTCTATTTCTTTTACAGAAATAAAACTTGAGATGAAGCCTCCTGGTGAGTTTTTTTTAATCCTAGCTTACAATAAATTCAGCATAATTACATCAGTTACCTTTTTCTGTAAAGTAATTTTCAGCAAAATAATATTAAATTTCATAAATTTGAGGAATTAGAA
This sequence comes from Rhizomys pruinosus, assembly GCA_009823505.1. Lineage (NCBI taxonomy): Eukaryota > Metazoa > Chordata > Mammalia > Rodentia > Spalacidae > Rhizomys > Rhizomys pruinosus. The sequence continues at coordinate 5,298,831 of VZQC01007398.1, read as the reverse complement.
CTACTAGTAGGAGCACATAAATAGTATATATGTAGAATGAAACAAGTTGTGTGCTCAGTTCCTCTGTGTTTATTATCATGTTACTTCCAGATATCCCAGATTCCAGAGTTCCAATTCCAACCATGCCTATCAGAGCCGTCCCACCAGAAGGTAAGGCCCCAACACATTCTGCATCATTGTCCACTGTCCGTTTAAAAACCAAAGCAAGGGGCTGGAGAAATGGCCTACCAGTTAAGAGCACCGACTGCTCTTGTAGAGGATCCGGGTTCGATCCCCAGCACCCACATGGTGGCTGAGAACCGTCTTTAACTCCAGTTCCAGGGGAATCCGACACCCTCTTCTGACCTCTGCAGCATTGCACAACAGGGGTGCACAAACCTACATGCAGACAGCACATTCATACACATAAAAATAAATTAATTAATTAAATTTTTAAAAAAGTTTAAAAACCAAAGCAAATGTGCAGTGACAATTATATATGTTGGTATTATTTGTTTTGCCCTTTGATTAATGCCCTTGAGGTAATCAAAGAAATTCATGAGACTTGACATAAAACGGGGAACTAAAACATGACATTGATATGTATTTTCTTCAGAAATCCCTCCAGCCGTTGCTCCTCTCATCCCTCTTCTGCTGCCATCACCTGAAGAGAAGAAACCACCAGCGAAACGCGTTGAAGGTTTGTGTGACATCTAACTCAATGTTAAAATGCTAATTTCACTGTCTGGCTGTGGAAATGTTACTTAATGCAGCACGGTCTCCCTCTAGTGGTCAGGAAGTGGAATTGCTTCCAAATGTTAATTCCATTTTTAAATGTGAAAGATATTTTCTTGAAAGTTAATCAGATGCAAGCCGGGCGTGGTGGCGCACGCCTTTAATCCTAGCACTTGGGAGGCAGAGGCAGGCGGATCTTTGTGAGTTCAAGGCCAGCCTGGTCTACAGAGCGAGTTCTAGGACAGCTGGGGCTACAGGGAGACCCTGTCTCGAAAAGACAAAAAAAAAAAAAAAAAAAAAAAGAAAGAAAGTTAATCAAATGCTATGTTAGCATTAAATAACAAATGCTATTTTAGTAGTAAAATATTGCAATGGAATCACCTAAATTAGTTTAAATTAATGATTTCACATGCTTAACCAACCTATCATAACAAATAATAATGATAATAAGCTTTGGCAGCTTATGGAAATATGCTAGAATAGTTTATAATCAAATTGCAAACTGTGGTTTTTCTCTCTTCAATGATGCGTGTAGTATGTTCCTCTTGTCACAAAAATAGTTAGAATATCTTTGACGTATTTGGGTAGGGTCTTTTCTGGTCTGCTTTTCTGTGTTTTCTTTTGTTATACAACAATGAGATAACGGATAAGAAGCTCTTCGCTGGGCATCATGGTGGTACACACCTGTAATCCCAGTATTCAGAAAGCAGAGGCATGACAATTGCCACAGCAGGAGGTCTATGTGACAGGATAACCAGAGTAAACAGTAAGACCCTGTCTCAAGAAAAAAAAAAAATCAAAACAAAAAGAGCTCTTAAGTAGATATACCATAGAACTTACTATCTCAAACACCAGATACTCAAGAAACTGTACTCTCTGTACTCTAAAGCTGTTCAACTCAGAAACAAGATGGCCTGAGCCCTCCTAGGTCAGCCCGGTCTACAGAGCTAGCTCCAGGCCAGCTGAGACTAAAAGGGAACCTGTCTCGAAAATACCAAAAAAAAAAAAAAAAAAAAAAAGAAGAAGAAGTTCAGAGTTGCTGGGAGAATTCTTGAAGTGTAGCCAGAAAAAAATCTACATGTCAAAGTCATGTTTTCCCTATTCAAGCCATTATTACAATAATAATTTCATAAGTGTGATAAGTAAGTCTCCTAATACTCACTACAAGTGGTATTCAATGCTTGATTTATTTTTCAGCCAGTTTCAAAGGAAATTCAGGATTTTCCATCAAGCTTTGTGGCTAACATGCTCTCAATTAAAAAGAGAAACCTTTTGTAATTTATATGAGCATGCTTAAATAAATTTCATCTACCTGTACTATCACAGAGAGGAACAAGAATCAAAAATCATAAATTACATTCCATTTACCTTTCTTTTACTAGAAACAGTAACCTCTGTTAATAAATGATCTACCTAAATGGTGATATCACCACAGCTATTAGTATCTACTGTAAAACCTGGAGCTAAATAACATTTTAAAACTCAAAGAGTATTACCTGTTCATGAATACTAGCACCATAATCAGATATGATTAGAAACTGTGATCAAAATACAGCAGCATCGGCAAAATTCACACACATATAACATGGACTGACTTCAGTTTTATTAATCCACTTGCTGCTTTTCCTCCTGAAAAATTTGGTGTTCACATGTACACTGAAATTTGGTGTTCAATGTAACTGAAATTGCATAACTTTTCTGTTCCCCATATTTTGAAAATTTTCAGCTCTTGTTAGTTATAAAAGTCAGTGGAAATGTAAAACCACAGTACATATATATATATGTGTGTGTGTGTGTGTGTGTGTGTGTGTATGCATTCTATCTCCTCCAAAACTTTATTTATTTATTTATTTATTTATTTTGCACTCTAGTCCAAGATCTTTTTGAAGCAAGTACCTTATTGTAATGTGTATGTTATCTGTACCTTATTGTAATGTGTATGTTATCTTGTTATCATCAGTAAACATCTGAAAATGAGATATTTATATAAAACTATTGTTTTCCTAAAAACATTTTAGTTACTTCTATCTAAATTTTTATAGTGACAAAAAAGGCTGTGAAGAAAGATACCAAAAAAGTTGTTGCAAAACCCAAGGAAGAGGCACCCCCACCACCTAAAGGTATTATAAATAATTAACCAAAAAGTGGTATCGATGTGTTTCTTATGGCTAAACCTTTAAAACTGAAGCCAGGCGTGGTGGCGCATGCCTTTAATCTTAGCACTTGGGAGGCAGAGGCAGGTGGATCTTTGTGAGTTCAAGGCCAGCCTGGTCTACAGAGTGAGTTCCAGGACAGCTGGGGCTACAGGGAAACCCTGTCTCAAAAAGACAAAAAAAANAACACTTAACAAAAAAAAAAAAGAAAGATCCTGGCATGGTTGCTCAAAGCACTTTATCCTAGCACTCTGAAAGTCAGAGTCATTGGAAAATCTTTGTAGTTTCAATGCCAGACTGTTCTCAGAGTGAGTTCCAGGACATCTGGGGCTACGGGGAGAGCCTGTCGCAAAAAACAAACAAACAAACAAAAAAAAACAGCTTCATAAATACAGTGAGCTTGGTGGGGTTGGTGCACACCTTTGAATCCCACACTTGGTAGGCGAGGCAGCGAATTTTCTCTGTATTCAAGCCAGCCTAGTCTGTCAAAGTGAACTCCAGGCCACGGAACTAAAGGAGACCCTGTCCTCAAAAATACCAAAAGAAAAAAGAAAGAATAAATAAATAAATAAAGCAAGAATAAATAAGGAAAGGAAGAAGAAGGAATGAATGAAGTAAGTGAAGAAGTGGAAGAAGTGGAGAAAGAAGAAGAAAGAAAGAAGAAAGTACAGAAAGAAAGAAAGAAAGAAGAAAGAAGAAATAAGAAAAAAATATACCTAGATAGATCGATGATAGAGAGAGAAAGAAAGACAGAAAGACCTCAAGAAAAAGAAAGAAGAAAAAATAAATCAATAATAAAGAAGAACGAAAGCATAAATAATATTCAAAAGAAAATTACAGTCGAAAGTATTCCTCCCTATACAATCTAATTTTGAATCCTTTTTGTATTTAAACAGCTGAACCAATTCAGTTTACAAGGCGCATACAGAACATTGTGGTGAGCGAGCACCAGTCTGCTACTTTTGAGTGTGAAGTGTCCTTTGATGATGCCATAGTAACATGGTACAAAGGACCAACAGAGCTGACCGAGAGCCAGAAGTACAACTTCAGGAACGACGGTCGCTGCCATTACATGACCATCCACAATGTGACCCCAGATGATGAAGGTAATTTCATAAACGGTTTCCCACTGAATGTATAATTTAACCCTCACCTGTTTCCCATATGTTTACCTTTGGTCGTGCTTACACTCTACCGTTCGTGTGGTATACTACTAAGAAAAAGAAAGAAAGAACAGGCTTTAAAAAAGCACATATACATTTAACTAAAGAGATATACCAGAAATTGAACCTAGGATGATTCTTCTTCCCAGGTGTCTATTCAGTAATTGCTCGCCTGGAGCCCAGGGGTGAAGCGAGAAGCACAGCAGAACTGTACTTAACGACCAAAGGTGAGAACCAGAAGAACGCGTTAAATCCAGAAAGTAAGCAGCGTGACCAGACAGTTCTAAATACAAAAATGCTTTCTATTTCTTTACAGAAATAAAAACTGAGATGAGAGCCTGTGAGTTGTTTTTAATCCGACTTACAATAAATTCAGCATTACATCAGTTACCTTTTTCTGTAAGTAATTGTCAGCAAAATAATATTAAATGTCATAAATTGAGGAATTAGAACTACTAGTAGGAGCACATAAATAGTATATATGTAGAATGAAACAAGTTGTGTGCTCAGTTCCTCTGTGTTTATTATCATGTTACTTCCAGATATCCCAGATTCCAGAGTTCCAATTCCAACCATGCCTATCAGAGCCGTCCCACCAGAAGGTAAGGCCCCAACACATTCTGCATCATTGTCCACTGTCCGTTTAAAAACCAAAGCAATGGGCTGGAGAAAGGGCCTAACCGTTATAAAGAGCAACCGACTGCTCTTGTAGAGGATCCGGGTTCAATCCCCATCACCACATGGTGCTGAGAACAGTCTGTAACCCAGTTCCCCAGGGGAATACCGACACCCTCTTCTGACCTCGGCTGCAGCATTGCACAACAGGGGTGCACAAACCTACGTGGCAGACAGCACATTCATACAACATAAAAATAAATTATTAAATTAATTTTAAAAAAAGTTTAAAAAACCCCACCCAAAAAAGCAAATGTGCAGTGACAAATTATATATGTTGGTATTTTTGTTTTGCCCTTTGATGTAATGCCCTTTAGGTAATCAAGAAATCATGAGACTTGACATAAAACGGGGAACTAAAACATGACATTGATATGTATTTTCTTCAGAAATCCCTCCAGCCGTTGCTCCTCTCATCCCTCTTCTGCTGCCATCACCTGAAGAGAAGAAACCACCAGCGAAACGCGTTGAAGGTTTGTGTGACATCTAACTCAATGTTAAAATGCTAATTTCACTGTCTGGCTGTGGAAATGTTACTTAATGCAGCACGGTCTCCCTCTAGTGGTCAGGAAGTGGAATTGCTTCCAAAGGTGTAATTCCAATTGTTAAATGTGAAAATATTTTCGTGAAATTAATCGATAAGCCGGGCGGTGGTGGCGCACACTAAGGCTTGTAATCCTAACACTTGGAAGGCAGAGGCAGGGGATCTTTGTGAGTTCAAGGCCAGTCTGGTGCTACAGAGGAGTTCAGGACAGCTGGGCTACAGGGCGACCCTGTCTCAAAAAAACGACCCAAAAAAAAAATAAAAAAAAAAAAAGAAGAAAGTTAATCAAATGCTATGTTAGCATTAAATAACAAATGCTATTTTAGTAGTAAAATATTGCAATGGAATCACCTAAATTAGTTTAAATTAATGATTTCACATGCTTAACCAACCTATCATAACAAATAATAATGATAATAAGCTTTGGCAGCTTATGGAAATATGCTAGAATAGTTTATAATCAAATTGCAAACTGTGGTTTTTCTCTCTTCAATGATGCGTGTAGTATGTTCCTCTTGTCACAAAAATAGTTAGAATTCATTTGACGTATTTGGGTAGGGTCTTTTCTGGTCTGCTTTTCTGTGTTTTCTTTTGTTATACAACAATGAGATAACGGATAAGAAGCTCTTCGCTGGGCATCATGGTGGTACACACCTGTAATCCCAGTAATTAATTGGCAGAGGCATACAATTGCCACAGCAGGAGGTCTATGTGACAGGATAACCAGAGTAAACAGTAAGACCCTGTCTCAAGAAAAAAAAAAAATCAAAACAAAAAGAGCTCTTAAGTAGATATACCATAGAACTTACTATCTCAAACACCAGATACTCAAGAAACTGTACTCTCTGTACTCTAAAGCTGTTCAACTCAGAAACAAGATGGCCTGAGCCCTCCTAGGCCAGCCTGGTCTACAGAGCGAGCTCCAGGCCAGCTGAGACTAAAAGGGAACCTGTCTCGAAAATACCAAAAAAAAAAAAAAACAAAAAAAGAAGAAGAAGTTTCAGAGTTGCTGGGAGAATTCTTGAAGTGTAGCCAGAAAAAAATCTACATGTCAAAGTCATGTTTTCCCTATTCAAGCCATTATTACAATAATAATTTCATAAGTGTGATAAGTAAGTCTCCTAATACTCACTACAAGTGGTATTCAATGCTTGATTTATTTTTCAGCCAGTTTCAAAGGAAATTCAGGATTTTCCATCAAGCTTTGTGGCTAACATGCTCTCAATTAAAAAGAGAAACCTTTTGTAATTTATATGAGCATGCTTAAATAAATTTCATCTACCTGTACTATCACAGAGAGGAACAAGAATCAAAAATCATAAATTACATTCCATTTACCTTTCTTTTACTAGAAACAGTAACCTCTGTTAATAAATGATCTACCTAAATGGTGATATCACCACAGCTATTAGTATCTACTGTAAAACCTGGAGCTAAATAACATTTTAAAACTCAAAGAGTATTACCTGTTCATGAATACTAGCACCATAATCAGATATGATTAGAAACTGTGATCAAAATACAGCAGCATCGGCAAAATTCACACACATATAACATGGACTGACTTCAGTTTTTTATTATACACTTGCTGCTTCCGCCTGAAAAATTTGGTGTTCAATGTACACTGAAAATTTGGTGTTCAATGTACGGAAATTGCATAACTTTTTCTGTTCTCCCATATTTTGAAAAATTGTCAGCTCTTGGTTAGTTATAAGAAGTCAGGTGGAAATGTAAAAAAACCACAGTACCATAGATTATATGTGTGTGTGTGTGGTGTGTGTGTGTGTATATGCATTCTATCTCCTCCAAACTATGTATTTATTTATTTATTTTATTTATTTTTGCACTCTAGTCCAAGATCTTTTTGAAGCAAGTACCTTATTGTAATGTGTATGTTATCTGTACCTTATTGTAATGTGTATGTTATCTGTGATCATCAGTAAACATCTGAATGAGATATTTATATAAAGACGTATTGTTTTCCTAAAAACATTTTAGTTACTTCTATCTAAATTTTTATAGTGACAAAAAAGGCTGTGAAGAAAGATACCAAAAAAGTTGTTGCAAAACCCAAGGAAGAGGCACCCCCACCACCTAAAGGTATTATAAATAATTAACCAAAAAGTGGTATCGATGTGTTTCTTATGGCTAAACCTTTAAAACTGAAGCCAGGCGTGGTGGCGCATGCCTTTAATCTTAGCACTTGGGAGGCAAGGCAGGTGGATCTTTGTTGAGTTCCAAGGCCAGTCCTGGTTACAGAGTGAGTTCCCAGCACAGCCTGGGGCTCACAGAAACTGTCTCAAAAAGACAAAAAAAACAAAAAAAAAAAAAAGAAAACTGAGAAGGAACAGCAAGGATAGAGTTTGGAGTCAAGATGGTCCCTCCACTCCCTTCATCCCTCTTCCTTGACTCCCATCTCCCTTTGTCCTCGCCTGCCCTGCAACCAGTGGCGCAGCCAGAGAATACTCATTCTTTCTAGCTGATGATGTAAGGAAACCTTGACCTAGTTCCACCACTGGTCTAGATCAAGTCCTTCCAGTGAGAGTTCAAATTCAAGAGTCAGTATCGCGGGCCGGGCGTGGTGGCGCGCGCCTTTAATCCTAGCACGTTGGGGAGGCAGAGGCAGGCGATCTTGGTGAGTTCAGGCCAGCCTGGTCACAGAGTGAGTTCCAGGACGAGCTGGGGGCTACAGGGAGACCCTGTCTCAAAAAACAAAAAAAAAAAAAAAAAAAAAAAAAAAAAAAAAAAGAGTTAGTATCGTAAGGCGCTGCTCCAGCCCAACTCAAGGTCCTTCTTGGTTTTTCTTTTCTAAGCATTATTATTTTCAGAAATAACAACAAAACACTTTTAGGCAGAATTTAGATTCAAATCACTAGTCATTCCTACATTCTGGAAGTTTTAGGGGAAGACATTTGGATGACTAATATAAACAAGCAGTTATAACCCACTTTGTTAAAAGAACTGCAACCTCCAATCAAAGGCAAATACAGAACCACAACGCATCATGCACGGCAGACTTTTCTGAATTGTCATTTTTGAAGCACAGGTATTTCAGGAGCTTTATAGTTAACAACTAAAAAAACCCAAATTATGACTTTTAAGCATTGGACACAAACAGTTTTTTGCTCTTTCTTCTCCATTTGAATTCTTTTTAATCTGCCTAAACTAGAGTCAAATTGGGCTTTGTGCATCTTTGTTAATCTGGTGTGACATACCACTTCTAATGAGCTCGATTTGGAAACGGGGCCTTGGGATGCTCCTGGAAGCAGTGGTGTATTAGTAATCATTCATTATGCAAATAATCAGTGATAATGTTCAGGATTAGTAAATATTAATGCATTATCTAAAAATAAGCATGCACTTTATTTTTTGAAGTCCCAGAAGTTGCCAAGAAGCCTCCGCCTCCTATTCCCATGATTCCAGCAAAAGGTAGGTTTAAAGGCTTTATTAAATATTTTATTATCTAGTCCTGAGTTCTGCATTTCTGCTATGCATTATTTTGAAATACTCAACTTTCAGGTTATTGTAGAGTCATAGTGTCTCCTTGGCCATTTTACAAAGTATGTTGGATACAATGCCCACTTCCTGTTGCTCTTGTCCTAGGGAAGGACAGCCAGGTCTTGTGCATCTGTGACAGGGTTGTAGAGAGAGCAGCATGGGGGAACAAAAATGAGAGGGTTGGATCTTATTTTTATATTGAAATCAACTCAAACATGAAGTCTCTATAAATGATGTTAATCTTAAATATATTTTTAATCTGTTATATAAAAACTATGAATTAACTTGAGTGTACAATTTTTTTAAATTGTCTTTATTTAACTGACTACTGGGTCATAAAAGTAAAAGTAAGTTTGAAAAGAGCTGCCTTTGCAGAAAGAATTGGAACTTAAAGAAAGATTAACTCAGAAACTTTAAATCTAAATTCCATAAATGTTAAATGTTCCATAGGAAGTAAGTATGGTCTCCGAGAACTGGAGTTTCCATAGAACAGTGGAGGGTATGTTTACTTGAAGCTGTCTATTGAATTCAGATTTTTGATGCTAGAGAAACATTCTTAAATCAAGAGCGAAGAGCATCTTGATACTGTTACGTGGCCTAGTCAATAAAATAGAACCTATGCAAAGAAAGCCATAACCAATGATCAGTTATCAATGTAATACTAATATCTGAGGTAGTTGATATTGAATGACAATGGCTTTTCCTTTAATAAAGTTGTTGGGTATAACTAATGTTCTCTCTCTCTCTCTCTCTCTCTCTCTCTCTCTCTCTCTCTCTCTCTCTCCCCTCTCCTTCCTGATTATCTTTGTCTTTCAGCTTCTGAAATCATTGATGTATCCTCTAAGGCTGAAGAAGTAAAAATAACAACCATCACCAGAAAGAAAGAGATTCAGAAAGAAAAAGAAGCTGTATATGAGAGAAAGCAAGCCGTCTATGAGGAGAAGAAAGTTCACATCGAACCTTGGGAAGAGCCCTATGAGGAACTGGAAACAGAGCCGTACACAGAGCCGTATGAAGAACCCTATTATGAAGAACCAGATGAAGACTATGAAGAGATGAAGGTAGCAGCTAAGAAGGAAGTTCACGAAGAATGGGAAGAAGACTTCGAAGAAGGACAAGAATACTATGAGAGGGAAGAAGGTTATGACGAAGGGGAGGAAGAGTGGGAGGAGACTTACCAAGAAAGAGAAGTCATTCAAGTTCAAAGGGAGGTTCACGAAGGTGTGTAGAGATTGGGTGGCTTTTCTTCCTTTTCTCCTCACTTTTAACCCCGCTTATTGTCCCTTCAATGTCATTAGCCTGATTTGTAGTGGACATGAAAGAAATGGAGAGCCGGGCGTGGTGGCTCATGCCTTTAGTCCTAGCACTTAGGAGGCAGAGGCAGGCGGATCTTTGTGAGTTCAAGGCCAGTCTGGTCTACAGAGTGAGTTCCAGGACAGCTGGGGCTACCCCGGCCTCAAAAGACAAAGAGAGAGAGAGAGAGAGAGAGAGAGAGAGAGAGAGAGAGAGAGAGAGAGAGAGAGAGAGAGAGAAATGGAAAGGCAATTTAAACTTTTCTAAGGTTAGAGCTCTTTAGAATAGTCAGTTTCTTCTGAGTTGTGATCATGCGTTGACATTACAGGTGGAACCATTTAATCCTATTACTAGGGCTAAATTCAAAGTGCTATGTTCTACTGCAGAATCTCAAACTTTTACTGCCTCACTGCAGCCCTGCTTGAACCTACTTTGAAACTCAGCATTCAAGTTATGTTAGCAATATGCTACCCAATACAATGGATCCTTTACAGGATGATAAATAACTCCTAATTTTTGTCATTTTTTAATGAACATTAATGAATTTAATGAATTAATGATTTAATGAATATTCTAATACACTGATTTAACTATACCTACTTGTTTTGTGTTTTATTAAAGAATTACATGAGAGAAAAATCCCAGCAAAAGTGCCTGAAAAGAAAGCCCCACCTCCCAAAGGTATGTGATTGGAAAATTATTTAAATAAATCAAAATATCAGTATCATTATAATGGCTTGTTTGGCAAAGATGTACGAATCACCAGTTAAATCCAATAGGCACAACTTCTCTAAGCTTTATTGTATTTATGAATTTTCTCAAGAATCTATACATAGTCCATTTAAGAAAAATTAATATGCTAAAATAATTTTATAGTAAATTTAAAATAAATATAACCAAGCCTAGGAACTTGTAAAGTTCAGAACACCAAGTCCATCTCTCTCTAAAAATATTATATGTTTATGTGCATATGTGCATATATGTGTGTAAAGAGGAAGAGGGAGAATTCTAATAGAAATTCTAAAAGTGCTGCAATTTCTTTAAAATGTTTGCAGTTGTAAAGAAGCCAGTAGTTGAAAAAATTGAAAAGACTTCTCGAAGAATGGAGGAAGAAAAAGTCCAAGTCACCAAAGGTATAATGTCACTTAAAGAATTTTTGGTGTCATATACATACATAATATGTTCACAAGTTATTTGTTTAGGTATCTAAACTAAGATATTTAAATTTTTGTGCCAAGAAATACCCATCACAATACAAATATATTTGTACATATTTTTTAAGTACCCGAAGTTTCCAAGAAGATTGTACCACAAAAACCTTCCCGGACTCCAGTACAGGAGGAAATTATTGAAGTGAAAGGTATACATTTTTGTCTTCCGGCTACAAACTTTGAATATTTTATTTATGCATATGGATATCTGTACATATGTTGCTAAAAACTTCAAAGGCACCACAAAATTGCACATTTTATATAGCACACATTATACTTATGTATAATTTAATAACTTAATTTTTTCCTTTTAGTTTTGCTTAGAAATTCCATTTTAATGTAATTTTTAAGAAACAGTCTTCTAACTTTTCCAGCAATGTATTTCATTGCATATAATATCCCCCCTCTAATTTATATGAATTGACTCTAACAGATTTGGAAAAGTACCACATTGTGTGTGAAGAAGTTGTGTCTATTTGATTTTTCATTTAATAATACTTCATAAAGGCTGCATGCGTTGTTTGTCCCGCCAGATCAAAACATGGTTTCTTTTCTTGTCAAAACTGCGTTTGTTTACAATCTATCACACTAACTCGCTCAACCTGCATCTAAAGATTTATGTATAGTGTACTGTCTATGTGTCTCATCTGATGTCCTGTCCTAGAAAAAGAAATACTAACACAGCAATGCTCTTTTTAAAGTACCAGCTGTGCATACAAAGAAGATGGTTGTCTCCGAAGAAAAGATGTTCTTCGCTTCTCACACAGAGGAGGAGGTGTCTGTCACAGGTACAAGGCAATTTTGATCTTGGGGATTCAAGAGGCAGAATTTTAGATGGTTCTTTTATCCCCTTCTTCCCTAATTTGTGATGGTGTAGAGATTTCTGTCTCTTTGTAGTTCTCTATCATCTTTCTACTTCGTGTCTGTCTGTTTTAATTTGTGGTTTTGGTATTCTTTGTAAATTGCAATTACCATCAGCAACATGATCTCTCAGTAATTAAAACGTGTATTTTTTAAAGTCCCCGAGGTACAAAAGAAAACTGTTACTGAAGAGAAAATTCATGTTGCTGTTTCCAAAAAGATTGAGCCACCACCCAAAGGTATTAGTAATTCATTCTAAGTTTAAGATGCTTCAAATAAATCCCACAGTAAATAATGTAACCATGCTAATAATAAGTAATGAGTTAGCCGCACGGTTGACACACCTAGAGCCACTGTGTACAGTGAACAGCGGAGGGGACAATGGAAGGAGCAGGACGAAGGCAAGGAAAGGAGCAACATGGGATCTATTCTCAGAGACTTACAGCCTAGCAACTTTTAGATACGGAGATACAATGTCCTGGATCTAGCTCACCAAAGCCTTTGGTCCGAATTTCAGGAATCCTCTCAACCACCTGTTTAATACCCCTATTATTAAAAGCTGTTTTGTTAATTTACAATTACACTAGAAGCACGTTACTCAAAATTCACAGCTCGCCACTTTTCTGCATTTTGCTACTCTGTATTTCTGAGGTTTTCCATCTATAGTCTGTGCAGTAGGAAGACTGTCTGACAGTGCCCTGCTGCCCAGAGCTTCCCAACTCCAGGACAATAAGGCCACATAAGCAGCCAAGGTGGCAACATACACCCCACCATAGGAATCAAAAGATACACCCACCACCGTAAGCCAGGCTCCACCCTTCTCCCAGCCAAATGATTAAATCTTTAAGATATAAAAAATATTAATGTCACCTAATGGAATTTTTCTTATGCAACCAACTTTTTTTTTTTGACACATATAGTTGTCCCTTTTCTCCTCAGCTATTCAGCCATCTCCACTTATTGGCTTATAATACACAATTTTCTTGCATTCAGTTGCCATAGCGGGGGTTCTCTACACTCGTTTCTAAGTCTTATAAGAATGCATGCCTCCTCAAAGTGAACAGTTTCTCAAAATAGTACATTTCTTTTAAAGTCCCTGAGCCACCTAGAAAGCCAGTTCCAGAAGAAGTGGTCCCTGTTCCCATTCCTAAAATGGTGGAACCGCCAGCAGCCAAAGGTAGAATAATCTTTTTGAAAGAATAACTCTTAGGTTTTACCCTCTATCTTTCATATGTGAGACCTGTGTATTAACAAAATAGCACCAATAAGCTATTATAATATATTTAATTCTATGTATATAGATTTCATCAGTTCGTGGTAATGTGTGATATACGTGCTGTTAACAGTGTGAAATGCCAGATCATCCTACCTGGTGCTTGTTGGCTTCATGTAATAGGTGTCTTGTCTACCTGGTATTGATGACTTAGTATTCTTTTCTGTCACAAGTAGAACCTATTGAATTACTTCTTAATTCTTAAACTCTTACTGAGGCTTTATGTTATAATATAATCTTAAATGTCTCACAAGGAGACTAGAATTTTCAACATTGTTTCAACAATGTTATCTTTAAAGTTCCTGAAGTTCCCAAGAAACCAGTACCAGAGGAGAAAAAAACAGTTCCTATACCCAAGAAGGAACCAGCTGCTCCCCCAAAAGGTACCCAGAATTGAGGGCTGGGAGAGCGGTCACCCCAGGGGCCAGCTGTGCTTTGCAGTCTTTATCTGCACTCTTGTCTTTCAGTGTTGTCTCTGTTACATGTTTTTCGAGTGTATAGTATGTGTCACCTTCAGGGGTATACTCATGGTATATATTATTTATGATTCTGAATATTACTAAGGCACTGCCAAAAAGGGTTATTAGAAGTATGTCAAACCACTCCCTTAAATTTTTATTTAGTAACATCCTTAAGAAAGATTTGTCAAACATCTACAGACATGTTTCTAGATAAAAATATCTCTTTTACTCTCATGCATGTACTTCTTAAGACACAGTTATGATGGGGCTGGAGAGATGGCTCAATGGTTAAATGTGTTCTGCTATTACAGAGGACATGAGTTTGATTCCCAGCAGCTCACAACCATCTATAATCTGCTCCAGGGGGATCCGGTATTCTCTTCTGGCCTCTGTGGACATGTGCACACATGTCCACAAACCAACACACAAACACACATAGACATAGTTAAAGATTTAAAAACATAAATTGTTTTTAAAAGAAAATAGCAAGAAAATCTGAAATGAGTCATGAAGAGCAAGCGGTGACAACTGGAGAGGATTTGGCAGCAGCAAGTGCCCACTAGATCCAGACAAACACAAATGGTAGAATTGCTGCTCTTGGGACAAGTCCATAATGGCAAGTCTTCAGCAGTGGGGAACCAAATTCTGACATTTATTTTCACAGTATGTCTTGAGACATTAATTGAATTCCATTCTTCCCATAAGTGTTGCAATTATCTAATTAGCTAGTCAAGGAACCCTTCATACAGAGATGCTTACATCCAAATGTGCTAATGCAGTGTGTGACTAATTTGCTGTTTGGGTCTTTTTATTTTTTTTTTGCCAGAGAGGGATAAAATGTGATGCTTTGCTGAGTGTATAACTGCACACATAGGCAAGTTATTGAGAGACTCAGGTAGAAATCATTATCACCACCAAACTCAGGGCAAACCAGTATACTGAAATCTTACACTGTGAAGAGTGTTCCCTTTGGCCTGACCTCAGGTGTTTCTGTGTTCTTCCTGATTCAAGTCTGCTTCTCTTTCTAAAATCTCTTTATAGAGGCTCTTTCAGAATCCTGGGCCTTTTTAATTAAATAACTAAAAAAATTGTTCTTTTCTAACTCTTAAACATAAATGTTCTATTAGTCAAACCAATACCAATATCAAAATTACTTGATCACTCTTGCAGGAGATTCAGAGGTATGTCTCATTTATTCATGAAAATAAGCCAACGAGGTAACATATATACATATACGTATGATGCTGCTCACACATAGAACATGATAAACACATATGTAAATGAAACCCACATGTTTATTCTAAGATGTCACAAATGCCAATATAGAAGTAAATGTAGAGGGTCCCAAAAGCTGCCAACATCATATTTAAAATGGACACAATTAGGGACTGGGCAATGGCTCAGTGGGTAAAATTGCTTGCTGCATAGGCCTGACAGTCTTGAATTCAGATCTCCCAGAATCCACATAAAAGCTGGATGCAGCAGCTCAAGTAGCTGTTATCCCAGTGCCTCCGACCTAGAGACTGCAGGCTGAGACATTACCTCAAAGGTCAGATAGCCTGGCATCTGCAGAGGCACAGAGACCCTGTCTCTAACCAGCTGGAAAGGCAAGGAAGGATACCCAAAGGTTGCTTTCTGACTTCTATATGCATAGCATCCATATACCCAAATGCCCCTCTCAAGAACATACACTCACACACACACACACACACACACACACACACACACACAAAATAGCTCAGTAGTGCGACACTTGCCTGGCATTCATGAGGCCCTACATACAATTTCTAGTACTGAAAAAAATCACTTTCTAATTAAAAAGCATCATTAATGCTTATAACCAATAGATAAAATCTATTGTAATCATGTCAGGGAATATTCTAAATTACAGTGCCTCTTACAGAAAAGCACCTATGTACACACATGCAACATTTTATATGACATCGAATGTCCCAAAGCCATAGACACATGGTATCATATTGAAAGACTAGTTCCAGGGTGTTTTCTGAGTTTTGACTTTACTTTGGACAACATGAAACAGAAAACCAGAATGGAGGCAGGAGGGGTGAGTTATACAGACAGGACTATTCTACAAGTCCATAAATTATTATCCCATATTCAAAACAAATATATATTAAGAGATTTTTTTCTCTATGCTCTCTCTCTTATTATTGTAATCACTGACTAATTTACTTTCATCAAATTGTACCAATAGGGCTGAGGAGGTAGATAAGTCAATAAATGCTTGCCCTGCAGGTGTGAGGACCTGTGTTGAATCCCAGGAACCATGTTAAAAAAGGAGGGAAGGAGGGAGGGAGGGAGGGAAGGAGAGAAGGAGGGAGGGAGGGAGGGAGGGAGGGAGGGAGGGAGGGAGGGAGGAAGGGAGATAGGCAGCCATGCTCTCATGTACTGGAAGGCAGAAACAAGCAGTTCTCTGTGGGCTCACATGCTAGTGACCCCAGCCTCCTTCATAGGGTTCAGGCCAAACAGAGATCTGTCTAAAAAAAATTTTGAAGGTGTATGACACCTGAGAAATGACATCCAAGGTTGTCCTCTGGCCACCACAAACAGACACATATATATAGACACACACACACACACACATGTGTGCGCACTCACAAAACATATACACAAAAATAACAATATACAAAGAAAGAATTAATACTGTGCACATTTCTGTTACATGACACATTCTTAATTATTGTTTCTAAAACATCATTTGTGACAGCTATTATACCATGACTTTTAAAACTTAGCTGAATTTTGTGTTGTGCCAATGCAGAGTCTGTAACAACACTAATGAGCTATATAAAGATTGGGGGAATGTGCCTGTGTCCATTCATAGAAGTGGAATATGTCAGAACTAACTTGTTATTTTAAAACTTTAAGCTCCAGAAGTGCCGAAGAAACCTGTCCCTGAAGAAAAGATTCCTGTTCCTGTGGCCAAGAAAAAGGAAGCCCCCCCAACTAAAGGTAGGGTCACCTGCTTAGTAAAGAAACACCATTTTTATGTCTCGAGTGCAAAATAGTTTGTGTTTGTTAAATGAGTTTGTTTCATTCAAAATGGTTGCCTTATGGTGAGTGTGAGTTCAATGAAAGTGTCTGTCCACCTGGCTACTTGCTTTCAAAATAATTATGTTTTATATACTTTGAAAAATATAAAATCAATTCTTAAAATGTCTTTTCAAGTTCCTGAAGTACAGAAGAAAGTTGTTACAGAAGAAAAAATAACCATTGTTACTCAAAGAGAGGAATCTCCACCAGCAGCAGGTACCAGATCCCGTCTCCATAAAGTCGCCATGTCTGTCCTCTAAGCCTTCTTTGCCTGTCTTCCTGTGTGGGCTTGTACATTCTGTGTTTCTTGTTTGCCTTTGTAAGAAGTTCTTAAAGTTAAATACTATTCTTCAAGTGCCAGAAATACCAAAGAAGAAAGTTCCTGAAGAAGAAATACCACCTGTTCCTCGTAAAGAAGAAGCCCCGCCACCGAAAGGTACTGACAGATAATCTTTCCCTAAGATTGATCTTTATACAGTGTTATGCTTCAAGACATTGTCTTGCTGGCTTTGTGTGAGTGCATGGTGGGGGTGATGCTCTGTGCTGGGCTTCAGTGGTGTAACACGGAAGCTCTAAATGTGGGTAATATTTCTAAAGTGCCAGCTCTGCCTAAGAAACCTGTTCCAGAGGAGAAAGTCCCAGTGCCAGTTCCTGTCCCCAAGAAAGCTCCTCCTCCCCAAGGTAGGACTGATCTCAGTCTTCCAAAGAAATTTTTTACTGTGTGAATTCTTGCTTTGTTGGTCCTGCCCTGAGCCTTTGTCTTGCTTCTGAGAGTCTTTTGCTACTCTTGAGATATAACTTCTTTTCCCACTTTGTTAATGAAAGTGGTATACTGTGGGAATTTCCAGCTCAAGAAAGAAAGAGCGTTCTTGGAAAAAAATCTTGATTTTTAAACTTCAACTTTAATGCTTTCTTAAAGCCAAAGTTTCTAAGAAAACTGTTGTAGAAGAAAAAAGATTTGCTGCAGAAGAAAAACTATCCGTGTCAGTTCCTCAGAGAGTGGAAGTCATGCGGCACGAAGGTACATAACAGGAAGTGAGAGGAGAAATGAGTTTGTGTGTTCCCGGTCTTCTTTTCTTTACAGATATGACTGTTTGTTAGAACCTGTCCTTGTCAATTCCTTCCTTTATGTTGATATTGGAATGTGTCAGCTGTAGCCTTCTAGAACTGTCTGTTGTGTCTACCTTGATCTTGAGATATTCTTTAAAAAGTGAGGTGCTAAAAATGAAATCACTTTGAAAATGCGCCCCCTGGGACCTAATTGGAGCATCTCTTTCAGTCTTGGACATTTATTCTCCCTCTATCTTAAAGCATCTCACTCCTTCTTGTAGTGAGGAAGTACTAGGTCCTAAGCAGAGAGAGGAATCTTTATCCATCTGTAGTGAACACCTGGCCATCATTAGTGCTGCAGCACACTGAGTTTAAATCTTATCTTTTAACCTATCTGCAGAGGAGGAATGGAGTTATTCTGAAGAAGAGGAAAGAGTATCTGTTTCCATATATAGAGAAGAGGAAAGAGAAGAGGAGGAAGCAGAGATCACAGAATACGAAGGTAAACTGCAGAAATCAGCTAGGGCTGATTGCCTAGAAGGCTAATGAAAAGTTACACAAAAGACAGTACACAAATTCAGTTCTTATCTACTGGCTTCATTCAATGCATCTTTTTAACAAAACACAAGATTCAAGAGCATTGAGTAAACAGCCAGTGGGTTCATTTCTATCTCTTCTTCCTTAGCTATATAGAGGAAAAAGCTTCACAGCTATATATAATGAAAGGAACAGTTATCCACATATGCACACATCTTCCATGAAATAGGACTTGGCTTGAGTGTGTGGGCTGACGTAAACTTTACCTTGATTATCTAATATCTAAATGGTGATTCTCAAACTTTTCTTTTACCACAATGCAGAGACAGAAGTGAAATCTGTATTATCTTGCAGACATCTATATGTGCACATGCATATTTGAAACAAAAGTTCTATAAAATAATATTTCCTTTACAATGTATGGTTTTCTATGTTTTCTATTCCATTATAGGATATATATTAAGAATGAAAGCAATAATCCATTAAAGGATTACTAATTTGTCTTTAATTACTGTTTAGATACAAACACAAGTTACTAATTTGTCCTTAATTACAGTTTATATATAAACAGGAAAATAGGCTACATTACTTTCCAGAAAGTATGGGCTTTCCTCTATTTCACAAGGGAAGAAAACAACCAATGAGTATCTGAGTCCAGATGGATGTGTCCTATAATGACACTTTTCTATTGTTTCATAAGGATTGAATCAACAAAGTTTGCTTTGTTGTAAAACCTTTTCAGTGAATTAAGATATTTCTAGGGTTTCCAGCTAAATCTCAACATTCTAGCTAACATTATCTATCCAAAAGAACATTCCTAAAAGAAGTACTGATGTAACTCTGTTTTAAAAGAAAATGAGTGCATTCTTTAAAAAACTAACTCCTTTATGAATGAAAAGGTAAACAGAATTGTAGTGCCTTAGAATGGCCCCACGTTCCATTTGGAAGAAAATTCACATGAAACTCAAAGCTGACAGACTTTACGGAATGGCTTACAATATAGTAGCATGGAGTATGACTCCAAAAAGAAAACCGACCTGTCCTGTTGCATTTCCTGAAAGAGGCCACAGCATACTCAGGAATGTGGTGTGTTTGAAAAAAGACTCCATCCTTCCTAGAAATGTTTGAGGAGTCAAACATAACATATATGTCTGGAAGGTTCTCAGTTCTAAGACCAGTTCAGTCTTTGATATAGACAGGCTGCCTAAGTTTCCTTTATTGCTCTAAACTCAAAAAAAGGAAGAGTGTGACACTCCATGATACTCTTGTCTTCATTAAGCTGAAAAGATGGGTAGTCCTTTAGCTCACTTTCATTTTAAGCAACACATGCATTTTTCCCATTTTTATTGAATGCTTGTGTACTCATAAAAAGCATCTTAATCACCTTTCCCCACTGACACCCTCCCATCACCCCCACTGGATTTCATGCTTTCTGTCATTTATATTAAGGCCTATCAAGTCAAGTTAGTGTCCCCTGACATCCTTCAGTGCACATTCATCCACTGGGGTCTAGTCAGTCAGTCTATCTAAAGTCACTTCCTTAAAGAAGATCAGCTTTTCTTCACCCAGTAATAATCAGCTGCTCGATAGTTCTTCAGCTAAGATTGGAGCCTGCTGTCCATTTCCACAGTACTATGCTGGGTTTTTGTCTGCTTGAGCAACACACATATTTTAAAAATTATTTTATTATTTTTATTTTATGTGTATGAGTATATTGCTTGCATGTATGTTAAATGCACCTATGTTGTACAATGCCAGCGGGTCAGATAAAGGCTTCGAACTCCCCTGGAACTGGAGTTACAGAAGGTTGTTAGCCACCTTGTAGGTGCTGGAAATTGAACCTGAGTCTTCTGCAAGAGCAGCCAGTGTCCTTAACCACCGAGATTTCTCTCTATCCTCAACACCTGTATTTTTACCTAGAATTTTCTATTCTATAACTCTCTCTACACACATAGCTCAAAACTCACATGAAGTCATCTGCCTCTGGCCATTGCTGTTCTGTAATGTTTGGGAGGGAGGAATACAATCTCTTTAAATTTACTCTTAATCTGTAAATATATATTTCTGCCCTTCTGCCATTTGAATCTAGAGTGTTTATTATTTTTGAAACTTACTTTCAAATTCTTGTGTTGCTGTTCATTTAGCCAGTAGAATCGCTTGTCATCGTGCATGCCCCTCATTACCATGAATCTGAGCGTTATTGTCTTTATGTACACATTCAATTAATGAAACACAGTTTTAATACTCTTTATTAAGGCATATGCCCTGATCAAAATATTCTTTAGGTGTTTGAGATGGGAATGATCAGGGATTCAGCAAAAGTTATGACTGTGTTAATTACTCTTTGAAGTTATAAATGAGCACTATAATTAAACATGAAATTTTCTACAATTTGTCTTTTTTGAAATGAATTACTTAAAGTGATGGAAGAGCCTGAGGAATATGTTGTGGAAGAAAAGCTACACTTCATCTCTAAGAAAGTAGAAGTTGAACCAGCCAAAGGTATACTGACTCTTAACTCTCCCTATGTGGGCTTGTCCCATTCTTTGTTTTCTTATTCCCACATATCAATGACTTATAAAAGAAATCTGAACATCTTCTATAAGTAAACTTTGTGATCTTTTCAAGTGCCTGAGAAGCATGAAAAGAAAATTGTACCCGAACCAAAAGTTCCTGCTAAAATTGAGGAACCTCTACCAGCTAAAGGTACAATTTCTCTCAAGGAAGTGCACTACTGTTTATCTTTAGATATAATATTACCTCTAGTTTGACTAACTGAGGTTTTGTCCAAATTTGTGAGTGAACACTTTTGAGTACAGTCATTGTTTGTGTTTCTATGTGATCGTTACGAAGAGTTGGGCTCCCCAGACAATGGCACATCCCAATGTAATGCAAACTAATATTCTTAATCTTTCCAAAGTTCCTGAACCACCTAAAAAAATTGTGCCAGAAAAGAAAGTTCCTGCTCCAGTCCCTAAGAAAGAAAAAGTGCCACCAGCCAAAGGTAGACTATTACTTTATTCTTGAATAATACTTCGCTCCCTCTTTTTATCTTCAATTAATGCATTCTTCACATTTTTTACATCATTTGCAAGAAAATAAGCGTGTGTGTTTGACCATATTGCCTGGTGTTTTTCAAGTGCCAGAAGAACCAAAGAAACCAGTTCCAGAAAAAAGAGTTCCTCCAAAAGTGGTTGAAATAGAAGAACCTCCCCCAACCAAAGGTAAACAAAATCTACCACACATTCACAAACCCTTAAAGTTTTGTCTTTCTTCCTTCCTCTGGTTGTGGTTCTCTGGGTCATAATTTTTATATGTAAATTTGTGGTATCTGTCACAGTGGTATCTTATGGCCTTGTCTTTGAGTGGAGTGTTATTTGTTGTGGTGTTTAGTTGTATGAACCCTGTAAGGTCTTATTCTATAAATCACAGTACTTTCGGGCTAATATATATTTAATACCACTCCAAATGATATAGCACCCTAATACTAAAATTATCTTTTAAGTGACTGAGAGGCACATGAAAATTACCCAGGAAGAAAAAGTTGTTATGGCTGTAACTAAAAAAGAAGAGCCCCCAAGAGCAAGAGGTACATCTGTTCGCCCCCCTCCCTGTCGTATTCACTTCTTAAGTACAGTGGTGGTTACAGGCAAGAGGGCGGGACTGTGGGTCATTGTCTTCCTTTAAAATGGTGTCAAATGTTTGACATTTTATGTTTGGGTTACTACTGTATGATCATCTTTTGTGGTTTGGATAAAGAAAACGGTTCCTTAAAGTGAAATCTGTCTTTAAAGTGCCAGAGGAGCCTAAGAAAGTTGTCCCAGAAGAAAAATTTCCAAAACTCAAACCTAGAAGAGAGGAGGAGCCACCAGCTAAAGGTACACTGACCCTAAAGCAATGAGCACAGGCACCTATGTGTTCACACTAATCTAGTACAACAGGAAACACCAGAGAAAATACTTTAAATACAGATTATAAAGTAGATGAAATGAGTAAGCTATTCCACCTCACTTCATAAGGAAACATTTGAGTTCCAGAAAGTACTTTTCCCCCCAACACATTGTAAATATCCGCAAATAGAGTTTGGTTTAAAGTGTATTTGTCGTCTAATATGTCTGTTTGTTCCACATATTAAACTCATCTGTCTTAACATTTGTTTTATGTGGCAATCTTTAATGAAAATTTTAATCTTATAAATCTTCAATTTTCTACCCTGTACCAGTAGAACTTGTGAAAACATCTTAGAATTGTGTAATTTGTGTAATTCAAGGTTCTCTCGAATGTTGCATTTAATTTGTTTTGGTAGTTGTTTTTTTTCCGCTTGTATTTTTCGATTTTCTTGTAAATTCTACTTGATCATAAAGGCCTTTAGCATCTTGGAAGCATTAAACAAGTTAGATATAGTCATAGGTAGATACCAGACAATGTCCATTGAGGGATCAATATTGTTTTGTTTTTCTTGTCACTTAAGAGGAAAGTTTAAAAGAGCGTTATGTTTGTTTGTTTTTGTTCTTGGATTTTTTTTTTTATACAAAATTGCTCTTAACACATTTATTTCCAGACTCTTGCAATTTACTTTTTAATAATTACTCTTTTAAAGTGACTGAGCTCAGAAAAAGAGCTGTTAAAGAAGAAAAAGTATCCATTGAACTTCCAAGGAAAGAACCTCGGCCCACCAAAGGTAAATCGTGCTTTGATTAAATAATAAAAAGCATGAAGCTCTGTGTCTCTTTGTCTGCTAGCTATCAATTTGACCCCTATTCTTGACTGGCTTGTTGCTGACTAAAGTCAAAGACGTGAATGTTTGACCTCACAGTAAATTTAAAACATTTTATGATACTTTGACCAGCAACAGACAATCTGATAGTCATAAAGAAATGAGATTTTAAAAAGTCATTAAATGTATTTCAAATAAAATGTTGTCTGGTCTCAATATTATTGTAGAAGTAACTGTGACAGAAGAGAAAAAATGGTCTTACACCCGAGAAGAAGAGACTGTTTCAGAATACCGGGAAGAAGACTATGATGATTATGGAGAATATGAGGATTATAGGGAGTTTGGGGAGTATGAGGGCACAGAAGACTATGAAGAGTATGCGGAGCTCGAGGCTGAGAGTCTTGAAGTGGACAGAGAGCATGAAGAATACATCACAGGTAGGAGCAGACCTGCAAAATCAAGACCACGTTAGGTTCCCAGACTCCTCCAGAACAGGATCAAAATCAGGATACCCAAGGAGACTTGGGAAGAACTTTGTGTCTTTTAGTAAATTCAATTTTTTTCTTTAATCGGTTCTGGGAAAAAGAGTAGTCTCTCTAAATCTTAAGAGTATTGTAAGCTTCTCTATCCTGAACATCAAAACATGACACTGACTACTTCTAGGGTACCAGCAAAGGGACCACAGTCTTACCTAATGAAGATCACATGTGTAAGCACAGAACTCTGATGCCAAACAATTTTCTTATTTTACCCCATAAATTCCCACTAGAATTTTTAAACAAACCAGTATCCTTTTACTTACCCAGGTTTTTATTTGCTTGTGAATATTCTGCATAGTTTTACAGATGGCATGAAACACCAGTGTTCAAGATAGAGCCAGTTCAGCCATCATTTGTCTATCTGAAGTGAAATGATCATTTGAGTTATAGTCGCCTAGTTGAAGTAAATGGCAAAAAGGAAATTGTAATATTAGCTTGCTGAGGGTTCCCAGACCATATTCTACTTAGACCTCTAATTCATATGTCTAGACACTGTGGATGCACTGTGGACATCTAAGAGCTGTTATTTTAATATCTTGATTCCATTTAAGAAGTATTTTTGATTTGTGCTCTGCAGTCTAACATTAAACACCTTATATGTACTTTTAAAGAACCTGAGAAGCCTATTCCAGTGAAACCTGTCCAAGAAGAACCAGCTCCTGCAAAACCAAAGGCCCCACCAACAAAAGGTAGTGTGAGACCAACATTATCACTTCTGAAACTTTTTGTTTTCCATGTGTCTGTCTACTATAAATACGTGTTGAAGTGGCTGTGTGTAAGTTGTGTGCTCTGGACTGTTAATACTGTAATTCTCTTAACTTTTTGTACTTGTCCTTGAGAACGATAGTTAAGATTTTAAAATCTCTTACTCTTGGTATTTTAAAGTGCTGAAGAAAGTTGTCCCTGAAGAAAAAGTGCCTGCGCCCATTCCCAAGAAACTCAAACCTCCACCACCCAAAGGTACTTTCCAGAACAATAGCTACAGAGAGCAG
This sequence comes from Rhizomys pruinosus, assembly GCA_009823505.1. NCBI lineage: Eukaryota > Metazoa > Chordata > Mammalia > Rodentia > Spalacidae > Rhizomys > Rhizomys pruinosus. The sequence continues at coordinate 5,274,096 of VZQC01007398.1, read as the reverse complement.
TGTTGTCATGGCTCTGCTGCCCCATGTCAACATGGCATGCTGCCTTGTCTGCTAGTCTCTGTTTTTACTGAGTACATGATACCAGTTCTTACAATGCCACAGGTTTTTGTGGATATTTGTTTCATGACATTCATTGGATTGATGTTAATGCTCTTTAATAATTAATATCTTTAAAGCACCTGAAGAACCAAAGAAAGTTGTTGAAGAAAAAATACATATTTCAATTACCAAACGTGAAAAACAGCAGGTGACTGAACCAGCTGCCAAAGGTATAACCATCTTCTTAGGCTGTGCTCTTTCACTTGTCTCTTTAGAAAATGAGGTAGTTACGCTTTTGTTTTACTTTGTTTTTGTTTTTTTTGTCTTCTAATTAATTGTTAAGAGGATGTCGAGTGTAAAAAAGGATGCCATAAATACAGGATAAGATGATATTACCTTTCAAAAATTATTTCTAAATATTTCTATAGCCCTTTATGCAGTGGTTGTATCTTGCCCCATGATTATGACGTATGTAAAATAGAGTATTTTATTTGAAATCAGTGACCATTTGGCATATTCCTGATACAGATAAATTTATGTGATGACATGCTACTGTTCACTGAAATTTGATAAGTATTGAATCTGCATTAATACCCAGGTTTTCCTGCTTTCTATTAAATAATCTCCTCACAATTTCAAGAAGCATATTTATCCAGAAATAAATCTGGCTTTTTAAAAAAGGATGTTTCCTGTAAGCAGAAACATTTGAACCCAGGCATTCACACTGGGGCTTGGCTACAGCAAACTCATTCAAGTGCTTCTATAGATTTAGATTCTGTGAGATTCATAATATTCCCATGAAAAACTGGAAGTTTCTTATGATGAACAAGTTGTATCTTATATTAGAGACAAGTACAAAAGGATTATATCTGCTTAAAACCAAACTAGCAATAGCTAGGCGACTTGTTTCTGACTCTAAAATTGGCCTATACTTAATATTTCAAGTGCCCATGAAGCCCAAGCGAGCTGTCCCAGAAGCAAAAGTACCAGTGCCCAAAAAAGAAGTGGCGGCCCCAGCTAGAGGTACTCCTTACTGCTTGCTTTAGCATACTGTTCATCTTCTTTGCTCTTTAATTCATGTCCACTTCTGTGTCTTAAGGTCTTGGTGGGAAAAGTTAAAGCCTATCCTTTCCTTTGTTGTCAATGGGCCCATGTTTCTAGAATGTCTTAATTTTACTGAGTGAATGGAAAACATTCAACTTAAAGATAATATCTTTAAAGTGCCAGAAGTGCCTAAGAAACGAGAACCAGAAATTGCCTTCGAAGAGGAGGTTGAAACCCACATAGAAGAGTACATTGTAGAGGAAGAGGAGGAATATGTTCATGAAGAAGAAAAGTACGTTCATGAAGAAGAGTATATTCATGAAGAGTACGTTCATGAAGAAGAGTATATTCATGAAGAGGAAGAAGAAGAATATGTTCATGAGGAAGAGGAGCTGACAGCTGAGGAAGAAGTGGTGCCAGTGACACCAATCAAAGGTAGATGAAGTCTCCTGCAAAGGGAGGTGAAGCGGTATCCTTCGAGTCTGGGTGTCTGACCTGGTCAAATTCTGGGGGTTGTTGGCAGCAGTGATCAAGTCTGCTTGTTTTAGAAGCAGACATTGAGAAGTATGGTATCTGAGGGAGCTTTTCACATTTTGTATCTTCTCTGCAACATTTTCAAAACTCTTAATACTATCTTTAAAGTGCCTGAGGTGCCCAAGAAACCTGTTCCAGAAGAGAAGAAACCTGTTCCTGTTCCCAAAAAGAAAGAAGCACCACCAGCAAAAGGTATTCCACCACTCACATGACAGAAAGGCTTGATCTGCCTTCAAATAGTTGCCTCTCTTCTGACTATAAAGCCCTGTGTGTGCGGTTATATATTGCTGAAAACATTCATTGTGTTTTATGTGGCTATGTTGTTACTCGTAGTTAGAAACTAACAGAAAACAATGTCTTTAAAGTACCTGAGATGCCTAAGAAGCCAGAGGAGAAAGTTCCAGCACCAGTTCCTAAGAAAGAGAAGGCTCCACCAGCAAAAGGTACATCTCTTGACAGTCCACCAGTGTAACACTGTGGTATAATATAAGTACCCATGTAGCATAACTCAGTGAGCCATAGTAATCCTTTCCCTGCACTACATATATATATATATATATATATATATATATATATATATATATATGTATGTATATATGGCATTAATGTCAGATCAAAACCACTCGCTGGCCACACAAGCAGTTACCATGTGTTCACCTCTGAACTTGGTCATGGAAACATGCTTGTGCTTAATGTTTGTGTTTTCCTCTTCAGTGGAAACGTCGTAGTGAAAACTAACCCCATACTATCAAACTGGCCAAGCCTCTCACCAGGCCTTCTGTGTTGTCTTCATCACTGCTTTGTGTTTATTCTTCATTTTAACCTTTACATGTTTCTAGCACCTTGTTTCATGGCTTTAACTATTTCCTGTCTTCAAGTGAAATTGTTGCGATATCTATGATGATTCAGCTGTCTTTAGATTTTTACGTGTTTGTGAAAAATGTGACATTAACCTTACTTGGTATCTTTAAAGTTCCTGAAGTGCCCAAGAAGCCTGTACCAGAGGAAAAAGTGCCAGCACCTGTTCCTAAAAAGGTGGAGGCTCCACCAGCCAAAGGTACATGAACATTCAGTGCCACACATTTTTATTTCATACTGGTATGAGAATTTAAAAAATGCTTCAATTGTATGATCCTTTAGGGATACAACTCTTTAATGTCAGTTCTTTATGAAAAATATTTTTATTTTAAAAATGAAATGCTTCTTGGGGTTTCTTCATTGTGCTTTTATTATCTTATCTTAATCTTTCTGAGACTATGCCTGGATTTAATATTTTTATGTTATATAAAATTTTTCTCTAAATCATTTCTTTAAAGTGCCGGAAGTACCCAAGAAGCCTGTACCTGAGAAGAAGGTGCCGGTTCCTGCTCCTAAGAAAGCAGAGGCTCCACCTGCAAAAGGTATTTCTTTTCATCATTTCAATTACAAAGGGGGTGGGGGGGACCTCACATTTATGTGCATTTATAGTAAACTGTCCCCATACTACTCCGTGTTTTTGAAAGAGTATTATGAACAATTAGTTCCATATGGCTATAAAACATTGTAAAAGGACACATTCTTAAAGATGGTATCTTTAAAGTGCCGGAGCTGCCCAAGAAACCCATCCCAGAAGAAAAGAAACCAACACCTGTTCTGAAAAAGATGGAAGTGCCAGCACCCAAAGGTACATTCCTCTCTGTGAGAACAGGGCAGTTTAACTGCGGTCTCATTGCCTCACTAATTATGGAGCTTGGTGCTGTGTATATTAATGATTTATGATCACAAAATATTAACTTTGTGTCATCCCACTGTTGTGAATAATTGACATAAAAATAACCCCGTGCAATTGAATAAATATCTTTAAAGTGCCAAAGAAACGAGAAGCAGTCCCAGTTCCTGTAGCTCTACCTCAGGAAGAGGAAGTTCCATTTGAGGAAGAAATTCCTTCTGAAGAGGAAGTTCTACCTGAGGAAGAAGAAATTCTAGAGGAAGAAGAAATTCCTCCTGAGGAGGAAGAAGCTCCTCCCGAAGAGGAAGAATTTGTACCCGAGGAAGAAGAAATTGTACCTGAAGAGGAGGAAGTTCTTCCAGAAATTAAACCCAAGGTGCCAGTACCTGCTCCAGGTACACCACTTCTTAGAGTCAAGGCCTTTATGTTGAATTCTGCCCTTCCATTTCTTTATTCATCTTTAGTTTTATCAATGATACCCTCTTATGTTGCATGAAAGTCTGAGAAAACACCTTGATGTCCTCTGATTGCCATGTCTACTATATGTGTCTGTCCAATGTAAATTTGCGCTATGAAATATTTGTTTGTGATCTCAGTCCCAGGTGTCTTTTTGCTACATGTACAATATTGTGTATGGGTCTTAATATCTTCAAATGAAATGTTTTTAAGTGCCCAAGAAAACTGTACCTGAGAAGAAAGTCCCTGTTCCTGTCCCTAAAAAAGTGGAGCCTCCACCACCTCCCAAAGGTATTCCTCCCCAAAGTGAATGCCCCTTCCTCACCACAGCTTCCCCAGACACGTTAGTAGGGAACTAAGCTTCACAAAAAAATTATACTTATAAACTGGACAGTCACACTTTAACTTCTAAAACAGTTAAGGATGCTGATAGTCATTTTCTTATAGATGCTTTGCATAAATACTTTTTCCCCAAAAAAGGTTAGACAGTATTGTCATTAACTGCCACCAAAACCTACTTGGCTTCTATAATTTTAATAAACCACATAATTTTCATGTGCACATTTTTCAAAACTAAATTGTCTACAGGAAAGTTTTTGCCTAAAAAATGCATGAATAGGACAAGTGTGGTGGCACATGCCTTTAAATCCCAGCACTTGGGAGGTACAGGCAGGACGGTCTTTCAGAGTTTGAGGCCAGCCTTCTCTACATAGTTAGTTCCAGGCTAGCTAGGACTATATAGTGAGACCCTGTCTCAAAAGGAAGGATGATTATATGTTTGTAAATTTCGTTCTTCACTCATTTATATATGTGCCTTAGTGACACCAGGCTGAAAAGAAGAAGATTGGTAAATGAATCAAAACACTGATTTATAGCTTATGCCATCTGAAACATGTATAATAGCCCAAGAAGTTTTGATTCTAACCTTGACTTTGTACCTTGCTGTATTACTCTGAGAGAGTCCTTTAGCCAATCTGAGCCTTAGTTTCTTCTTGCATAAATGAGTCCTAATTGGTTCTAATATGAGTCCTGGTAGGCTCAAGTATTATAAATGTAAAATAAAACAGGGTAAAGAAGCATTCTATTACTGAATGAAGAAAATTCAGATTTAACATCATAAATCAGGTCATAGTACCTGTGTATATACAATATAGTACCTAGGAAATATATTCATTCATTAGAGTACAATATTCCCTGGAAAATGCTATGGTGCCAATATTTAAATTAAGTATAATGTTCTCCCAGGCTGTAGAATCATATATTATTTTGTAGATGTTGATTAAGCTCTTGGGCCTCAGCTAATCAGACTTTGCTGATCCGTTGCTCTACAAATCCCACTCACATCCTATTTGGACCTCCAAGTCATGCTTCTTCCATATCCTAAGTGAATATTGCATGTTGGTCTTTCCGTGTGTGGACTTCTTGCTTTCCTGTTCTTCAAAATAAATTCTTATCTTGAAATGATGTCTTTAAAGTGCCTGAGGTCAAGAAGAAAGTACCAGAGAAGAAAGTGGTTGTACCCAAGAAAGAGGAGGTTCCTCCTGCCAAAGGTATATCACCTCTAATGTTCTTACACTTACAAGATTGAGTTTCTTTTCTTCACCCATCAAATCAAAACACCCCATTCAGTATTTGTTAACATGACTTATGTTACTGCTGTGTCTTTTGTCTTTGTGTTTGTGAAACTGAAATTTAAAAATATCTTTAAAGTTCCTGTGGAACCTAAGAAACCTGAACCAGAAAAGAAGGTGCCTCCTCCTGGCCTTAAGAAAGCAGTGGCTCCTCCTGCCAAAGGTATAGACCGTTGGCTTCACAGATATTAACTGTGGTGTCTTCCATATGTATGAACATCCAAGTTCAACATTCGTGCTTGCAATCTGTAGTCTGTCATTGACATTTGTCACTTGTGACTGTTGTCACACTGGTGTCATCATGTCCACTGTCCAGTTTATGTTAGTTGATTTTGTCTTGTGTCTCTATGTCTGTTATTTCTAAAAAATAAAATAGCAGATATTATGTATCTTTCAAGAGCCAGAAATGATTAAGGACCCAGTCCCTGAGGTACTTACCACCCTTCCTTAAAAAGAAGAGACTCCAGCTAAAAAAAATAGACTTGAATGGACCATAACCTCTTTATTTCTCTTCTATTAACTAATTCTGGAAAATGTCCATGTTTCATCTTGCTTCTGTATGTTGTGATATTTATGTTCTCATGTTGAAAAAGAGAAGTTTGGCCTTTATGTATTCTTCTTTGGCTCTTATATTTTAAGTGCCTAAAACAATCAATATCTTTTAAGTTCCTGAGGTACCTAAGAAAGTGGAAGAAAGACGAATCCTTCCTCCTAAAGAAGAAGAAGTTCCACCAGCTGAAGGTAGACGACTTTCTAAGAAAACAGCTTTTCAAAGTCATCCTTTTTGTCTTATTATCTTGTATTTGAAGGAGATAATGCATATTTCACCCCTGAGAAATACACATGTTCTAACTCTCATAAAAAGTATTACTTAAAAGAAACTGAGTAGGCCAGCCGATTCCACTTGATTCTCATTCTTGCATATTTAGCCTTTTTATTTATTATGAATTTTAATGAAAAACTGAAAAGGAGCCACAAACCTCTTTATCTTCTTTTATTAACAAATTCTGTGAAATGTCAATGTTTTATCTTGTATGTACATACCGTGGGAATTTCTCACTCCCTTGAGTGGTGGTGGTGCAATAAACTTATCCCAGAGAAATCTCGAGTAGGGGAGTAACTGGTACAGAAAATCTTACTTCTACTCCTAAATTATTGGCAAATTTTCGCCTTCATTAAAAACTAATAATTCCAACTGATCTTTTGAAGTTCTTTCCAGTTCAAAACACTGGGAAGGACCTACCATGTTTTGTTTTTTTTTTTTAACTCATATTGTTTTTATAGAAGGCGGAGTGTTTTTTTAAAGATATTTTACTCTAACATCCAAAAGAGTTTAAAAATTATTTACAAAATAATCTTTTTAAAGTGTTTGAGGAACCTGAAGAGCCTACTCCAGAAGAGATCCCTGAAGAACCACCTAGCATAGAGGAAGAGGAGGAGGAGGAGGAGGAGAAGGAGGAAGAGCAGGAGGAGGAGGAGGAGAAGGAGGAAGAGCAGGAGGAGGAGGAGGAAGAGGAGGAGGTTGTAGTGGCGCCCCCTAGAGGTACAGCGGCTTTTCTGAGTTAGACATTCAAAAACCTTGGTGCTCAAAATCAGCAGTATAGCTTTCTCATAGCAAACCAATGAAAACTGAAGTATATTTATTCCTGGTAGCTGAAGCTGTGTCCCTATTTTTTTTCCCATAACTTTTACTAATTCATCTGTAGAAACTATAAATGAAAAAGTGTTTCTATTACATTTTAATCCTTCCTCCTAGATTATAATCCCTAATTTTTCTTTCAGTTTCAATGCAGGGAAACAGTCTGTTTGTATAGTGAAATTGTACATTTAGTACAGTAACTCATCCATCCATTCCTGAAGACTGAAGTCTTACATAATTGCTATGATTGTTCATACACGTTCTAAGCGATAGACTTCACACTTCCTTAGTCTATAGATAGAACTATCATTTGCATTGCCAATATATTCTTAAAACAAATCAATGTTTTTAAAACAAATAAGTGTGTTGTGTTGTTTTCTTTAAATTTTGGTGAATGGGTGTTGTTCTGTTAATTGCATGTGTTTTTTTCAAAATGTCCATAAAATATCTTTTAAGTGCCTGAAGTGGTTAAGAAAGCAGTACCTGAAGCACCTACTCCTGTTCCTAAAAAAGTGGAGGCACCACCTGCTAAAGGTACATCAAATCCTGACAAATGCCTTTAAATTCCCATTGATTTTCTTTCTAGAAAGTACTGTGTCTTCTTTTACTTTTTCCTAATAGTACTCAGAGTAGCAAACTGACTAATGAAAAGTAAAAACACAATGTATTCCATTCCTTAGCTTTTCTGGACTGTTCACAGTTGAACAATGGATATACTGTGTGCATTATTTAGAAGTCTCTTACTTTAAATAACCCCAGATTGATGAGAGATCATATATCTATATGTAAATAACAATTCATCTTTTATCCCCCTTTTATTCCTAGATGTTATTCCATTATTTAAATAACATTTTATTATGTTTTACATTAATATTCACTATATTATTTTATATAGAAAAATGTGTTCTAATTCTTGGATAGTAACAATTTTAAAGAGAAGAGCCTTTTGTTAGTTTTATAATATGTAGCCTAAAAATTCAAGGTTATTATAAAATTTTTATTTCTCTTTGCTTCCTGGTTTAATTAAAGCTCCAGACAGCAATTAGACTATACCATCCCTATCACAATAGACTCTTCAGCAAATAAAATGGTGCGCAACATGTTGTAAGACCTAGGTCAGAGTTAAATATTCTAGGATAATAATCATTTCAAAAATTATTTACCAAATTAAAAGTAGAATAAGTCCAGTATTAGAAACCTCTATTTTAAAAATAGCACAGTTTCTTTGTAGGCATATGTTAGCTTCTAAAGATATTATTAGCATAAGTGAGAAGTTTGGGCAAGTATCCTTGACAGTAAAATAGTTGTCCAACAGTACAGACTGACTACTTCAATGCTCTGATAATCGTATGTCACTTGTTTCTGATGTTTTTGTTCATGCGTATTATTGAGCACTGTCAGCTAACTAAGGCACCTAATATCTTTAAAGTGCCAAAGAAAATTCCTGAGGAAAAAGTCCTTGCTCCTGCCCAGAAAAAAGAGGCTCCGCCAGCCAAAGGTACATCTTCTCTTTTAAACCTAAACTTTTATCTTTCTTCATTAAGCTGTCCATGTTTTATGTCCCTGTGTCTTTTTTTTTTTTTAAGTCCAATGCCCAAGGTTAGTCTGGATTGTCTTAAATATTAAAACTGTATCTTTAAAGTGCCTGAAGTACCAAAGAAATTCCCAGAAAAGAAAGTTCCAGAAAAGAAAATTCCAGAAAAGAAAGTTCCTGTGCCTAAAAAGGAACCTGTTCCCCCTGCTAAAGGTATTTTTTGGAAAAGTCTTTGATTCTCTTGTTTTTGCATGGAAGCTTTCTTTCAGTCACAGTTCTTACATTTTGAATTTACATCTTTGTTTCTTCTGTGATTAAAAAAATAAATCTCTTAAAGTAGATGCTCTTTCAGGGAGAACTGTTTTTGAAGAAAAAATATCGGTTGCCTACCATCAAGAGGAAATAATCAAAGAAAGAATAGAATTAGAGCTAGTGGAAGCACAAGTGGAAGAGGCATTCGAAGAAGAAGAGTTCCATGAAGTCCAAGAATACTTCGAAGAAGAAGAGTTCCATGAGGTAGAGGAGTTCGTCAAGGTGGAAGAACGCAGGTTTCAGGAAGAACACAAAGTTGAAGAAGTCCATAGGGTAATCGAGTTTTTAGAGGCCGAAGAAGTGGAAGTCTATGAAAAACCCAAAGCTCCACCTAAAGGTATAGGGAATTCTGTAGATAATCTAGACGGTTCTGTCTTGCTCTGACTTTCTTTTGTACATTGCATGTTCGGTTAGGAACGTTAGCCTCATGAACTTCTTAAAATGTGAGTTTCAAGTGTTCGATACAAATATTGATATTACCTAGAGATACATATAGAGTATAATTTTCACAGACAAAAGAATAGCGAGTGCTATGGACTCAGCTCCACAGGTCGATGTGCAAATGCGTAGGTTCTTTTTATAGCCTAATCAAGACTATTACATGATTATCACAGGTACCAACATAAATACTAAGTGTCACCATTGAGAGACACTCCTCAGTTCACTGAGGAATTTATAAGCTCAAGCCAAACAACCACTGCTTTGTTCACATTCACCTGAGCACTAACTGGTAATTACTTACCAAAAGCTTTCAGCACTTTGTGGGATCTTTATCAGATAAAGAAGTAAATGAAGTGGCAGTAATGGTACCCGAATTCTTCTAAATTCTGAGAACAAGCCATCCTGTACATAAGTTCTCTGCAGCACTAACTCCAGGTCTTACATGAACAAATGTGTGTAATATGATGCAAAATGTATGTTACATAGCAATGTACCATGTAGATCATAGCAAGAGCAAATCTTTCTTGAAGTAGACCCAATATAAATTCAAAAATATAAACCCTTTTGTGAGCCCTCATCGTACTAACTCTACTATGTGGTGCTTCATAGTATTTTATGAGTTTATTCTAAATCAAAACACTAATATCTTTGAAGGGCCCAAGATATCTGAGGAAGTCATCCCTCCAAAAAAACCACCCACTAAAGTTGTTCCTCGAAAAGAGCCACCAGCTAAAGGTATTTAACCGTGAAACAGCATTCACCTAACTTTATGTGCAGTAGCTCCTTGGTCGCTTTACAATTTTCTACTTGGTGTTTTTCTGTGTTTTGTGTTTGGGGACTGTCTAAAATGAATTCATATCTTCAAAGTGACTGCAAGTCCAAAGGCAGTTCAACAAAATAGCTACTGTTGGTAGAACTAAAACATTCAAACCAAACAAACCTACTAACCAAAGTGTGAACTCAGAAATTCTTCTTTGGTGTTGTTTGATTACATGCTTACCAATGTAGCCCTTGGTGAGTCTCTGCTTTCCTGTTTATTATTAATAATATTAAGTTTTATATATAAACACATCATGAATATGTGGTCAATCCCCTTCCTTTATTTATATTAACCTCTTTGAATCTCACAGCAGAAATGTTTAAATCTAATAAATAATATAAATTTATTTCTTCAAAGTCTATGAAGTACGTAAGTTATCACTGAAGAAAAAGTGTCCATTATTCTACCAAAATACACAGAAATAGAACCAGGTGTAATGTATTGTTTATTCTTGTCAAGTTCTTTTCAGTCTACCTGAGAAATTCCCCTGGATTTTTGCTGTCAAATTTGTTAATGAACGTCAACTCATTGTAAATACTGTCCTGTGTGTGGTAAAGCACTGTCTATATTTTATATTGTGACTCTGTTCTGCTTTGTTTATACATATAATCTTTATGAATCATAAAAATCTTTATGAACGTTTAAACATAAAAGAAATTATTACTGCTGTCTTTAAAGTACCTGAGGTGACCAAGAAAATTGTGGTAGAAGAAAAAGTTCACGCTCCTGAAGAACCCAAAGCTCTACCAGCTAAAGGTATCTATCTGCCTTTATGATTACCACAAGCATTAAATCTAAGAGAAAGGCCGTTCTTCCCTCAGTACCACAGTCTGGCTGTGAAAGATAGAAATTTCACTTGGTGCTGTATCACACAGTCTTCCCTTTCCTGGCTGTCTTCTGGGCACAAAGACACAAGCCAAAAAGTCATTCTTAATATGGGCTTCTTCTTATGTAGTAATTAAATAATATTGATCCCTTAGCTTTTCTTCCAAATGTAGTTCACGTTGGACTCTGCCTAGTAGCACTGGAAAGAAACATTTTCTAAGTAACAATAGAAAATGCTACCATCCCCAAAGACTGAACAAGTTTGTCTAATAAAAATCGTCAGCAAGACAGAGAAATAGACTACACTGGTGTGAAATTTTAGACATTCGGCTTATTAGATTCCACACTTTAGTCTTGATAGTTCATATCCAATGATAATATTCTTGAAAATAAGACAAGTAAATATCTTTAAAGCCCCTGAAGTACCCAAGAAAATTGTTCCAGAAGAAAAAGTTCGTGAACCCATTCCTAAAAAGCCTGAAGTCTCGCCACCCAAAGGTATACACATCATGAAACAATGCTTTGGCCATTCTTTCACTATGTAGAATTAACAATTATTGTATTAGTCTTTGTGTCTTTTATTTTTATAGTCTTAGTATATTATATTTATAATTAATATACTAATATCTTTAAAGTTCCTGAGGTACCTAAGAAAATTATTCAAGAAGAAAAATTACCTATTGTTCTTCCTGAAGACACGGAGATATACAGTGAGTGTAGAAAAATTGGTGTTTTTCTTTTGTTTCATCTGTGTCTTAAATTCACTGACTATAGATTATGCAAATGTAAATATACTAATATCCTATAAGAGCCATACATATTAAAATTATTGACTAAAATCAATAACCTGAATATCTATTAGCTTCAGAAAAGTTATTTTTCTCAATTTAAAAACTAAATTGTGGGGCTAGAGAGATGGCTCAGCATTAAGAGCACTGGCTGCTCTAGCAGAGGACCCGAGTTTGATTCCCAGGACCTACATGGCACCTAACAATTGTCCATAACTCGAGTTCCAGGGAATTCCAACACCCTCTTCTGACCTCCTCGGCTATTGTGCAACATGGGTGTACTTACACATATGTACACAATACAATTATACACACAAAATAAAAATTATATAAATTTTTTTAAAAAAAACTAAATCATCAGGCCAGGCATGGTAGTACACACCTTTAATCCCAGCATTTGGGAAGCAGAATGGTGGATCCCTGTGAGTTTGAGGACTACCTGGTCTACATAGTGAGTTCCAGGCCAGCCAGGGCTACAAAGTGAGACACTGTCTCAAAAAACAAACAAAAACAAACCAAACAACAAACTCTCATGTGATTAAAAAATTATTCAACTTTAGAAAAGTTGTTTGTCTTATTAACTTTCCCTAACCTGTTCTGTGTACAGACATCTATTTTATTCTAAAGCAATTTATTTTTTCAGACCATGAAATAAATTAACTTCATAACATTCTTTTAATTGGATTTGGTAAAATCAAAATAGAAAAGCATTTTTTTATTCACAATAACAATTTGGCAATGTGACTCAAATGATCAGTCATTTATGAGACCATCTGATCCCTAAGTGAAATAGCATATTTTTTGTTTTCCTACAAAATTAATAAAAATTTGAATACTTAGATAATCTAAATAGTAAAGTATCCTGAGTAGACAATTACTCAATATTTTGAATAGTAAAAGTGTTAGCAGTCAATATAATCTTCCATTTTTCAATCTGAAAACCTTCTGATTAAAATTCTTTTTGGGGGGAGTCTTTTTGAAACAGGGTCTCCCTTTAGTCCCAGCTGCCCTGGAGCTCACTATGTAGACCAGGCTGGTTTTGAAGTCACAGAAATCTGCCTGCTTCTGCCTCCCGAGTGCTGGGATTAAAGGCGTGTACCACCATGCCTGGCTTAAAATTCTTTTTTTTTTTTTTTTTTTTTTTTTTGCCGGGCATGGTGGCACACACCTTTAATCCTAGCACTTGGGAGGCAGAGGCAGGCAGAGCTTTGTGAGTTCAAGGCCAGCCTGGTTTACAGAGCCCATTCCAGGCCAGCTGGGGCTACATGCAGACCCTGTCTCAAAAAGACAAAAAAAAAATTTTTTTCATTTTTTTATCCTAGTTTGGGTTTAAAACATAGGATCACTTCCTCCTGACTACCTAGTCTATACTTAAATTAGTTGTTATCAGAGAGTATTCCTTTGTAAAAGTTAAAGAAATTCTATATTCTTTTCATATGACTGATTTCCCAAATAGCTAAGCACTTTATCTGCCTGCAAGCGCTCCCCCACTGAGCCACAGTCCCCTGTCTTATTTTTCCTTTCTGCCTCTAGTTCTAAATTATTTTGCCATTTACATTGAACTATGATGTCATAAGTTAAATTTGATTTTAAAATATAATCATGTGCCTAACAAAGGAAAGGACTACATGATTTTCAGCAGGTCATATACAGAAAGAATTTTCCATTTTCAACTAAATATCACCCCTATTATGTATGTACAAATTTATAAAATCATAGAAATATGACAATTTTATCAACACCTTTCCAAAAGCAAAATGAAAAAAAAATTATATAGTCCCAATATGGTAAAATCTTTAATTTTGTTACCATGATTAAAAAGAAATTCTGAACATCCTTTATCAGAAACTGGGACTGAGGATTACTCCTAGTCAGTTCGTGTTTGTCTCTAATTTATGTCTATGGGCTACTGTTCATTTGGGTAATAAATGTATATTATGTCATGTTTTTCTTAATACTCTTCTTCCTCTCCTTTGAAATACCTGCAACTATATAATTACTAATATCTATAAAGTTTATGAAGCATCCGAAGAAACAGTCATAGAAGAAAAAGTACTTGTGACTCATCCTCAGAAAGCAAAAATCAAAGTAGCAAAAGGTATACAGCACCATTGATTCAATCTGAAATTTTCTTGGGGGCTTTCTTTAGATGCTAAATATTTTTCTTCACCATTTATAAATATAACTATACTCATATCTTTCAAGCGCCTGAGACACCTAAGAAAGTTATTACAGAAGAGAAAACTTATGTGACTATTTCCAAAAAGAGAGGCCCGCCAGCACCTAAAGGTATATTCCGACTGCCTCAAACTCTGATTAATATCTTTGGCTTTAAGATCCCCAAACTGCAAATTATGTAATTGATGGTTTTTACAATTTCTAAGTGTAATTCTACTAATATCTTTAAAGAACCTGATACAACCAGAGAAGTTTTCCCAGAGGTAGAGTCACCTGAGGCTGCTCCTGAAATTCCAGAATACCCTCCAGCTGAAGGTAAAATCTCTAGTCATGAAAATCTAAACCAAAACAGTCTTCTGTCTGCAAAATGTGTAGTGTTTTACGTTCAACATCTAATGCTAAAAATACTAATATCTTTAAAGCATCTCTCAAGAATTCCTGAGACAGGGAGCTGTCTATGACTCCCCCAAACAAATTGACACCCATTCACACTGCATACAAGGATAGACTATTAGAACGAAAAAGAAAATAAAATGTCTAATTTAGCTAAAGTCTGTCACTGTACCTGGCTTTCTTTGTGTTGTGTCATTGTCTTTTCCTTTTTCAATTAAAAAAAAAAACTAATATCTTTAAAGACCTTGAAGTCATCGAGAACAAGGCTCCAGAGAAACGGACTCCCGTTACTAAAAGAAGAAAAACTCTACCACCAACAGGTACAAGCCAGAAGAAAATCAACGTTCTTACATATGTACCTGTGGCTAACACACATGAAAATACTAATCTCTTCAAAGCCTCAGTGCTTGCCAAAGAAATCCTTCCAGAGAAATGAATCCCCCAAAGAAGGCTCTTAGCCAGCTACCTATATGCAGTGAGCCATTTAAGAGGAAACATGAAAAAATAACTTGAACTTATACGCATGGTGATTGAGCTTTACAGTTTATATGAATTGCAGAGAAAGCACACATATACCTAAAGCCGATATATGTTCTTTAATAGAAAATAGCTATTACTTTCCTTTTAAATGTAATAATAATTGGTTAGAAAAAAAATAAACAGGAAGCCTTTGTGACATTTATAAAACTATACTAGGTTGAACTGACTTAACCCATGCCCCTCTAAAGCAGGAAACAATGCTGTCAAATAACAAAGGCATGTGGTCATGCACATCATGACATTAATTCAACTTTTCATGGTATTGGAATTCCACTATATGTCATCATGTATCGGATCAGTTCATCTGACTTGCTTTCCTATTAAACCGAGTAGAAAAAAAAATACACATAGATGATAATTGACTTTAAGTCAGACTTAAATGTCACAAGAATATTTTTATAGGAAATCCTGACTTGAAAATGAAGTTTTTACATAATGTGAAGTCACTTCACTTATAATATCATCTCTCTGCACTGGATATCTTAGGCCCAGGGGGAGACCATTCCAGATCACATTGGCATTCTGTCCTGAATACTTGTTTGTCCCTCTCTTGGACTATACTTTATTTTTCAAGTATTATTCATTTTTTTCACTTCGAAAATTTTTAGATAAATCAAAAGCTGAGAAGTTAAAAAAAAACTTAGAGGATCGCAATCTCCTCATGTAATACATGATATTTTAAAATTTTTTAAAACCCAAATATTTTTACCTTTTTGGTTGTTCTCCTCTCTCTCTTAGGCTCTCTTTTGGGTAGGTACTAGGAACTGTGGGAGGGTAATAAACTAATTAGACATTCCTCTCAAGAGTCTACATCTCCTTGGATTCTTGAAGTGCCTGGATAGCAATAGAAACCAATTTGAATCACTTCATGGGATTAATGTCTCTACTGATCCTTTAACTTCTAACTTTAATACTAATATCTTCAAAGCACCAGAAACTATGAAAGAAGTGGCTCCTGAAGTGAAAGCATTTGAAGAGGTTCCTACAGAGCCAGAAATACCACCTACCGAAGGTATACCCTACAAACTGACACCAAAGAAGAAATTATCTGACCTCAGCTCTTAAAACTGTTTTTTTCTCATTCTTCCTAACTCCTATGTATAAAATATACTAATATCTTTAAGTCACCTAAAGTTCCAGTTAGTTCTCTCTAAAAGTAGCCATTCAGCACAATCTTTTCTCTGTTTCCATGGAGAATTCCAAGACACCCCATCCCATGTACATACCAAAATTTGCTGATGCTCATGTTCTTTACATAAAATGAGATCAGATTTGAATATCACCAATGCAATGTTTGCATATACTTTAGACAGCTACAACCCAATAGACTCTGAGCTCTCATTTCGTAAGACTTGGGGGACTGATGGCAAGGAAATAATATACATATACCTTCAGTACAAACACAGTTTTTCCATCCACTTTTGAATGGAGGATACAAAGAGCTGGCTGTGGAAGGGAGGAAGCCACTTTTCTTAATGATCATGAAAATCCTTTGATTAGTTTATTGGTGGAGCAAAGAGAATAGAGAAGGGAAGAGAAGCAATTTCTAAAAAGCTACATGCTACCTTACTGTGGTTACTATTTTTATTAGTCATTTAAACTCTTACGTGTGAAATACTAATATCTTTCAAGCATCTGAAGTTCCTCATGAAGTTGCTGATGCAAACACAGCTCCTTCCAAAACCAGAGAATCTCCCTCAGTTAAAGGTACAAGCTGCCGAGCCCTTAGGCTCAGGAACTACCTTTAGTAGTTTTGAAGATACTTTCTTTTTCTTAGTGATTTTCATAGCACTAAATGTAAAAATACTAATTTCTTAAAGTGTCCGACACTTATCAAGAAACTGTCTCTGAAAAGAAGGCTCTTCGGGTTCCTCGAAAAAAACCTCAACTTCCTTCAGATGAAGGTATATATTTCTGGAAGCTTACAGGGTGGGAAAATGTCTTCTCTTGCCTATATGTGTTTCCTGTGTGTGTTGATTCTTTTAACTCCTAAATGTAAAAATATTAATATCTTTAAAGTGACTGAGGCTTCTAGAGATGTTGTGGTCAAAAAGAAAGTGCATCCTCCCCCAGTGCCTGAAGTTGTACCTGCCAAAGGTACATTCTTAACTCTCTTTTTGGATGGGAGGGGAGGGGAGTCCAGAAGGCTTGAAAAGTCTTCTGAAGCATAGAGGTAACTCCTGTATGTGTGAACAGTTTTCACTCAATATAAATTTACTAATATCTTCAAAGTGCCTGATGCTCCTAAGGAAGTAACCCTCAAAAAGCAAGAGGCAGAAGTTCCCATCTCAAAGTCCAAACCGCTGCCCATTGCAGGTACTTGCTAACCCTGATGAGGTCCAGGGAGTACAAAATATTCATTTCTCTTTAAAAGCTTTTTCTGTGTGTCTTCTTGTCTTTGTACTTTTTAAGTGTAAAAAAATTACTAATATCTTTTAAGTGCCTGAGACTCCCAAAGAGGTGATCCCTGAAAAGAAACTGTCCATGGCACCTCCCCAAAAGCCGGAAATTCTACCTGTCACAGGTATTTACCAGTGACCTGAGCCTTCATAAGACATAACCCTTCTCCTCTTGAAAACATTCCACTGTGTTGGTCTTCAAAACTCTTAAACATAATTTCACTAATCTCTTTTAAGTACCTGAGGTGCCCAAAGAGGTTGTCCCTGAAAAGAAAGTGTCCGTGGTGCCTCCCAAAAAGCCAGAAGCGCCCCCTGACACAGGTACTTGACCTGAGGTTTCATAAGACATAACTCTTTTCCTCTTGAAAACACCTCATCCTAGTGGTTACCATAAATCCTAAATGTAATTTCACTAATCTCTTTAAAGTGCCAGAGGCACCCAAGGAAGTTGTTCCTGAGAAGAAATTGCCACCCCAAAAGCCAGAAGCCCCACCTGCTAAAGGTACTTGCCAATGACCTTAGGCATCACAACACCTAGGCCTTCTCTCTTGAAAAACTCGTCAGTGTGATCAATATGGGTCCTAAGTATAATTTCACTAATCTCTTTAAAGTGCCAGAGGTGCCCAAGGAAGTTGTTCCTGAGAAGAAAGTGCCACCCAAAAAGCCAGAAGCCCCACCTGCTAAAGGTACTTGCCAATGACCTTAGGCATCACAAGACCTAAGTCTTCCTCTCTTGAAAAATGCATCCAAGTGGTCATCATGGGTCCAAAGTGTAATTTCACTAATCTCTTTAAAGTGCCAGAGCTGCCCAAAGAAGTTGTTCCTGAGAAGAAAGTGCCACCCAAAAAGCCAGAAGCCCCACCTGCTAAAGGTATTTGCCAGTGACCTTAGATATCACAACACCCAAGTCTTCCTCTCTTAAAAAACTCATCAATGTGATCATTATGGGTCCTAAGTATAACTTCACTAATCTCTTTAAAGTGCCAGAGGTGCCCAAAGAAGTTGTGCCCGAGAAGAAAGTGCCCGTGGCACCTCCCAAAAAGCCTGAAGCCCCGCCTACTAAAGGTAGTCACCCCAGTGTCCCTGAGCTTGGTACTGTCCATTTGTCTTTACACTGTCTAATCATGAAAATACTAATATCTTTAAAGTGCCCGAGGTGCCAAAGGTGGCAGTCCCAGAAAAGAAGGTGCCTGAAGTTATTCCCCCCAAACCAGAAAGTCCGCCCCCCGAAGGTAATGTCAAAACTAAACAAATATGGGGACAAGTAACTACTAGTTTAACTTCAAACATATAAAAATATATGTATTTACATGTGTGTATATATCAATATATAAAGGTAATAGAATTGTAAGGAAAAGTTATTAGTAGCTATCTAAAATATTTTCTTGTATGATCATATACTATAGACAGCAATTAATTTCACCTTTGCTAAACTTTTTTGAAGTGCCGCCAGAAGAAGTCATTCCTGAAAAGAAAGTTCCAGTGGTTCCTCCCAAAAAGCCTGAAGTTCCACCCGCCAAAGGTAAGTGTCCATGTATGTTGGTTGCCTGCTTCAAAAGGTGAAGAATGTGTGTTAAAAGTGTGTGGATATGTCTGTCCAGCTGCCTCATTAACACATTCTTTTGAGTGAATATATTGCCAGTATTCCCCTTTTTAGTTCTAACTAAAGATACTAATATCTTCCAAGTTCCTGAAACTCCTAAAGAAACTGTACCTGAAAAGAAAATGCCTGTGGCTGTACCCAAAAAAACTCAGGTTTTACCTGCAAAAGGTATTAATTTCCCCTTCCTGTCCTGTCAAGAAAAAAAAATACCTTGTACTCCTCACAATTTTTGTAATATATGCATGTACAAATTCTAAAGCTACTAATATCTTTCAATCACCTGAAGCTACTCAAGAAGTTGTCGCAGAAAAGAAAATTCCCAAGACACTGCCCAAAACACCAGAAGTCCCACCTGTCACAGGTATATATGTCATCTGAACCATTTTCTTCAGAACACATACCTCTTCCATTTTTGAAAACAAATGTAGTCCATTGATCATCATTAACCTAAGTACAAACTACTATTTTTAAGTGCCTGAAGTTCAAGAAATTGTCCCTGAAAAGAAAAGGCCAGCATCACCTCCCCAGAGACCAGGAGCACCCCCTGCCACAGGTACTCATGACCCTGACCTTCTTCGGAAGAAATTCTTCTTCCATGCTTGAAAACAGTGTAGACCAGTGCTCTTCACTAACCTAAGCATAAAACTACTAATATCTTTAAGTGCCTGAAGTTCAAGAAATCATCCCTGAAAAGAAGAGACCAACCGCGCCTCCTGAAGGGCCACAAGCCCCCCTTGTCACAGGTATATGCCAGCTGAAATGTTCTTCAGAAGAAATACTTCTTGTGTTCTTGAAAACAATGTTGACTTTTGCTCTTTCTTAACCTAAACGTAATCCCACTAATATCTTTCAAGTACCTGAAGTTCCTCAAGAAATCATACCTGAAAAGAAAAGACCAGTAGCACCTCCCCCAAAGCCAGAAGCACCCCCTGTTACAGGTAACTCTAGACCTCACACTTGAGGAGAAATTCCTCTTCCGTTCTTGAGAGTAAATGCAAAGCATTGCTCTTCACTAACCTAAGTGGTAAATCTACTAATATCTTTCAAGTGCTGGAAGTTGAAGAAATCACCCCTGAAAAGAAGAGACCAGCAGTTCCTCCTAAAAAACCAGGCATGCCCCCTGCCGCAGGTACTTGCCAGACCTTGCTCTTCAGAAATACCTCTTTTGTTTTTGAAAAGTTTTAGTTCATTGCTCTTCCCTAACATAAATGCAAAAGTATTAATATCTTTTAAATGCCTGAAGCTGATCAAGAAGGCACCCCAGAAAGGAAAATTCCCAAGGCCCCACCCAAAAAACTAGAAGCCTGGCCTGTCATAGGTACCTTTTTTTTTTTTTTTTTTTTTTTTTGTCTTTTCCAAGACAAGGTCTCCCTGTAGGCCCCAACGTCCTGGGAACTCGCTCCAGTAGACCAGGCTGGCCCTGAACTCACAAAGATCCCTCTGCCTCTGCCTCCCAAGTGCTAGGGATTAAAGGTGTGTGCCACCACGCCTGGCAGGTATCTTTTTTAAAGTTCTCCCCTTAGTCTTCAGAATCAATGCCTTCTGTTCTTAGAAACATGTCTACTCCCTTTGCCTCAATGGCTGAATTTAAAAAAAATACTAATATCTTTTACTAATATCTTCTACACACCAGAAATTCCTCCAGAAATTGTCCCTGAAAAGAAAGTCAAAGTGGCACCTCCAAAAAGACCAGAAGCCCCCCCGCCTGTCACAGGTACCTGTCACTCACCTAAGGCTTCAGAAGGTGGAACTCTATTATACTCTTGAAAAGAGTTTGGTCTACTGGTCTCCATAAAACCTTCCTATAATTTCCTTAATCTCTTTTAAGTGCCTGAGACTCCCAAAGTGGTTGTTCCTGAAAAGAAAGTGCCTGTGGTGCCCTCCCAAAAAGCCAGAAGCCCCGCCTGTTGAAGGTACTTGTCACTGACCCAAGGCCTCATAGATCTAGTGCTATTCCTCCTGCTACTTGACATAAATCCTAAATATAATATCACTAATCTCTTTTAAGTGCCTGAGGCACCGGAAGAAGTTGTCCCTGAAAAGAAAATGCCCGTGGCACCTCCCAAAAAGCCAGAAGCCCCGCCTGTTGAAGGTACTTGTCACTGACCCAAGGCCTCATAGATCTAGTGCTATTCCTCCTGCTACTTGACATAAATCCTAAATATAATATCACTAATCTCTTTTAAGTGCCTGAGGCACCGGAAGAAGTTGTCCCTGAAAAGAAAGTGCCCGTGGCACCTCCCAAAAAGCCAGAAGTCCCACCTGTTGAAGGTACTTGTCACTGACCCAAGGCCTCATAGATCTAGTGCTATTCCTCCTGCTACTTGACATAAATCCTAAATATAATATCACTAATCTCTTTTAAGTGCCTGAGGCACCGGAAGAAGTTGTCCCTGAAAAGAAAGTGCCCGTGGCACCTCCCAAAAAGCCAGAAGTCCCACCACTTAAAGGTACTTCTCACTAACTTTAGGCTTCAGAGGAACTAACTCTTTTGCTCTTGAAATATTTTGATCTAAGTGAAATGTCACTCATCTCTTTTAAGTACCAGAGGCTCCTAAAGAAGTTGTTCCGGAAAAGAAAGTATCTGTGGTACCTCCCAAAAAGCCAGAAGCCCCACCTCCTAAAGGTATCTGTCACTAATTTCAGGTCCCACGTGAGCTAGGTCTTCTGTTCTTGAAAATATTTTGTCCTAGTGGTTGTCACAGTTCTTAGATGTAATTTCATTTATCTCTTTTAAGTGCCAGAGGCGCCCAAAGAGGTTGTTCCTGAGAAGAAAGTGCCACCCAAAAAGCCAGAGGCCCCACCTGTCACAGGTACTTGACCTGAAGCTTCATAAGACATAATTCTTCTGCTCTTGAAAACACGTCACCCTAAGTGTAATTTCACTGATCTCTTTTAAGTGCCAGAGGCACCCAAGGAAGTTGTTCCTGAGAAGAAAGTGCCACCCAAAAAGCCAGAAGCCCCACCTGCTAAAGGTATTTGCCAATGACCTTAGGCATCACAAGACCTAGGCCTTCTCTCTTGAAAAACTCATCAGTGTGATCAATATGGGTCCTAAGTATAATTTCACTAATCTCTTTTAAGTGCCAGAGGCTCCCAAGGAAGTTGTTCCTGAGAAGAGAGTGCCACCCAAAAAGCCTGAGGCCCCACCTGCTAAAGGTACTTGCCAATGACCTTAGGCATCACAAGACCTAAGTCTTCCTCTCCTGAAAAATTCATCCAAGTGGTCATCACGGGTCCTAAATATAATTTCACTAATCTCTTTAAAGTGCCAGAGGCCCCCAAGGAAGTTGTGCCTGAGAAGAAAGTGCCCATGGCACCTCCCAAAAAGCCTGAGGCCCCACCTGCTAAAGGTAGTCACCCCAATGTCCTGAGCTTGGTACTGTCCATTTGTCTTTACACTGTCTAATCATGAAAATACTAATATCTTTAAAGTGCCCGAGGTGCCAAAGGTGGCAGTCCCAGAAAAGAAGGTGCCTGAAGTTATTCCCCCCAAACCAGAAAGTCCGCCCCCTGAAGGTAATAATTAAACCATTTAAACAAGTGTCTTTAAAAAAGATAAAATGTCTTTGTGCTGTGGAATTCTTTTTTTTTTTTTTTTGCAAAATGTGTCATAAGTGTTAGTCAATTCTGTCATTAAAAAAGAGCTGCTGTCTTTAAAGTGTACGAGGAACCTGAGGAGGAGATTGCCCCTGAAGAGCCTCTAGAAGAGGCAGAAGAAGAGCCAGAGCCTGCTCCACCTCCTAAAGGTACTTGCCAAGCTGCTGGGACACCTCCACCTGTCTTTCCTTGTATTATGGGAAGTGTTGGGCTGGATGGGATGGTGTCTTTCTTCCATTTGTCCTTGCTGCTTCTAAAGCATAAACTCCAATATTATTAGTGACAGTGCCACCTGAGAAGCCTGTTCCTGAGAAGAAAGCACCTCCTGTTGTTGCCAAGAAACCTGAACCACCACCAGTGAAAGGTATTTTCACTGTCACTGACTTCCTGCATACAAATGTCTGTCTTTAAAATGTCATAGTCCACTGCTGTTCTTGATGAATTCCGTACCATTGAAACTATGATATAAAACCTACTAATATCTTTTAAAGTGCCCGAGGTTCCCAAGAAAGTTGTTCCTGAAAAGAAAGTTCCTCCTGTGGTTCCCAAAAAGGCAGAAGCTCCACCTGCTAAAGGTACGTGTTGGGTGGACTTTGGTTGGAGGTGGACATCTCTCCCACTCTTAAACAGTGTTTTGTTCTGTGTGATGAATGGTCATTGCTGATTACTCATGGCTTTAAAATACTAATATCTTTAAAGTGCCTGAAGCTCCCAAAGAAGTTGTTCCAGAAAAGAAAGTGGCTATCCCCCCAAAGCCAGAAGTCCCACCAGCCAAAGGTACATGTCACTGATCAGACTCTCTAGAAAAGTACTTGATCTTGGTCCCAATGTCACTTGTTGTCAAACTCTGTTTGCCAGTCTTCTCAATTCCCCATCTACAAAACAACTATTCTGGGTTTTTAGGGTTTACAGAATTTTTTTAATCACTACATTTTAAAATGAATGCCCTTGTTTAAAAACATTGGAAAAGTTTACTATCATCATTTTGTAATTCTTCAATGACCACATCTTGCTCCCCAGTAGCTGAAGATCCGAGGACTTGAATTTCATTTGGGGCTCTGTCTGGGTTATTTGAGCAAAATGTAAAGTAGAACAAGAATGTTCTACTTTACATTCTTGTCCTCGTTAACTACCAAGAAGTAAAACTAACTAATATCTTTAAAGTGCCGGAGGTACCAAAGAAACCTGTCATCGAAGAGAAACCAGTCATTCCTGTTCCCGAGAAAGTGGAGTCTCCTCCCCCAGAAGGTACATTACTAATCTTGTCACTTATGACCATTTAGAATTCAAGATTTATTTCTCTTTTTTTCTTGAGTCTGTCTCTTGGTCATTTTCTGTTCTTTACCTTCATTGTTTAAATTACTCTTGATCTCAAATATATTATGTTACTAGTCAACAGTGTTTACATAGGTCATAGGTCTCAGTGAGCAAGGCAAGCCGGGACCATTGATGAGTGTAAATGGCATTAAAAACCAAAAGCACTTCCACACATTTAAATCAGTGCACACAGAAGTCAGTGTAAATAGGACAGATTTCATCTTACCAAAAAATAAAAGATATTAACTGAAACAAGGAAAGAAATCAAAATTATCTGTTTTTGTATTCCATGCCTTTTGAAGTTTTGTCTGTCACAAGGAAATAAAACTAACCAATATTTTTAAAGTATATGAAGAACCTGAGGAAGTTGCTGCTGAGGAGGAAGAACCCGTTCCTGTCATAGAAGAGGAGGAACCTGAAGCTCCACCTCCACCTCCCCCAGGTATAAGGCAGGGTCTGATGCTCAGGAAAATGTGATCACTTATTACATGTATTACAAATCTTAAGGCACAATAGCAGTCTTTCTTTTACCTCCATGTTTGAAATTTGTCATCATTGGCAAATACAATATTTTTACACATAAAATTTGATGGGGTCTTACAGAATGTTATAATCTACATACCAAAAATATATGTGCGGACCCTTTTAAACATACTTATTATTTAATTTGTCCTTGTCATCATCAAACTCTAAAAGAAATTCCTATTCTTCAAGTGCCCGAAGAACCCAAGAAGATTATCCCAGAGAAGAAATTCCCTGTTGTCAAGAAACCAGAACCGCCACCTCCTAAAGGTACTTACCTTAAAAAAAGTGTTTATATCATTTTTATACTGTCTAAAATTCACACTGTTTCTTTGCTGTGTGTTGTGTCATACTGCGTGTCTGTTCACTGTTATCTATGTTACTACAGTGTTTCGCATTCTTGTCGAGCTAATATGATTAGCTTATAATTTTATATTATTAAATACTACTAATATCTTTAAAGTACCTGAGATGCCAAAGAAAGTTGTCCCAGTGAAGAAGGCACCAGTTGTGAAGAAGCCAGAACAGCCAGCAGCTGAAGGTATTCAGATCATCCCTGACACCATCAATTTAACAAGCTTAGGCTGATCCCTTAGAGTAGAATCCAATGAGCTGTCCTCGTTATTACAAACAGGGACAAAAATGTCTTCATTTGTTTCTACTAATTATAATGTTACTCCATTAGTTATAGATTTTTTTTATTCTTAACATCTTAAAACAATTTCAAATATTCTTTCTAAAATAAAACTAATATCTTCTAAGTGCCTGAGGTGCCGAAGAAACTTGTTCCAGTAAAGAAAGAACCTGTGCCTGTTACCAAAAAACCAGAAGTCCTGCCAGAAAAAGGTATCTACCAAGAAGAATCACATTTCCCTAACTATCAAGTATTTTAATAATAGTTCTTAGGGCAAAAAACTGAATATAAGATTATGTAAAATCACATTTCATAGAGAAAGGGGAAAATAATGAGGGCAAAGAGAGGAAAATAAAACAGAGAAACTGATTGTATATGGTAGTTACAGGTGGTAGAAAAGAAACAGAACAGCTCAGCTCACTATACTTGGTCGAATATTACCATTAACAAAGCACTGTTTAGAACATGTAAGGCCTGATCCTGTCTTTAAGTACCCTAAATGTGTCTGAAGAATAGAAAAGTTGGACCACTCTAATACAGATAAGAGCTGAGAGTGTTTCCAAACTGCGTACAAGTTACAGAGGCTCAGTCCAAGCAAAGATTAATTTCAGCTGCAGACATCACGGGAACCTGTGAGGAAGAAACCGAGTTTTAATTTTTGATTGATTTCTCAGAGGGAGAGTATGTTGAAAGGCACAAAGGCAGGAGCGTCTAGAAGTTCAAGGACTGTCAGATAAACAGGGTAGTTTGAGTGTGGATTTATAAAACATTTTGAAAGATAACACTGGATATAAAGATAGATGTCATGTTTTACAGTTAGAAGATTTGTCTTCATTCTTCAGGGCCAGACAATAAAAAGAAATCTTCAACGAGTTTTGAAGTAAGAGTACAAAATAATCAGATTTGAGTTATAGAAAGACAATTGGCTGCAGCTCCAGCTACTGAAAGTCAGTGATAATACTGAAGATGAACTGTAATTACCGAGATGGCCAGTAAGAGTTGACCAAAGCCAACAGTGAGGGTAGAAATGGAGAAGGAAAGTAGATATGAGAGAGACTGAACTGGTACCAAACTATCATCAGTGCAATTAGAAAAACAGAAGAGTGAGGTATGTGTAGAGGTTGAGGTTAAGTGCCCATGAGAATAATTCTTTGGATTTCTGAGCTGTTATCATAAAAAAAAAAAGATAGTAAATATATCCTTTATTTCTCAGGCATGGAAGTTAAGAGTGTAGAATGAGGCCCAGGCTAGAGATATCCATCTTGAGTTCCTCAACATAAAACAAAAAGACTCAAGCTTACAGGACTGATTACTCCATAAAGCAATCATTTTTTCAAGTGTCAACATGAGTCTAGTAGGGAACATCTACATGCAGAGTGCTTAGAAGATGACAAACAAACGAAGGCTGAGATACCCACTTTTGTAATTAGAACGTCAATTTCCCCATGAAGTCTTCTAAGATGAACGTCCTAGTGCTTTCCAGTGTGTTCTTTGCCAGCTTTTTGCAAAACCTTGTGCGTCTTTTAA
The DNA here is from genome assembly GCA_009823505.1 of Rhizomys pruinosus. Classification (NCBI taxonomy): domain Eukaryota; kingdom Metazoa; phylum Chordata; class Mammalia; order Rodentia; family Spalacidae; genus Rhizomys; species Rhizomys pruinosus. The sequence continues at coordinate 5,247,612 of VZQC01007398.1, read as the reverse complement.
GTTCTTAATGATAAACAAAATTAATATCTTTAAAGTACCTGAAGTTCCCAAGAAAATTGTCCCAGAAAAGAAAGTGTCTGTTCCTATGCCCGAAGAGCCTGAAGCACCACCTGTCCCAGGTACATGTCATTCTTTAAACCTTGGAAAGATCATCAACTTTATCTTTAATCTTGCTTGAATTATAGATGTGTCTTTCTTATTGTCTGTTGTCTCTCTTATGTGTTGACATTATTTATATCTTGGCATGTCTGAATAATATGTCAGAGTGTGCATAGATATATTGCAGTTTAGTAGCTGCAGTGTTCTATTCTGAATAGCTAGAGCCTAATATATGACACTGTTTTTTAAGTTGAAGAGACTCCTGAAGAAATAATATATGAAGAACGAGCAACCATAACCATTGGTAGAAAAGAGACTCCCCCTGTTGAAGGTATACATATGCACAAATGTATATTTTTAATTTCTGGAAAACTTCTCTTAGATACAAAAGTGCTTACTAAGATGGCCTTCCTACTTAAAATACAGAAGCATTCCGGTATATTTAGCTGCTTTATTTTTCAATAATTATGCTCCTTTTGAATTAAACTCTTTAATTTGGTTATTCTTCATGGTAATTAACAATTCTGAAAAGCAGTTTACTGACGCTAAGCTTGAATAATTACATTGGATCCTCAAGTAATTATTAGTACAAAATTCCAAGTCATCTCGTTTGCCATCAACATTTGTGTAATATACTAGTTACTAATCAAAAGTTCCAATGTAAGAAAATGACAGACTTGTGGGCTGGAGAGATGGCTCGGAGGTTAAGAGCACTAGCTGCTCTTGCAGAAGACCTGTGTTCAAATCCCAACACCCACATGGTAGATAACAACCAGTTGTAACTCCAGTTTCAGGGACTCTGACTCTTTCTTCTGTCCTCTATGGGCATTGCAAAACAGGGATGCACTTACACACATGCAGGCATAGCACACCTACACATAAAAGAAAAACAAATGAATTTTTTAAAAAGGAAAATGACAGGCTTGAGGCTGGGGATGTAGCACAGTGGTAAGAATACTTGCCTATCATGAGCAGACCCTGGACTCAATCTCCAACACCATAAACAAAAGGAAATGCAGCTGAAAAAAATCTCTCCCCCTTTTCTATTCAAGTGACCTTGCCTGGATTGTATATTTTTGTTTTGTGACCGTACTCTTTGCATCTATGTGAAATGTATGTGCATCTGTGTGAAGAATTTTTGTTGCAATCTTAAATCTTTTAACATTCTTTAAAGAACGTGAAATTGAAAAGTTCATTGAACATGAAGAACCTGAACCAGAACCGCAGCCAGAAGAAATACCAGTACAAGGTATCCAGTTCATTGGAATTAAATCTTCATCATTATATTCTTCATCTTGACTTATATATGGTTTGTGTTGTTCTACATGTGTATGTAAGAAGTCCTTTGTTAAGTGAGAATCTGTTATTAGGTCTCCCTTCATTTGTACTCCACATCATGTAAATGAGGCTGGTCTGGAAGCTTCCTTTGTTGTTTAGTGTACTTGCTATATATCCCATCGCTTGTGTACAGTGTTGTTATGTTCTATGTTGGACACTATGTTGAACACTGTTTTATGTTTCATGTTGGACACTGATAATGTATATCAAAATACTTTCTTGCTTCATACATATTTAAATTTCTACCAACTATACTGTATAAAGTCATGCTGACGTATATCTATTCTAACACTACTGAAATACTCTTTCAAGAACCTGAACCTGAAAAGAAGGTTATCGAGAAACCCAAACTCAAACCAAGACCCCCAGCACCTGCTCCTCCTCCACCTAAGGAAGACGTAAAGGAGAAGATATTCCAACTTAAAGGTACAAAATGCCACTTCCGGAGCCTTATTAATCTCCTTCCAACTCCTGTTCAGTCTGTGGAAATGGGGCTTCCGGGAATTGTATTGCTGCTGGGATTGCATACTTTCAGACATGATCCTGCTGTGAGAATTGCATAGACATGTGCTTCTGCTGCCTCAGGGGCCCTAGGTTGCCTTATCTAGCCATGCCTGCTACCTCAAATGCCAGATGGTTCAGACAGCAGCATCCTTGACATCTGGATGCAGGGGCTACCTAACTAACTTTCCATGTGGCGTGGAGAGGAAAGTCTTTTCATTTCAAAGCCTGATAGCTATGCAGATCTTGAACTTATGCATGTGGAATGTCTAAGAAGTCTTTGCAAGATATTTTTAACATTGCAGTGACAAATTTACACAAAAGTCAAACTATTCTTGACACCATGTTTCTTATATACAAGTAATTTAGGCCATCTAGCAGCCGGCGTGTGCTCATATACCATGAAAATAAGGCACATCACAACCTATCACTGATACGGTCCCACTTTGTTTTAACTTAATAAAAACCTAATTGTGTTCTATAGGATTCTCAGTATAGCTGGAAAGAATCTTTTTTTATTGTTTTGGTCTTTTGTGGGGCACAGGGTCTCCCTGTAACCCTGTAACCCCAGCTAGCCTGGAACCCCAGGCTGGCCTTGAACTCGGAGAGATCTGCCTGCCTCTGTCTCAAGTGCTGTATGTGCCACCACTCTTGGCTAGAATCTCTTTCAAATATTAAACTTTCCATATTGTTTGTGGAGTTTTTTTTTCCTTTGAAATGGCACATTGTTTAATTTCTTGAATTTCAAAAACATGTTTTATGTTCATATGTTTTATATTATAAATATATAAAATATTTTTATTTTCTTTTCGTTTTCATAAAAATCTTGTTTACAATGTTGAAGGTTTCCCAATCTAAAATAGTAACATATAATCTTACATAAAGACTCTTCTCACACATGTTTATACATGCACAGAACCAGAATCTTCTAGAATATGAAATGGCTGTCAATGATTCTTGCCCCACTCAAAACTTCCTGAGTTTAAGTCATGGCTTTAGAATTGGGCGCCTCGGCAATGGGACCCATCTATTGACTGATGCTTTCTGGGAACACATATTTGAATAATACATTTCCTTCCTGTGAAAAATAGTACTTGCTTTCTCTCTTGGCTGATCTTTAAAATCCAACTATACAGCAAAGCTGTGGCCATCCCTCTTTGTTTGAATGCTTCTTGTCTGTTCTTTTGTGGCTGTCCTTGGCTGTCATTAATGCTTTCTGGTTATAAGCAAAGCTTGGTTTTGATTTTTGCCGTAAAAATTACCATGCTTCACATTAAATATACAAATAGTAAATTAAGCTTTAAATTCTTTAAAGCTGTTTCTAAGAAGAAAGTTCCTGAAAAACCTGAAGTTCCTGAAAAAGTGGAGCTTACACCGCTGAAAGGTACTTCACAGGCTGGCAACGCCACCCAGGGATTACGCTTGTTTCACGGACTCCTAGCTTTCTTCTGTTGTCATAGAATTTTCTCCCCATTCCCACTTTTTTTTAATGAGAAGTACAATAGTCTCGTTCATTTCTTCTACTTCTGTGGCTTGACAGTCCTGGATCATGAGTGTTGGTGGCATCCTGTGTCTCCCATCAATTTCATACATCATGTGGATCACCTTGTTTGTCTTCTCTCCATCCATCTACTTGTATCTCTAGACTAAAAACTGTCAGATTTTACTAGTTAGATGAAATTGATATCAGGAGATATCTTAGATTAAAGTGCTGAGCAGCAGTAAAAGTTGGGATCTCCCGAACATCAGCACTTAATCTGTGTGATAAGCACTGTGAATCTTCCCCATGTACTATCAGACAGTTCCTAGGGATTCCTCATGGCTGACCTGGCATCACTTACTCAGGATGCTCTTTCAGCTGTGTAGATCTCACGTCTTTAGGGCAATAGTGACACTACTGCAGGTCATTTTCCAAAAGTTATTCTGCTTTAAACAATCTTTTCCCAATCTAAAATTAGAGCATAAAGAAAAATAAGCTAATCAGAAAAGTCTTGAAAATATCTACTCAAAATTTTTTTAACAAGCTTAGTTTTTTGGTGGGTAGCAGTGCTCCATTAACCAACACATCCTGACACAGAAATCACCTCTATGAGTATCCATTTCCTAACTCATAAAACAAAGATTATAAAAAAACTTTGCCAATTTTAATAAGTAAACATTAAACATTAAATTAGCATATAACATAATTTTTTAAAAAAATAGCCACAATGGTGTATTCTGTATCTAAGTCTCAAATAGCAATATCTTTAAAATAAAATAATAATATGGAAGAACAAATGCACATATATGCTTTCATTGTATAATGAAATATAATTATGCCCATCATATAAATAAATAAATAAATAAATTTTGCCATCTTAACTTACACTATTAAATAGGTTCAAACAGTGAAAATAGTCTTGCATTAGAAATATTAGTAATTCACAAATAGTATTGAAGTTCAGCAAAAATTATCATGATTAAAATTTTTAGTGTTCTCCAGGTGTGGTGGGGCATGCCTTTAATCCCAGCACTTGGGAGGTAGAGGTAAATGAATCTCTGTGCATTCAAGGGCAGCCTGGTCTACGTAGTGAGTTCCAGGACAGCTGGGGCTATAGGAAGACCCTGTCTTAAAAACACCAAAAAATTTTTTAAATGTTCAACTTTAATTTTACTTACAATATTTGATATTATAAAGTGTGATTATTTTAAATGACATACATATCTGACTATCGTATGTTTTGATTTTTGAAGTAAGATTTAAGCCAGTTATTTTTATTGCATTAAAAGAAAATCAATGAGGTAGAAATGTCTTCTTTAAGCACCAAATAGGAAATTTTACAGAAATGTATACAAAATTCATATTTCATATGATTGAACAAAAATGTTGCATTATATATATATATATCTATATATGAATTTCAAATCAGATTTCAATTGGCATCAGTAGGAAGGTAAAATAATTCAGTAATAACTGAGTTCTATTTTGAGTCTTTGGTCTTATTTAAACCCATGCGGCAATCGTAGCAATAAAGGCTGCTCTAGATCTCATCGCCCCCCACCCCCAATATTTGGTCTGCACTGCAAAAACAAGAGGATGTAATTTTGGAATTCCTTGGGTCATTTTTCATTTATGTTCAAGAAGGTTTTCTTATTTCATGATCCTACATTTCTATCATTTTAAATTAGCGTTATTCCAAAAAGGAGATTTTTTTTTTTTAGAAAGCATATTTCTGTTCAGAAATTGAAAATGATCTTTTCTCCACACCAAGGTTCCCAGCCACATTCCTTGGCTGTCTTTTCCCAGTGATGAAAAAGACTAAGCAATGGCAGTAATTCCTATCAGTAGCATTGAATATATGTGACAGTCAAAGAAACATCGATGTGGACATAGGCAATAAAAAAAATTACACGTTGAAGCAAAAGATGTTGTCAAGAAACCTTGAAATTTGAGGAAAGATTCATAAGGTCAATATAAGACAACACATTCTATACTCTTTAAAATGATTGTTTTGCAGTCAAATATTAGTGGATTTTATGAGAGTATATAGATGCTCGCAGAGGAAAGAACTTGAAGTGTATTATTTGATTTTAAATTCCGTGAATTTATATGCCACAAAAATTGTTTCTTGACACATAATATAGTTAAACAATTGGGGAAGAGACATTTTTCTTGTTGAAATTCCACTTTGATTTGCATTCATTTCAAATTTGAATCATATTCTTTTAAGCGCTTACAGCTGAAAAGAAAGTTCGCAAATTACTGCCTGAACCTAAACCTCAGCCAAAGGAAGAAGTTGTTCTGAAAAGCGGTACAGTATTTTCTCTTCTGGGATGTCAGTTTTAAATAGTTGACTTGAAAGCTCACAAAATAAGTCTGTCCCTTGAATTAGAATCTCCCTCAAAATTTGAATGTAGGACCATTAAAAATCAAAGAAGTTATCGTTCCTAAAACTTTTTTAAAAGACAGATATTTTGTGAGCATTCACAGTATTTTGAAATTCATACTGTTAACAGATATAACTAAATGCATAATCTTCTAACTGACCATAGCATCATTTTTATAACCAAATTATGTAATAAAATAATAAAAAACTTTTAAAGTATTTTACACAAAACTACTTAAAACTAAATTTATTCAATTTTACTGTGACACAGGGTCACCAAAACTAATAACACTTTTTTAAAAACTAAAGTCTCTTTCCTACTAAAGATCAAAGAATTAGTTATTCAAATGAAGAATCAACTTCTAACATTGTTTTCATATATAATTACTGACTGCTAGGCTACAGCACTTTAGTTACTTATACTAATTAAACTTTCTACTTTTTATGTAAGAAGTTGTCCATAAATCATCATGTAGAATTATTAACATTTCAAGTAATTTATGTTCTATTTGAGTCATTTTGCCCTATATTTGTCTCTGAGCATAGTATCTAGGGAGATATGAAAGGCTGTGAGTCTAATATGAATTAATGCAACAACTTTGATGGGGGTGGAAAATAAAACCATTCTTCATATAAATGCTAATTCCCCACTGTGCTAGTTTGCATGTTTTTCATTTGCCTTGCTTTGTACATTATTTGTGTTCATCGAGCTTTTCAACATCTTCATCAGTTCGCCTTGGTTTACATATAAACCTTTTTGTCTTTTAAGTTCTGAGAAAGAGACCTGAAGAAGAAGAACCTAAAGTAGAACCTAAAAAAGTAGAAAAAATTAAAAAACCAGAAGGTAGGCGTCACAGTGATGATTTATGAAATTATCTTTTAACAAAGCCAACATTTAACAAAAGGTTTATTTTGTAAACATAAAAGTATTTCAGCATAAATATAGCTTCATATTTCATCTGTTTGTAATGTGTGTTTTCCATTGTCTTCTTTCTGTTTTGATATTTTATAATAATTCCCCAAAACAATTACTTCTTGGCCTTTTGCCTAAGAACAAGTACAGTACCTGTTCTTATCAGCATTAATAATTTCCAGATCTGTTCTTGCTTTTCCCCATTCTCCATTATTAATATTACTATCATTATCATTACTATTACTACTTTGCCATGCACATTTTTCCAGTGGAAATGGCCAGAATAATCTAGCGGGGTATAGAATAAATTCATGGGAGGGTGTTGGAAGTGCTTCCTGACATTTGGGAGATTTTATTTATTAAGGGAGTAATTAGGGAAATTTTTGCAGAACTGATTTACAAAGGGAGAGCTATCAGGAATAGGGATCAAGTAGGTGGGATAAAAAAAGAAAAGATTAGCCCAGCCTGGTGGTGCATTCCTTTAATCCCAGCAATTCAGAGGGAGAAGCAGGTGGATCTCTGTCAGTTCAAGGCCAGCCTGGTCTACTAAGTAAGTTCCAGGTCAGCTGGGGCTACAGGGAGACCCTTTTTCAAAAATATCAAAAGAAAAAAAAAGAAAGAAAGAAAGGGAGAGAGAGAAAGAGAGAGACAGAGAGAGAAGATTAGAAATAGGGTCATGAAGAGAAAATAGCAATCAATAGATATACAATGTTTTTGTAAAAACCATCAGTAGAATATTGAGAAATTATTTCTCAATCTGAAATTTTGGATAACTTGATTTCTAAATTAATGCTAGAAAATCATCTTATTTCTTTAAAGTACCACAACCACCCCCAAAAGCTGTGGAAGAGGTCGAAGTTCCTCCAGAGCCTGCACCAAAGGAAAGGAAAGTTCGTGAGCCAACAAAAGGTAGAAGCCTCCTGGCATATTCTTGAATCTAAAAACGCATTCCCTTAGTATTCAGACATTCTTTGCCACTTCCTTCTCCTGTGCAATTTGCCAGTAATTGTCTACTGAAAAATAAATTCATGGGAAAATGTATTAATGGATAGTAACCTGAATAGCTACTTTAAGTCCAGTAAAATTACCTTACTATATTTTAAAATATTTTGTTTAAAATGAAAAACATAGGGTGGGAGAGATGGCTCAGTGGTTAAGAGCACTGACTGCTCTTGCAGAGGACCCGGGTTTGATTCCCAGCACCCACATGGTGGGTAAGAACTGTCTTGAACTCCAGTTCCAGGGGAATCCAACACCCTCCTCTGACCTTCGCAGCATTGCATGACACGGGTGCACCAACTTACATGCAGACAGTACACTCATACACAAAAAAATAAATAAAAAATTAAAATGAAAAACATATTTAGACTAAATATTTGACTCGATAACTATTTGTGTATAACTCCTGCTGTCTTCTGTTTACATTAAATTTCCTTAATTATAGTTTTGATTATGTGAAAATTTTCCGAAGTATTGTGATAACCTCCTCATTTTTATGTATTATTTTAGTACCTGAAATTAAGCCAGCAATACCTCTCCCTGCACCTGAACCAAAGCCCAAACCTGAGCCAGGTGAGCGAGCTTGGCCTCGAGGTGAATGGCACATTCACTCCTTCAAGCTCCACATAAATTATGCGTATAAATGAAAAATAAAAGTTAAAGAAGTAAAATTTTTTAATTAAAAGTGATATGTAGTAAATAAAAAAGTGAAAGTCGAGCTTCAAATAATTTCTGACATCTCAATGTATATATTTAATATAATGGTCTCAGAAAAAGTAACTATTTGAAAATTTCAACATTACATCAGAAAAGGCAAATTGGCCACCAAATATGGTTGTGGGAAGCGACAAGTAGATGCTTTAATAAAATGGATGTCGTCCCTCCATAGAGGTGAAGACCATCAAGGCTCCTCCAGTGGAACCGGCACCCACTCCCATCGCTGCCCCTGTCACGGTGCCAGTGGTTGGGAAGAAAGCAGGTACGGATCCGTGTGCTTTTCACTCTGCTAGTTTGTTTGGTGGCTTAATAAAACCTTCAACACTGGATTAAGGTTCAAGCATCCTGTCAAGTCTAGGGGTTTGTGATAAATTCTTTTATTTTCTTCACCTGATATACTCTATCTAATATCTCACCCAAAGGATGCATATTGTGTTTTAGTTGGACTGTGCAGTCCTGCAATACATTGTTTCTTTTATATTCTTTTGGGATTAAATAATGAATATGCTGATGTAAAGCACTGAGACGAACTAACTCCACACAAGTGGAAATCCCATGGAGCACATTGTGCCCTTGTATTTCCAATAGGAATCATTTCTCATTTAAAAAAGAATACTGAATATTGAGATGTGAAATTGAATAATAAGAATAATAGTGAAAAGTGAAAGTGACTAAGAATTAATAAGTGAATAATGTTAATGCTTCCATAATTTTGTGACTAAAATTATTCTAACTGTATGCTTAAAATGGATAAAATGGAAAATTTTAAATATGTAAGGTATATTTTACTACAGTAGAACAAAAATGGGAAAAAGGACTTCACTACCCAGCCTCTTAAGTACATACAAAGATATAAATCTGGGGACTGGAGAGATGTAGTTAAGAGCACTGGCTGCTCTTGCAGAAGACCTGGGTTTGATTCCCAGCACCCATGTGGCAGCTAGCAACCATCTGTAATTCCAGTTTCAGGGATGCTGATGCATTCATCTGACCTCCGTGGGCATTCCATGACCTGGGTGCACCCACCTGAATTCAGGCATACACTCATACACATAAAATAAAAATAATAAAATATTTTTAAAACAAAATATATTAAATCAATAGTAGTATTCTTAAATGTACTTAGTTATCTAGCCATCTCCAGTCCAAATTTAAGATACTTATTACTTATATATGAACTCTTTAGTCATTTGTCATTTAGGTGATCATTTCAAAACTAACTGGATGTGTGATTATTTCTCATTGGTACATGTACATCCTCTTTGACCTATGACAATTTATCAAGTCTCTTTAAATTTTTATTTAAAATTATCCCTAAATATTTGAGTTTAGATTATATTTATATGAAAAATATGTTCTTTCAACTATAATTTAATTAATCCCGTTAAACTTTTATAATTTCAACGTGGTACTTTTATTAGTTCAGAAAAGATCATGAATTGCCATTGGACTAATTTCCTGTCTTCTCCGGATTTATTACTCAATTTGTATATAAACAGAAAGACTTGGTCATTTCTGACCCATTTCCTTTTCCTTTTACACTGATTCCTTACTGGGGAAAAAGAAATCCTTGGTTCACTTAACTATCACATACAAAATCATGTAAAATACTTTACATAACTAAGCAAGAGTAAAACCCTTTCTCACAGGTCAGTAGTAAACTTTCTAGAAATGGGAAAAAAATGGAATTTGCCAATTTTGGAGGGAGGAGGGGTGCTAAAGAACAAACCTAAGGCCTCATGCATGCCAGCAGACACTTCAGCACTGAGTTTAACCTCAGCTCCCTGACCTCCTCAAAAAAGCTTTTTAATCCTAAATCTGTTGACAATTTAGCCTGGTCACATCAATTTCAGAATACACCTTGAAAACACCAAAAGTATTCTCTCTAGAAGTCAATTTCTCTTTATTAATATTTATAACAAATAACATGACTCTTCCTACATAGTTTACTAATAAGCACAAAAAAGTCTGAAAATTGCGTAAATGCCAATCTTCCTTTGTATTTCAGAAGCCAAACCTAAGGAGGAAGCTACCAAGCCAAAAGGTCCCATCAAAGGTGAGTTTCCTTCCTTCGTGCCTGCAGAAACCTCATTTCTCGAGTTCTCAAACTTTACATTCAAGGGAAATGTTTTCAAAATTTATAACAATCTTTATTATTTTTGAAAAAAGTGTCTTCTGACATTTTAAATACGTGTTTCTAATATTATTCAAGTAGATATTTTGAACAAAACCTTCTAGATTTTAGCATAGTGAATCCTTGTGTTTTTTTAATTTTTCATGCATATATGTTTATTTATACATGACAGATAAAGAATAATACATTTATCTAGGTATTTTTACATGTAGGATTAAAATTTGATAAAATGAAGAACATTTATTATTTGTGGATTTCTCATTTTCCTGTTTGGCCTTTCAATTGCCTGGTTTTTATTTTTCTATTCTTGACTCCTGATTGCTTTAGGGCTGACTTACCCAGAAGGCAGCCAAGTGCATACTTTGTGAGTCCTCTGGAGATGTCAAATTAACTTTTCATTTCACTATGAAATAGGTGTCGCCAAAAAGACTCCTTCACCAATAGAAGCTGAAAGGAAAAAGCTCAGACCAGGAAGCGGTGGGGAGAAACCTCCAGATGAAGCCCCGTTCACCTACCAGCTGAAGGCTGTGCCACTGAAGTTTGTGAAGGAAATGAAAGACATCGTCTTGACAGAAGCAGAGTCGGTGGGCTCTTCTGCGATCTTTGAATGTTTGGTTTCCCCATCCACTGCCATTACATCCTGGATGAAGGATGGCAGCAACATCCGTGAGAGCCCAAAGCACAGATTCATTGCAGATGGTAAAGACAGAAAGTTGCATATCATTGATGTTCAGCTTTCCGATGCCGGTGAATACACCTGTGTCTTACGTCTGGGAAACAAAGAAAAGACCTCCACAGCTAAGCTTATCGTGGAAGGTAATTCTAGTCTTCTGTACATGATCTATATTAAACTTTACAAAATACACCTCAGTATTAACATTTATACTGAAATATGCACACTGAAATTCTCCACAGAACTACCTGTGCGTTTTGTGAAGACGCTGGAAGAGGAAGTCACAGTGGTCAAGGGGCAGCCATTGTACTTGAGCTGCGAGTTAAACAAAGAGCGGGATGTGGTCTGGAGGAAAGACGGGAAGATTGTGGTAGAGAAACCTGGCCGAATTGTGCCAGGCATCATTGGCTTGATGCGGGCCCTGACCATCAACGACGCAGATGATACTGATGCTGGAACATACACAGTTACTGTGGAAAACGCCAACAATCTGGAATGCTCATCCTGTGTGAAAGTAGTAGGTGGGTGCTCGGAAGCCAGTGTGGGTGGATTGCTTGCGCACAGGAATTTGAGACCAGTCTAGGCAACACAATGAGAGCCCCCACCTCAAAACAAGCAAATAAACAAAAAGATTTTTATTGTAGGTTATTTAATTTTGCTGTTTATTATCATTTTGCTGGGAAATGTTGTTCTGTTTATTACATTAAGAAAACGGAACTTCGTATGCCAATATCTGAATTACATGAAGTCCCATATCTTACCCAAAAGGAGATACAGTCTATCATAGATTATGTCCAGCTTCATGAATTTTTCCTATTCCTGAAATTTTTTTTAAAATTCATGTATTCCTTCTCACTTTTGTTTTCAACAGAGGTCATTAGAGACTGGCTGGTGAAACCTATTCGAGATCAGCATGTGAAGCCCAAGGGGACAGCTGTTTTCACCTGTCACCTAGCCAGGGATACTCCAAATGTTAAGTGGTTCAAAGGGTATGATGAGATCCCCTTAGAACCAAATGATAAGACTGAAATATTGAAAGATGGAAATCATCTCATTCTCAAAGTTAAGAACGCTATGCCAGAAGATATCGACGAGTACGCGGTGGAAATTGAAGGGAAAAGATATCCTGCCAAGCTGACACTGGGAGGTATAGGAACCCTACTTTTTGTTACAAAAGATAGTGTTGTGTGTGCATAAGGCAAAATTGTATGCAAAAATACAAAACAAACCATTGCTAGATTGTCTAAAGTATTGTTACTTCATTTCTGACCAATATAGAGCGTGATGTTGAATTGCTTAAACCAATAGAAGATGTAACTATTTACGAGAAAGAAAGTGCCAGCTTTGATGCAGAGATCTCAGAGGAAGACATTCCTGGGGAGTGGAAGCTGAAGGGAGAACTTCTAAGGCCCTCACCTGTGAGTTACTTCCCATTTAGTCATGTGTATCACCACTGTCTGTATTTAAGCTTGATATGCCAGTTTCAGTTAATAATAATGGAGTTAGGTTTCTAAATTCTCAAAGGAAGAAAGTTATTTGCTGCACTATTTGTTGCCAACTTGGATAAAAATTGATAGACTTTTATAACAAGCCAGGCTTCGCTTAAATTCATTAGTAGATTATTTGAAACTCTATAGAAATCTGTATCAGAAATATTCTCCTCAAAGGAATTCATCTCATGCAAATACTAATTAAAGTTCCTGTTTTCTCAGACTTGTGAGATCAAAGCTGAAGGTGGAAAGCGCTTCTTAACTTTGCACAAAGTTAAATTGGACCAAGCTGGTGAAGTCCTCTACCAGGCCTGTAATGCAGTCACAACTGCCATCCTGACAGTCAAAGGTATGAGGCTTTAGAATTCCAGGGTGAGCGTGGCTTCATTTCCCATCCCTGCGCATTCTGCCACATCTCATTCTTCCTTATTTTTGATTTTCAGAAATTGAACTTGACTTTGCTGTACCACTGAAGGATGTCACTGTCCCAGAAAAGCGCCAGGCTCGATTTGAATGTGTCCTCACCAGAGAGGCAAATGTCATATGGTCTAAAGGACCTGATATAATCAAGGCATCTGATAAATTTGATATCATTGCTGATGGAAAGAAGCATATTCTTGTTATCAATAATTCTCAGTTTGATGACGAAGGGGTCTATACTGCTGAGGTAGAGGGCAAGAAGACATCAGCACGGTTATTCGTTACAGGTAAGAGCTGGTGGACCCAACTATGACATCTAGTATGTAGGCTTGCATACACATTGCTTTAAAGACAGGATACCTCTTCTAAGAGCCAGCTATAATCTGCAGTTGTCACTATGATTTTATGTTCACAGGGTCACAAAACACACACACACACACACACACACACACACACCTCCCCTCAAAAAACTTTTAAAATGAAGAATAGTCCTATTTGAAAAGAATAAGTAAGTGCTTCATAAAATAGCTTTTTTTTCCACTCTGGTGGTAAACTGTGTTCCTGACTATATTACCCATACTTGCATTGTAGGTATAAGGCTAAAATTCATATCACCTCTTGAAGATCAAACGGTAAAAGAAGGCGAAACAGCGACTTTTGTTTGTGAGCTTTCTCATGAAAAAATGCATGTTGTGTGGTTCAAAAATGATGTCAAGCTCCACACAACCAGGACAGTGCTCATGTCTTCTGAAGGCAAGACTTACAAACTGGAAATGAGAGAGGTGACCCTGGATGACATCTCTCAGATAAAAGCCCAAGTGAAGAACCTCAGCTCCACAGCCAATCTGAAGGTCTTAGGTAAATAGACCAACTCTTGAATGGTGGGAATGTGTAGTAATTATGTTAGCCTGATGCCCTTTAATAGATTTCGGTTTCTGATGATCTGCTGAACATCTTTTGACAGAGGCTGACCCCTACTTTACTGTGAAATTACATGACAAGACTGGAGTTGAGAAGGATGAGATCATTCTCAAGTGTGAAGTGAGCAAAGACGTGCCAGTGAAATGGTTCAAAGATGGGGAAGAGATCGTACCTTCACCCAAACATTCCATCAAGGCAGATGGCCTGCGACGCATCTTAAAGATCAAGAAGGCGGAGCTTAAAGACAAAGGCGAATATGTGTGTGACTGTGGCACAGACACCACCAAAGCCAATGTCACTGTTGAGGGTGAGCTGCCTCCACACTTAAACTTCCCCATCTCTGAAGCTGTAGTGTAACGCAGTGTTCCGTCTCACTAACAGAACTTTGTGTATTTACAGCTCGGCTAATAAAAGTGGAAAAGCCTCTGTATGGCGTTGAAGTGTTTGTTGGTGAAACAGCCCGCTTTGAAATTGAACTTTCTGAACCAGACGTTCACGGCCAGTGGAAGTTAAAAGGAGAGCCTTTGACTGCTTCTCCTGTGAGTCAACGTAGCCGATCAAACAGGAGGGGGTGCTTGGTTTTCAGGGTCCCCTCCAAAAAGTGAGATTTCTCAATGGCTTGTAGGAATTCCCGTTTATGTAAATACTCTCCTTTTTCTTCTAATGCTCACTCTACACAGGACTGTGAAATCATTGAGGATGGGAAGAAGCACATCCTGGTACTGTACAACTGTCAGCTAGATATGACCGGAGAGGTTTCCTTCCAGGCCGCCAATGCTAAATCCGCAGCAAAACTGAAAGTGAAAGGTACGCTACACCTTTTCTGTATTTTCTGTACAAGGCTTCCTCCTGAGACTCGGAGCTGGTGGGGTCATGACTACAAGCGCACTCTGATCTTACCCTTACCATCCTCCCTTCCAGAATTGCCTCTCATCTTCATCACACCTCTCAGTGATGTCAAAGTCTTTGAGAAAGATGAGGCGAAGTTTGAGTGTGAAGTATCCAGGGAGCCCAAAACGTTCCGTTGGCTGAAAGGAACCCAGGAACTCACAGGCAATGACAGATTTGAGCTCATCAAGGATGGCACCAGGCATTCATTGGTGATCAAGTCAGCTGCTTTTGAAGATGAAGCCAAATACATGTTTGAAGCTGAAGATAAACATACAAGTGGCAAACTGATCATTGAAGGTAAAAAAATTGTGTCAGTTGGTAACCTATAAAATCATTTTTGACATTTATTTGTATTTTTCTTTGTTAAAATGCTGGACATACATACTGAGCTGGTTTTATCTTTGACAGGAATCCGGCTCAAATTCCTAACCCCTCTCAAGGATGTAACAGCCAAAGAGAGAGAGAATGCTGTGTTTACTGTAGAGCTGTCCCATGACAACATCCCAGTGAGATGGTTCAAGAACGACCAGCGCCTGCACACCAGCAAGCGGGTCTCCATGCATGATGAAGGAAAAACACACTCCATCACCTTCAAAGACTTGTCTATCGATGACACCTCCCAAATTAAAGTAGAAGCGATGGGGATAAGTTCAGAGGCTAAACTCACTGTGTTGGGTAAGCACTTCTTAAAACTGAATTTTATTACTTTAAACTCAACAGAAGTTTGTGGAGTGTTATCATATAGTTATCTAAGTGTGATAACTCTGTAAAGTTGTCCTGATCCCTAAGGAAACATCACATAAACTGTTAAGTGTATTTCTGAAACAGGAGTCCCTAAATATATGGAGATACTAAGGCAATCCCAATAATCTTAGGCTCACAAAATAGCCAAAGCTAGAATAAAACTGGCTAGTTATGTTTAAGAATGTATAAGTACTTTCTCCTTTATCAAAATTGTCACAGAGAACATTTCAAGTTTCTAATAAGATTGGATAAAAGAATTTACTAAGTCTTATTCTTTGTCACTTAATATCAAGATCAAATATGAAGTCTAATATATACAGACCCTCTCCTGGCCAACTATTGACAGACTGGAAAAAAAATGTAAATCTAAAAGCTTAAAGAGGAATAAGATTTGTTAAGAAACAAGGAAACCAAACTATTGGCAAGTCACATACATACATAAAAATAATGCAGATGGCTTAGATCTACCAATTCTCTAATATTTAGAAACTGAAAATGCTAAATAATTGAAGATTTGGTACAATTTTACAATATTCTCAGAACTCTCTGAGCCGGTTCTCAGTTCTCTGGGATGATGACACGTCTTCACTTGTGCTGTCTCTGCAGAGGGAGACCCATACTTTACAGGAAAGCTTCAAGACTACACAGGTGTGGAGAAGGATGAAGTGATTCTTCAGTGTGAAATCAGCAAAGCAGATGCACCTGTGAAATGGTTTAAGGATGGGACGGAAATAAAGCCATCTAAAAACGTTGTTATTAAGGCTGATGGCAAGAAGCGTATGTTGATCCTCAAAAAAGCCTTGAAATCAGATATTGGCCAGTATACCTGTGACTGTGGGACAGATCAGACCTCGGGCAAGCTGGACATTGAGGGTAAGGAAATTTCCATGAGTCTCACTTTGGCCACCACAGTTTTTTCTGCCAGAGGCTAATGGCTGACCCTTAACTTTTCCAGATCGGGAAATTAAACTGGTGCGACCCCTGTACAGCGTAGAAGTGATGGAGACCGAGACAGCCCGCTTTGAAACGGAAATCTCTGAAGATGACATCCATGCCAACTGGAAACTCAAGGGAGAGGCATTGCTCCAAACACCTGTAAGGCTATTTCTGAACTTGTCAATGCTAAAAGGAACAGTGTGAAACAGAAAAGGACAGGCGAAAAGTCAGAGTGCATGCGGGGCATTTAAAACGTGGTATCAAGTTCTGCATCAGACCTGTAGCCTAAGAGAGATATTGGGAGTCTATGAATGGGCTTGAATGGTCAACTTTATGTTAATTCTTATCCGATACAGTACAAGTTATATGTAGTCTATGATGCTGCAAGTTCAGAATTATATACTTAAAAGAAATACTGCCTCCTTGATAGTACCTGTGAGTTACCTAGAATATATGTGTGTGTGTGTGTGTGTGTGTGTGTATTTAATTACAGTGCACTTTTCCTTAAGAGTCTGTAATTAGGAAAAATTCAAAATTTAATCGTGAAATAATTTTTTTTCTTTTTGGCACAGGAATGTGAAATTAAAGAAGAAGGCAAGATACATGTTCTTATTTTGCACAACTGCCGCCTGGACCAGGCTGGTGGCGTAGACTTCCAGGCTGCCAATGTTAAATCTAGTGCCCACCTCAGAGTTAAGCGTAAGTATCATTTTTTTCTGGTATGTATCATTTTTTTTGCTGGATATAAAATTCCTACTAGCACTATCAAAATGCTAAAACAAGGGGGTTATTTTTTGACATTCTAATATGAAAGTGGTTCAGATTCTAAAGTCTTGACATTTTAATTGACTTTGCCATACAAGAAGTATTTAGCAAGTCAGAATTTCCTGCTCTTGTAATCCTTTTATTCAAAACAAGATTAAGATGACAAAATAAACCATATAGTAGGAACTGAGAATTAAGAACTTTTGAAGACCACATCCCTCAAGTGTCTAGAGAACTTTAGCACCTTGGAGAAAACCTCTGCTGTGTGGGCATTTTCAACTCAAGGAGGGAAGTAGGGCTCTTCAGGCTGCCATTTTTGGAAAGTGCAAAGTGGTTGATGGACACGGACAGGCTATCAGGACTTCAGACCCCTTGTGCCTCCCAATCAGAGCCTTAGTTATTTTGGAGGTCACATACCTTATGGAGCAAAAGGAACTTGACGCCTGGCAGAGAGACAGATGCAGTGCAGATTTCTTGCTGACCTTGTACATCCCAAAGAAGGGGCTCCTACAAAAACCTGCTCTCTGGCTACGAGCTCTCCCCTTCTCAGCACCACGGGGCCATGTACACATCAAAATTAAAACAGTAGCCAGCCCTGTGGCCCTTTCCTTCTTGAAGAAAACAGCCATGGAGATGAAGAACTAAATCCATTTATTCTTTGGGAATTACAAAATGAGTAATACAAGGCATTTTCTTTCTTCCCGAAAAGCGCGAGTAATTGGTCTTCTGAGGCCTCTAAAGGATGTCACAGTGACTGCAGGGGAAACAGCCACCTTCGACTGCGAGCTCTCTTATGAGGATATCCCAGTGGAATGGTATCTCAAAGGAAAGAAACTGGAGCCTGGTGATAAGGTAAAAAGCGGGCACTTGCTTGTCTTGCCTTACTCTTCCTTTTTCCCTTGGGGTCACTTGCATTTTTCCTTTGCATAGCTCTTTCCAATGTCCCCTCCAGGGTCTTTGCATTTCTTTCTCCTCCAACCTGATATCTGCTAAAACTATAAGACAGATGTTTCAAATTTGTGTTAGGTTTAACCTGTTGATCATTTTTACTAAGAAATGAAAATTTTGATCAGGTTGTGTAGTTTTTCTGATGGAGAAAAAAAAGAGGCAAATGCTCATTAGCTATCAACACTAGCCTGTGTGATTAAACAGAAGACAGGCTGGATCAAAGGGCTTTCTCACTGGATCCTGCAAGGGGGTGTATGTGAAATTTCAGCTAGCTCTCTAGTGTGCTGCATATAAGGGGATTAAGAGAACACTGGAATTCCATTTCAGGCAGTTGATCAAGTCTCTGAGATAGCTTCTGAACAGATTTGCTCTCGGAGCATTTCTCCAAGGCTATTTTTAACACCCAAGTGCTTTAGACTATCCAAATTCTGGAATGCAAAAGGACTATTTAAAGTCGGCTATTGGTATTGACAAGAAAGAAGGGTGCTGTGATTCCCTGTGTGAATTAATAAACTTTTAAGAAGGTTGGGTAAACAACCTTAGCTGTTACTAATATTCCCTAGGCCCAATATTCAACCCAAATACACTTTACCTAAATTGACCTTTGTATTCTGTACTCCCCAAATCAAGCCACTGAGGTTATGTCTGTCAGAAGCTGATGACACAGGCTGGCCCCTTCCAGATAAAGAAATTAAACTCATACAAGCTCTGTATAGTGTGAGGGGGATACTCAAATTAGTTTGATAATTCACCAAGAATTTTAAATTCCTAAAATAAAATATAGGAGGTACAGGACATTTCATTATCCTATGACATTCCTAATATTCCAGAAATAATACTGAGTACATGTGAAGACTTCAATATGAATCAAACTTGGAAGATTTAAAGAAGCAATTTAATTTAACAAAGAACCACAAAGTTGGCTCAAGTATTGTATGATATTAGCTTTCTGCAAATTCTTGAAACAGATTTTAAAAACTAGCACTCTATTGAAGTTACTAAATGGTAATTCAGTAACAGTCATATGGTGGGTAAGTTCTGCGGGTCACGCAGATGATAACGAACAGTTGGTTTCCTTTTTTATCAACTGGAGAAAGCAGCAGTGCATTCCAGTGCTAGCCTGGGGATTAATTTATATGTTGGAAAGCTTTGCATACAACGAAGTCTTCTGAATATTGAACTGGGTGCTGGGTTCATCTCAAGCTCATCTTAATTTGTACATTTGTCCTACTAAATGTAGTCATTTCTTATTTTGAGGTTAAACTGAGAGCTTTCTATTCAAAAAGAAAATATCAGCTTCGATCCTCATGTTAAAAACTGTTCTGTTTTCATTTAAAATGCAGATTCCTAATTCTTTTACTCAAAGGAAAAATATCTATCATTATCGCTAACATTTTTCTGAGACTTGGAAGGATGGGCCTTTTGTGTCTCCCTTGGCAAAGGAATTTTAATCTTTTACTCTGCTTCCCAAAATATTTCATCATCCTTTTATAAACTTTATCTTCTATCTCTCAAATGTACTTCTTCAGAAATAACTTAAATATGATTGCAAAATAACACATCCATTTAATTAAAATTTATAGGTTTTGTTAAATTAAGCATATTAGATCTTGTCTACACCATTGATCTTGTTAGTTGAAATTGGGCCTTTTATCTGTACTTTCTGCAAAATCTTTAACTTCCAAGCTTCAGCAAGCAAACAATCAGCTTATAGAAATAGGAAATTGGAAGAGAGTATTTTAGAAATGAATTATGTTTTTCTTTTTTGCTTTCTCTTATTGGCCAAGAAAGGACCACTAAATCCTGAGGGACCTTTGACAATTTTGTATTTAAATTTTAACAGTTTGGCCTGTCATAATGCCTACTGTGTTCTGACCGTATGTCCCACTATAAATTAATATTTGAAGATTACTGTTGGGGATGCAGAGATGGCTCAACAGTTAAGAGCATTGGCTGTTTTTGTAGAGGACCAGGGTTCAATTCCCAGCACCCACATGGTGGCTAACAACCATCCATAACTCCAGCTCCAGAACAATCTGACGCCCTCTTATGACCTCAGGCATTGCATTACATGGGTGCATTTGCACTCATGCAGGCAATGTACTCATACACATAAAATAAAAATAATAAATAAAAATCATAAGTAAAATACTTTTTAAAAAAGAAGATAGCTATTAATATTATCCTTACATATTCTGCCAAAAAATATTTGGCATTCATTAACATAGTCAAGATATTGACTACATTCTATATTACCCAGTTACTGAAAACCCACTATGTTCTGGGCAGTATATTCGTGGGCAGAGAACATTCTAGATATTCTAGCGTTACCTCAGAAAAATTCACATGCCAGAACAGTGTATTAACAGGTATTATTTATTTGTGTATGGTGAGAAACTGAGAACTTAATTTTAGAAATAAAATGGAAAGAAAATGTCTAGCTCATGATTCCATTGCTTTTAGAACTTAAGATTTGCTTTCAGAAAAAAAGAAAGAAAGAAAAAAAAGAAAATCTACTTTCTTCTTATAGTGGCCAATCATTTTTTCTTCCTTTTTTAACTTTTTAAATTCTTCCTTTCTGTAAATAAATCTTGAGGCAGAATAGAAACACATACTTATTCATAATTATGTATAATTTCTTTTTTTTTTTTTTTTTTTTTTTTTTTGGTCTTTTGAGACAGGGTTCTCCCTGTAGCGCCTAGCTGTCCTGGACCTCACTCTCTAGGACCAGGCTGGCCTGAGATCCACCTGCCTCTGCCTCCCAAGTGCTAAGATTAAAGGCGTGCGCCACCACGCCCAGCTTTTTTTTTTTTTTTTTTTTTGTCTTTTCGAATTATGTATATTTTCAAGTGATCAGAAATACAGACAGAAATTTGTCTGGGCAAATTAAGCATACAAAGTTAAGAGTGACTAAAAATGTCTAAAATTTTCCTACAAGTTTTGAAACCTTTGGTTGAAGTCACTTCAAAATACATATATGCTAAATATATATTATAAAACAATGTGGATAGCACTATTCTAAACTGTTTCCCTAAATGAATTAAGGATCCTGCATTCCGGATGGCTATTTCATGGTTCTTTACTTCCACTCTTCTACAACACTGACTAGGTGGTGACACGTTCTGAAGGAAGAGTTCATACACTCACCCTGAGGGATGTGAAGTTAGAAGATGCTGGCGAAGTCCAACTAACAGCCAAGGATTTCAAAACGCAAGCCAATCTCTTTGTGAAAGGTAATTACAAGGCTGGTTTTTAAATACATAAATAATACAGAAATCAACTCAATTATTTTTATACAATGAGTACCACAGGGCATTAAAATAAGCTAGGTATGCCAAACTCTGATTTTATTTTTGGTATAACAATAAACTTCACAGATTATTGTTTTTAAAGTCAAAAGTGACTAAAATAGGTGGTACTGCCTCTATTTCCTTTTTATTGTCAATTTGGCTAGTGAGTAAAACAGCTGGTTGAAAAATTATTATCAAAGCAGGTGCCCATCATTTTATTAACCAGAACCGGCCATTATTTCATTGATATTTCACAATTTTAAAATAGGATTTTCTTTGTAAACCCAGCACTTGGAAGGCAGAAGAAAGAGGATCTCCACAAAAACAAGTTTGAAGTCAGACATAGTGAGTTCTAAACTAACTAGGGCTTGAAAAACAGAGTAAACATATTTTTCCTCTAACCGTATGAGTAATGATAAAAAATCATTATTGGAGGAAAATTAACTTTACACATGAGAATTTAGAACAGAAGCAACTCTGGAAATGCCAGAGCGGATTAGAGGAAGTCCTAAAAACTCTGGAGAAGGGAAGCAGCAGCTCCCTGGCTAATGAGTCTGATTCTTTCAGAACCCCCAGTTGAGTTCACTAAGCCTCTTGAGGACCAGACGGTCGAAGAGGAAGCCACTGCTGTGCTGGAGTGTGAAGTATCCAGAGAAAACGCCAAGGTGAAATGGTTCAAAAATGGAACAGAAATCCTCAAGAACAAGAAATACGAAATTGTTGCTGATGGCAGGGTTAGAAAACTTATCATACATGGCTGCACCCCAGAGGATATCAAAACATACACTTGTGATGCTAAGGACTTTAAGACTTCCTGTAACCTGAATGTTGTCCGTAAGTATTCTTACACAGGACTTTGTATTTACAACTCTTTGTAACCAAAACCACAAAACACTTTATGCATGCCTGTCTTGGCCTAATCATATTTCTTGGCACCTTATATTACAGATGCTGCCTAACCTGCTACTTCATGTGTTTCTTTGAAAACATCCTTATCCATTGTCCAACCTTGCAAAAGATAGCAATCACTTTTCAGTATGCTTCTTTTCTCTTACTGAGCAGTGAACACGTGTGCTCCTTGTCTATGGGGTTACTTCCACTGTTACAAGTATCCTAGTAGTAATGGAAACAAACTGGGGAGCAAGGAGAAATACAGAACCTTGATTCCTTGTGGAAGAAAGATGGGTTTTTCAGACCTGGGGAACATCTAGAAAATGAACATGAAATTTGTTTGATTAGCAAACTTGAGGTCAACTGTAGCATTTTGAAGCCTATTCACATAATTCAATCTGAGACCAAGGATGGTTGAGAAATTAGAGGGAGGCCCAGGTTATTCTTTTTTTATGTGTGAGTGTATTGTCTGAATGTATGTAAGAGTGCCTGTGTCATGCAGTGTCCCTGGAATACAGAAGAGGATATCAGATCTCCTAGGACTAGAGTTTCAGTTGATAGCTAGCTTTCATGTGTGTGCAGGGATTCAAACCCAGGTCCTCAGTGGGAGCAGCCAATGTTCTGAACCTCTGAGTCATCTCTCCAGTCCCTTGTCTTTTTTTATTATTTGTTTTTATTTTATGTGTATGAGTGTGTTCCCTACATGGATGCATGTGCACATGTGCATGTAATGCCTGCAGAGGCCAAAAGAAGGTGCCAAATGCCCTGGAACTGGAGTTACAGATGGTTGTAAGCCATCATGTGGGTGCTGGGAACTGAACCCAGGTCCTCTGCAAGAAGAGCAGCCAGTGGTCTTAACTGCAAAGCCATGTCTCTAGCTCCTCTTCCCCCCTTTAAAAATTTTTTCTTTAAGGTCCAGATTCTTTGAGTCTTAGAGTCTTTGAATGAAAGAGCTCTTTGGTTTTTAGCATTACTTCATCTGCTGGTGGGGAAAAAAAAAAAAACACCTTTTTTCACTCTGCCACCTACTAGCTAGCTCATTTGTCCAGTAAAACATTTTTCATTGTGTATTTTTGTGCAATATGTGTTGGGTTAAGTTGTTTTGCATCTGTCAATAGCTAAAACTTAGTGGCTTTAAGTGTGCTTCCAAGCATCTTCTATGTCACTCTTCCCATTCTGTGGTTACTCTACTTTAGCTTAAGTCAGAGTAGCCCTTAGGTCTTGTTCTCCATACCTACCTCCATTCCAAGAAGACTCAGCTGCAATGACATACCTTCAAGCCTATCAGTCAGCATTGGTCCAGAAGCTCACTGGTCAAGAAAGGTCAACTTGAAAAGGACCCATAAAGAGCTGTGAAAGAAGGAAGGCAAGGGGGCAGCTTCCCAATCCTACACAGAAGCTGAGAGAATTCTGGAGATAAATGAAACAACAGATTTAAAAATTAAATCAGCGTCCCATGCAAAGCACCATGTTTGCTACACTAATAGATGCTATGCCTGACTTGCATGTGAAATCTTTACAGCTGAGTTAAAAGATACAAGGCTAAACGTATGTGACTTCAACCACACTCATGCCTCTTAGCTGTGTATGAAGCTGGCCACTGTGCTTCAAATTACTGTCTTTGAATTCTGCTAGTTTCACAAAGGCTGTGCTGCTTAAAACAAGATAAATGTTTCTTTTCTTACTAGTGTTTCCTTTGACAAACAATTCCTTTCAACCGTGGTGTAGTATCAAAAACCAAAGATATTTCTTTCAGTTACCATTCAAAAAGGCTGACATGTTTCTCAGTTTAAAGGAACTAAATGGTAGTATAGTAAGATAATTTCTGTAAACCAGAGACATATATAAAAGCAAACCATCATCCCCAATGAAAGCTCCAAGTGATTTCAAAATCAGTTGTAGCCTATTGGGATATAAGGGCAAAAGAAGAATGTCCTGCAAACACCTCTCTTTTTCTTAATGTATACCTTGGAAATGTCAGAATGTATTTTAAAAAGCCTCATTTGAATTCTAATGCCGTTCTCTTACAGCTCCTCATGTAGAATTCTTAAGACCACTCACTGATCTTCAAGTTAAAGAAAAAGAAATGGCTCGATTTGAATGTGAAATTTCCAAAGAAAATGCCAAGGTCTGTGACTGCCTAAGGGTTACTTTGCATTATCTGGTATCATTTTATTTTCTTTTGGTCTGGCGGAAAATAGCAATAAAGGAGAAAACAGTTAAACCTTCTCTCTGGTCTCCATTTCACTTTTAAAGATTATTTTAGTGTGAAATACAGACTTGCCCTAATTGTTCTCTTTTTAGTATTATTCATTTATTATCACTTGAAAAACATTGAACTCATAAGAGATAGTATTTTAATAATTTGCAACTCCTATTTTCTTAGATAAAAATAATCAACTATCAGCAAGTTAATATATCTCAACTATTTCTGGTTGCCATGAACTATTAATGCCAAGTTCCTTCAACTATCAGTCTTAGTTTCTCATCAGAGGAGCTGGTCTGTGTGATATCTAAGTCCCCTGTGGCTTATATAATCTTGTTATTTTTTAATAATGGTAATAGCGTTACATCAACTCTCAACAGTCCTTCATGACTTTGTTCTCATATTTTGAATTTCCCTATATTTGCATCTACCACCTTGGTCCTCTCCTTCATACTATAGTGCTTTATTCATTGTTTTTAAAAAAATCAGAATCCCGATTGAGAAATGATATATGACATATGGAAAAAGTTAATAATAATAAAAAAATATTAAAAAACACTCAGATCAAAAAAATAATACAATATGATATGATATGATATGATATGACATGGTATGTTATGATGTGATGTGATATAATATAGTGATATAATATAATAATATAATAAAAAATCAGAATCCTAGTTCTTGTTATGGATATCATGTGAAGAAACAAGATGAAGACTGATTTAAAATATACTTGTATTAAATATAGGTTCACTGGTTTAAAGATGGTGCTGAAATTAAAAAGGGCAAGAAATATGACATCATATCCAAAGGAGCAGTGCGCATTCTTGTCGTCAACAAATGTCTACTGAATGATGAGGCAGAATATTCCTGCGAGGTAAAGACAGCAAGAACCTCTGGAATGCTGACAGTCCTAGGTAAGCTTAGAGGCATCCTTTGTTTACCTATATCAGTCAGGAAAATTAACATCCAGTTTATTGAATTAACTTTGATTCTTCTTGCAGAAGAAGAAGCTGTCTTTACCAAAAATCTTGCCAACCTTGAAGTTAGTGAAGGAGACACCATCAAACTGGTTTGTGAAGTCTCCAAGCCTGGGGCAGAAGTGATTTGGTACAAAGGGGATGAGGAGGTCATTGAAACAGGCAGATATGAAATACTTGCTGATGGAAGGAAGAGAATCCTGGTCATTCAGAACGCCCAGCTTGAGGATGCGGGCAGCTACAACTGCCGACTCCCGAGTTCTCGAACTGATGGCAAAGTCAAAGTACACGGTATGGGAGCTGCAATGAATAGCATCTTACTTTTAGCAATTCATTCTTCCTGTATTTAAGATACAAAGTCTTAAATTTTCAATGTCTTCTGACTTTTTCTTTCTAGAACTTGCTGCTGAATTTATCTCAAAGCCTCAAAATCTTGAAGTACTTGAAGGAGAGAAGGCTGAGTTTGTCTGCACCATATCAAAGGAAAGCTTTGAAGTCCAGTGGAAGAGGGATGATCAAACACTTGAATCTGGAGATAAATATGACATTATTGCTGATGGCAAAAAGAGGGTCCTCGTCGTAAAGGATGCCACCTTACAGGACATGGGCACTTACGTGGTCATGGTTGGGGCTGCCAGAGCTGCAGCCCACCTGACAGTCATTGGTAAGCTTGTCCTTGCCTTTTGGGGTTGTTGTTTATATACCTCGCACTTTGGTCCTGCATCATCTTACTAAGTCTTGTTTGTTGACTGCTTTCAGAAAAACTCAGGATCATAGTTCCCCTTAAGGACACTCGGGTGAAGGAACAACAAGAAGTTGTCTTCAACTGTGAAGTCAATACTGAAGGTGCCAAAGCCAAGTGGTTCAGAAATGAAGAAGCCATATTTGATAGTTCAAAATACATCATCCTCCAAAAAGACCTGGTCTACACCCTTAGAATCAGAGGCGCACAGTTAGATGACCAAGCCAACTATAATGTGTCTTTGACCAACCACAGAGGCGAAAATGTTAAAAGTGCAGCCAACCTGATAGTGGAAGGTGAGTGACTTATATGACACTGAGAATTTTTCATTAGTTTCTATCGTGAAAACAACCAAGATCAACACTGTTGTTCTCTATCACCACAGAGGAAGATCTTCGGATTATTGAACCTCTTAAAGATATTGAAACGATGGAAAAGAAATCTGTCACCTTCTGGTGCAAGGTGAATCGTCTCAATGTAACCCTCAAATGGACCAGAAATGGAGAAGAGGTGCCTTTGGACAACCGTGTATCATACCGAATTGATAAGTACAAGCACTCTCTGACCATTAAAGACTGTGGCTTCCCAGATGAGGGTGAATACGTTGTCACTGCTGGACAAGATAAATCTGCTGCTGAGCTGCTTATCATAGAAGCTCCGACAGAATTTGTGGAACACTTGGAAGACCAGACAGTCACTGAGTTTGATGATGCCATCTTCTCCTGCCAGCTCTCTCGAGAAAAAGCAAATGTAAAATGGTATAGAAATGGGAGAGAAATCAAGGAAGGCAAAAAGTAGGCAAAAAGCTTCTGATGCTGTTTTCTGTTAGTTATATATCCACTATGAACAGTCTGACATTCCTTGTGCAAGCTAACCAATCATTTGATCTCTTCTTTAGATACAAATTTGAGAAAGATGGAAGTATCCACAGACTCATTATAAAAGACTGCCGACTGGATGATGAGTGTGAATATGCTTGTGGCGTTGAAGACAGGAAGTCTCGAGCTAGACTTTTTGTAGAAGGTATGTATTAAAGCATATTCTAACACCCAGGACATGGTTTTTTTTACATGTGAATAAAAATCCAAGCACATGTCTATTCATTTTACATTTTCTTTCTAGAAATCCCTGTGGAGATCATCAGGCCTCCTCAAGACATTCTTGAAGCCCCTGGTGCTGATGTTGTCTTTTTCGCTGAGCTCAACAAAGATAAAGTAGAGGTCCAGTGGCTAAGAAATAACATGGTTGTTGTCCAGGGTGACAAGCACCAGATGATGAGCGAAGGAAAGGTACACAGGCTACAGATTTGTGACATTAAGCCCCGCGACCAGGGTGAATACAGATTTGTTGCCAAAGATAAAGAAGCCACAGCTAAACTTGAATTAGCAGGTAAGTTACTGTCTTTCATTTTGTAAGACACATGTATCACAGACCATACATAGATTTCAGATTTGACAGTTACAACAAGAAAATCCTTACCAAAGCCCATCATTGCTACTAAGTCCTATCTAGTGTTAGCCATTCTAATTACTCTTACCATTCTTAATTACTCTTATCTAATGTCAAAATATTAGACAGTTCTTGGTAGCTGTTCAGGAATTCAGTCTTCTCAGATCTGAAGAAAATCCTTCCTTCTTCTGCTGTCCAACCTCTGCTGATGGAATAGATATATTCTCAATCTGACCCAAGATATCCACATGGGCTATTATTATGGAAAAGTCATTAGTGTATTTTATATACAAGAAAATGATTTTCTGATTTATCCTAAGTATTCACTCTTGCATAATAAAAAATTTTAAAGCTTTCAAAAATGAAAAGAAAAATCGCTCTATTCTAAGTCCTTTAATATTAGTTTTAATGAACAAAGGATATTTATGGCTTAATGCCCTCTTTGACCTTATGTTTCCAAAGGCTGATAATTTGGGGTAGGAGAAAGCTATTATACTCTCAGTTCGTGTTCTCTGCTATAAAGTTACTGTGGCTGGCATCTTTCTAGCCTCTGTTAACAATAAATAGAAGACTGGAGAGATGGCTCAGATGTTAAGCACACTGTCTGCTCTTTCAGAGAACCTGGATTTAGTTCCCAGCACCCACATGACAGTTAACAACTGTCCATAACTCCAGTTCCATAGGAGACAATGTTCGTGACAGGCCTCCCCAGCCACTGCATGACATGGGTGCCTTATATACATGCAGCTAAAACATAAAATAAAAATAAATAAATCAGGAACTGGAGAGATGGCTCAGTGGTTAAGAGTACTGGCTGTTCTTGCAGAGGACCCAGGTTCGATTTCTAGTACCCACATGGCAGCTGACAACCATCTGTAACTCCAGTTCCAGGGAATCCGACGCCCTCTTCTGACCTTCACAGGCATTGGGTGACATTGGGTCCACTTACACACATGCAGGCACTATACTCATACACAAAAAATGAAATTAATAAACAAAATATTTTTAATAATAATTAATTAATTAAGAAACAAATATAGGGGCTGGAGAGATGGCCTAGCGGTTAAGAGCGCCGACCGCTCTTACAGAGGACCCGGGTTCGATCCCCAGCACCCACATGGCGGCCGAGAACCGTCTGAAACTCCAATTCCAGGAGAACTCCAGTTCCAGGGGAATCCGACACCCTCTTCTGACCTCCACGGCATTGCATGATATGGGTGCACAAACTTGCATGCAGACAGTACATTCATACACATACAGAAATAAATAAAAAAAAAATTAAAAAAAAAGAAACAAATATATAGTAGAAAAAAAGCTATGCCATAGCTCGATGAGAGTATATAATTCAAATGCATTCGTGGGTCTGTTTCTCTCTAGCTGCACCCAAAATCAAGACAGCTGATCAAGATCTTGTGGTTGATGCCGGCCAGCCTCTGACAATGGTGGTGCCCTATGATGCCTACCCCAAAGCAGAAGCTGAGTGGTTTAAAGAAAATGAACCTCTGTCCTCAAAGACTGTTGATACTACAGCTGAGCAAACTTCTTTCAGAATTTCAGAAGCCAAGAAAGGAGACAAGGGCAGGTATAAAATTGTGCTTCAAAACAAGCATGGAAAAGCAGAAGGTTTCATCAACTTACAAGTTATCGGTAAGCCAATAAGTCATTCAAACTTGATTGGCAAAGCACAACTTAAAGGCATAACAACACTAAATATTCTCTTGTATGTCAATTCCAGATGTTCCCGGGCCAGTACGGAACTTAGAAGTGACAGAAACATTTGATGGTGAAGTGAGCCTTGCTTGGGAAGAACCATTAACAGATGGTGGCAGCAAAATCATAGGCTACGTTGTTGAAAGGCGTGACATCAAGAGAAAGACCTGGGTTCTAGTCACTGACCATGCAGACAGCTGTGAGTTTACTGTCACTGGACTACAAAAAGGGGGTGTGGAGTACCTATTCCGTGTGAGTGCGAGAAACAGAGTTGGCACTGGCGAACCTGTGGAAACTGACAATCCTGTAGAGGCAAGGAGCAAATACGGTAAGGCCTGTTTAAGTCAAGTGCCAACTAGCTTATCTCTGTTAATCCCCAATCTAACCCGAATCCATGTGTACTTCTGTGGTGAAATCCAGATGTTCCGGGACCTCCTTTGAATGTCGCCATCACCAACGTGAACAGATTTGGTGTCTCACTGACATGGGAGCCACCAGAATATGATGGAGGTGCTGAGATCACGAACTACGTGATTGAGTTAAGGGATAAGACTTCTATCAGGTGGGATACCGCCATGACCGTGAGGGCCGGAGACCTATCTGCAACTGTCACCGACGTGGTGGAAGGGCAGGAGTACAGTTTCCGTGTCAGAGCCCAGAACCGAATTGGAGTTGGGAAACCAAGTGCAGCCACACCTTTTGTCAAAGTTGCTGATCCAATAGGTAAGCTCACCAAAAAGGAAATAAACTTTGCATGGAGCCAAAAAATGAGACCGATTAATCAAAAAAATTCATATCAAATAAAAATTAAATAACAAGGCAGAACATTAAAGCATTTAGAACAAAATTTTAGAAAATAAGACTGTTGCCTATATATTTCATAAGCTCGTTGTGATGAGGCTGTTAGGACTGATCACCCTGTGTCTTAATGAACTGTCACTCAATTAAGTTCTATGCTCCAAATCTTCCTGTCATTCTAGAGAGACCAAGTCCTCCTGTGAACCTCGGTTCCTCAGATCAGACGCAGTCATCAGTTCAGCTCACATGGGAGCCTCCTCTGAAAGATGGGGGCAGTCCAATATTGGGCTACATAATTGAAAGATGTGAGGAAGGGAAAGATAACTGGATTCGTTGTAACAAGAAACTTGTTCCTGAACTAACTTACAAGGTAAGAAGTTTGCAGCTAAACAATACAAAATATGTTCATGAAATCAAGTGGCTGTGTTGTTAACAAATGCTAATTTATAATTTTAGGTTACAGGATTGCAAAAGGGAAATAAATATTTATATAGAGTGTCTGCAGAAAATGAAGCTGGAGTTTCAGATCCATCTGCAATCCTTGGTCCTCTAACTGCTGATGATGCTTTCGGTAAACAAATATTTTACCTTTTCGATTTGGGAGGAACACATAGCTAATCTGGGGGTATGAGAGACTTCAATAATAGTATTAGAAACTCATTGATTTTTACTTTTTGGTAGTTGAACCAACAATGGATTTAAGTGCATTTAAAGATGGCCTGGAAGTTATCGTCCCAAATCCCATCAAGATCCTGGTTCCAAGCACAGGCTATCCAAGACCAAAAGCAACTTGGTCTTTTGGTGATCAGGCCCTTGAAGAGGGGGAGCGTGTGAAAATGAAGACTATATCAGCCTATGCCGAACTGATCATTTCTCCAAGCGAACGTCCAGACAAGGGCATTTACACACTGACGTTAGAAAATCCCGTGAAGTCGATTTCTGGAGAAATTGATGTCAATGTAATCGGTAAGGAATTGAACCTTTGTCATCTACTGTGACTTGGCTATATCAACAAATATTGGCCTAAACCACCCTGCTTTCATGGTCTCTTTTCTTCAGCTCGCCCTAGTGCACCCAAAGAACTGAAGTTTACTGACATAACTAAAGATTCTGTACATTTGACTTGGGAACCACCAGATGATGATGGAGGAAGTCCATTAACTGGATATCTGGTTGAAAAGAGAGAAGTCAGCCGGAAAACATGGACTAAAGTGAGTGCTGGGTAACAATGCAGCAATTCCAGAAGAGAGTGGAGGAAATTCCAGAAGGCTGGGAGGCCAGCCAAACAGATGTGTGCCATGTCTTTTTACCTTTGTCTCATAAAAAAGTATTAAAAACTCTGCAGAAAGGATAATGCTTCCTCGGGTAATTTAACCAAAGTTTGGTAAAATTGCCCTGTTTTGTTCTCAGTTAGGCTTGTTTAAAAAGAAAGCTTACCTATTCACTTGGTATGTAACGAGTATCCAGTAAGCGCCCACTGAGCTTTATAAACCATTTCAAGGGATGTACTTGCTTCCCTGGTGGTCAAAGCTCTTTCTCATTCTACTGGACTTGCTTTCATTAGACTGATCTGCCATCCTTTTCTTCATTTGCACCGCTTATCACATATGAACACTTTATGTATATAAATACATACAGACATTTATATGTACTTGTATTGCAGTGCTAGAGATAGAGCTCAGACTCCTGAATGTGCTGAGAAATCACTCTATAACTGAGTTCACCCTCAGCCCCTTTATTATTTTGATTTAAAATTAAATTTCTAACAAACTGCCATCCTTTAGTGTACGCAAACTATCAATCTATTTCTTGTTATAATGAAAGCCAAATATTATTATACAACCCACTTTAAAGTTTTTTTTCTCAATACAAAATTAATATGAGGATATCACTAAGCACTCAAGAAAACTTTAGAGTAATCAGAGCATGCTGGCAAATGCCTGTAATCTACCACTTTGGACGGCTAAGGCAGGATTGTGAGTTTAAGGTTAGCTTGGACTATACAATAGACTCCAGGCTGGCCTAGGCTATGTAAAGAGACCCAATCTCAAAAAACAAAAATAAATATTGCTTCTGTTTTATCCCATTCTTGGGGAAATATTTGGAGATGGTAACTAATTAGCTGCATTTCTTTGTCCTAGGTTATAGATTCTGTGACTGATCTAGAATTCACAGTTCCTGATCTTGTTCAAGGAAAAGAATATCTATTCAAAGTCTGTGCTCGAAATAAATGTGGCCCTGGGGAACCTGCATATGTTGATGAACCTGTAAACATGTCAGCTCCTGCAAGTAAGTGTGTGCCTGATTGTTTCATGCCTGTTCTGTGTTACTGCTTTTTATTTTAGACCTGGAGTTGGAGTTAGGGGGGAATCAGGGGTTGACAATACGGAGATAATTGTAAAGACGGTCTGTCTAAAACTAACTTCCTCTTCAAAATGTTACAGCGGTACCTGACCCACCAGAGAATGTTAAATGGAGAGATCGGTCTGCCAAGAGCATCTTTCTAACATGGGATCCGCCTAAATATGATGGTGGCTCTCGAATCAAAGGATATATAGTTGAAAAGTGTCCACGTGGTTCTGATAAATGGGTTGCCTGTGGAGAGCCTGTTGCAGATACAAAGTAGGTGTTTTATTTATTGGGCACAGCCATAATTTTCATTCCTACTCACCAGAATGAGTTTTCAATGTTAATTGCTAGTTTTTCTTCACTGAGAGTTCTGCTTGTGTATCTTTCTAGTTTTACAAAGTACTGCTAAACACCATTCAAGGTTTTCATTAGTAACAGTATTGAAATAGTCCAGATATTTCATTTGAAAGCTAACACTACACCACTGGTATGAATTTTAGAAATCTATCTATACAGTGGAATCGATTATCTACATGATGATAAAAAGCCGTACTTTGTTTTCTGACAGAATGGAAGTGACAGGTCTTGAGGAAGGCAAATGGTATGCCTACCGTGTGAAGGCCTTGAACAGGCAAGGTGCCAGCAAGCCAAGCAAACCCACAGAAGAAATCCAGGCTGTGGACACACAGGGTATTGATTTTTTTTTCCTTTCTGCCTTGACATCCAGGCCTCTGACTCTAAGTCTGCTTGAGCTTGCTAACAACATAAATAATCTTTTCTAATACAGAGGCTCCAGAAATCTTCCTGGATGTTAAGCTCCTTGCTGGTCTCACTGTAAAAGCTGGAACAAAGATTGAACTTCCTGCCACCGTGACTGGGAAACCTGAACCTAAAATAACTTGGACAAAGGCTGATACCCTCCTGAAGCAAGACCAGAGAATCACCATTGAAAATGTCCCTAAGAAGTCCACAGTGACGATCACAGACAGCAAGAGAAGCGACACTGGCACATACATCATAGAAGCTGTGAACGTCTGTGGCCGGGCCACTGCTGTGGTGGAAGTGAACGTCTTAGGTAAGGGAGGCTCTTGTTTTAAAAAGATACAAATTCGTTTATGCTACTCTCTTGAACAAAACGTGTTTTAAAACTTTTTTTCTGGTGAAATTCCATCCACAGATAAGCCTGGACCACCAGCTGCTTTTGACATCACGGATGTAACCAATGAGTCGTGTCTTCTGACATGGAACCCACCACGAGATGACGGTGGATCTAAGATCACAAACTATGTTGTGGAGAGAAGAGCAACTGACAGTGAAGTGTGGCATAAGCTCTCATCAACTATCAAGGACACAAACTTCAAGGCAACCAAATTAATACCCAACAAAGAGTACATCTTCAGAGTTGCTGCAGAAAACATGTATGGTGTTGGTGAGCCAGTTCAGGCCACTCCAATAACAGCCAAATACCAGTTTGGTAAGTTTCTCAACCCACTGCCAAATGATAGGATGCTTATTCCAAAGTTATATTTAGATGTTAAATATAGTGCATATAACTTTTCTATCATTGTCCTGTCTCTAGATCCACCTGGGCCTCCAACTCGCCTAGAACCCTCAGATATCACTAAAGAT
Organism: Rhizomys pruinosus; assembly: GCA_009823505.1. Classification (NCBI taxonomy): domain Eukaryota; kingdom Metazoa; phylum Chordata; class Mammalia; order Rodentia; family Spalacidae; genus Rhizomys; species Rhizomys pruinosus. Next base: position 5,213,210 of record VZQC01007398.1, on the reverse strand, counting down.
GCAGTGACTCTCACATGGTGTGAGCCCGATGATGATGGTGGCAGCCCCATCACTGGATACTGGGTTGAAAGATTAGATCCTGACACTGATAAATGGGTCAGATGCAATAAGATGCCAGTAAAAGACACAACATACAGGTAACCCCTACATCTCCAACAAGTGTTAAAATACACATTCAATTGTTTGTTTTATAGCATTCCTTTTGATCACATGCGATTCTATACTATGACATTTTTAATCACTTTAACTTTTACTGCCTGTTTTATTTTTAAATGACATAAATTCTATCAAGAACATATTTCTCAGTTAAATCTAAAGTATTAACTTTCTGGACATTTCAAGATGCTTGGTCCTCTACTATATTATGGTAACTGTTAATTATTATAGAGATAATAATTAGATTGATATATTTTGCCAAATATACTGTGATAAAAGATAATTTAAAATTTATCTTGGGGGCTGGAGAGATGGCCTAGCGGACAAGAGTGCCAACTGCTCTTGCAGAGGACCTGGGTTCGATCCCCAGCACCCACATCATGGCTGAGAACCATCTTTAACTCCAGTTCCAGGGGAATCCCACACCCTCTTCTGACTTCCACGGCATTGCACGACACGGGTGCACAAACCTACATGCAGACAGTACATTTATACACATAAAAGAATAAATAAAATAATTTATCTTGAAGTATTTTCAATTAAATTTTCAAATTTGTTTTCACCATTTAAATAAATTAGCCTCTTCCTTGTATAGTGTACGGATTACTACTTACATGATGCTACATAGAGTCTTTGTCTCTTATCAGAGTGAAAGGTCTCACTAACAAGAAAAAGTACAGATTCCGTGTGTTGGCTGAAAATCTGGCTGGACCTGGTAAACCAAGTCGATCAACTGATCCAATCTTAATAAAGGATCCCATAGGTATTATTTATGTAATGATTTTCTGTGGTTATTTTGAGGTATGTATTAACTTCCTTTGGACAAAACAAATAATGACTTAATTGGCTTGCAGATCCTCCATGGCCCCCTGGAAAACCAACTGTAAAGGACATAGGCAAAACATCATTAGTACTGAAGTGGACAAAGCCAGAACACGATGGGGGAGCAAAGATTGAGTCTTACGTTATTGAGATGCTAAAGACTGGAACAGATGAGTGGGTCAGAGTGGCCGAGGGTGTGCCAACCACTGAGCATCTACTCAAGGGGCTCATGGAAGGGCAGGAATACTCATTCCGTGTGAGAGCTGTGAACAAGGCTGGAGAGAGCGAGCCAAGTGAACCCAGTGATCCTGTGCTTTGCCGGGAGAAGCTATGTAAGTCATTCTTGACAAGCTATCTGAGAACTACCATCTTAGAAAAAATTGAAAACTCATTACTATTACTTCCTTCTTGCCTATTGTTTCCTTGTAACTACCAGAGCATTCAGTGAAGACTGAATACGGCACAATTTTTTAATCAAATGTTTTTATTTCTTTTTCAGACCCTCCATCACCACCTCGTTGGCTTGAAGTGATTAATATCACAAAAAATACAGCTGATCTAAAATGGACAGTTCCAGAGAAAGATGGAGGGTCGCCCATCACCAACTATATCGTGGAAAAGAGAGATGTGAGGCGGAAAGGCTGGCAGACAGTGGACACCACTGTCAAGGACACCAAGTGCACAGTGACGCCCCTGACAGAGGGCTCTTTGTATGTGTTCAGAGTTGCTGCAGAAAATGCCATAGGACAGAGTGACTACACTGAAATTGAGGATTCTGTCCTGGCCAAAGACACCTTTAGTATGCTCTATAACTCAATTTTTGCAACACCATTTGTAGTAGGTTATTACTTTTCCCTCAGGTTTTTCTATAACCACTGATTGTTTTGCCTTTCAGCTACCCCGGGACCACCCTATGCCCTGACGGTGGTTGATGTGACCAAACGACACGTTGACCTAAAATGGGAGCCACCTAAAAATGATGGTGGCAGACCAATACAGAGGTAGAGCCCGAGCTCATTCATAAAAAGCAATTTATCCTTGGCTGTAGTACATTACTTTTGTTTTTTTCATTAATGCTAATAAAATATTTTTTTTATTTCAACAGATACATCATTGAGAAGAAAGAAAAGTTAGGCACCCGTTGGGTAAAAGCTGGAAAAACCTCAGGTCCTGACTGTAACTTCAGAGTAACTGATGTCATTGAAGGAACAGAAGTCCAGTTTCAAGTTCGGGCAGAAAATGAAGCAGGGGTTGGTCACCCAAGTGAGCCCACAGAAATCCTATCAATTGAAGATCCAACAAGTAAGTCATGCTGATCACACAAAGATATCGTGTACATCCTGATGATGAGACTGTAGATATAAATGTTTCACTCCTTTCCAGGTCCTCCTTCACCTCCTCTTGATCTGCATGTGACTGATGCTGGGAGAAAGCACATTGCAATTGCTTGGAAACCTCCAGAGAAAAATGGCGGAAGTCCTATTATAGGCTACCATGTTGAAATGTGTCCAGTGGGCACTGAGAAGTGGATGCGAGTTAATTCTCGCCCAATAAAAGACTTGAAATTCAAGGTTGAAGAGGGTGTTGTTCCTGACAAGGAATATGTGCTGAGAGTGAGAGCTGTCAATGCTGTCGGTGTCAGCGAGCCATCTGAAATCTCTGAAAATGTGGTTGCCAAAGACCCAGACTGTAAGAACACAGTGTCTTTTACAGTTAATAAAAGGGGCCCTACTCCTAAACACTGCATTTTGACCTATGTATCCCCCATCCTTTGGATTGTGTCTTATAGGCAAACCAACAATTGATCTGGAGACTCAGGACATTGTTGTTATTGAAGGTGAAAAGCTAAGCATCCCTGTTCCCTTCCGAGCTGTCCCAGTTCCAACTGTTAGCTGGCATAAAGATGGCAAAGAAGTTAAAGCAAGTGACAGACTAACAATGAAGAATGACCACATCTCTGCACACCTTGAGGTTCCCAAGAGTGTCCATGCAGACGCTGGAGTTTACACCATTAACCTAGAGAATAAGCTCGGCTCAGCAACTGCTTCAATTAATGTCAAAGTCATAGGTAAACATTCTTTAATGAAATACCACACATTCTTCATATGTTTCAGAAACTGTAAGAGCTAACTTTGTGATGTGCTCTTCAAGAACTAGCAGTTGTAATTTGAGCATCTCAACTGACTCATTTCTCTTTGAGAAGTAAAGCAATCCTGATAGGTAAACTCTGATTAAACTAACTTACTTGTTTTCATTCTTTACATACAAAATGCTTATTTAAACAAATTATCTACCACACCTAAGTGATATTTCAATGACCAGTATTTATTTCTGAATTGTATAAATTCAGTCTTTTGTACTCTTCTCCTTTGAGAGTAGTAAAATTTTCTGCCCTTTACTACCATCTCTGAGTGTTTAGAAATTAATGGGTCCATTTTTGCTTGGTACAAGACTCAGAGGCTGAGGCTGATGTTTATGCCTTGTGGTCTGAGGGATGAGAGCACAAGAACGAGTACCCTACCCAAAGTGTAAATTGTCTCAGTTGGAGAAAGTTCACTATTAAAATGCTAATTTTCAATTTTATAATGATAATCATCTGCTCTAATTTAATAGGTCTACCTGGTCCATGCAAAGATATTAAAGCAAGTGACATAACCAAGAGTTCTTGTAAATTAACATGGGAGCCTCCAGAATACGATGGTGGCAGCCCCATCCTTCATTATGTCCTGGAACGCAGAGAAGCTGGGAGGAGGACATACATACCAGTCATGTCTGGTGAGAACAAACTGTCTTGGACTGTAAAGGATCTGATACCAAATGGTGAATACTTCTTCCGCGTAAAAGCAGTCAACAAGATTGGTGGAGGCGAATATATTGAACTGAAAAATCCTGTTATTGCTCAAGATCCAAAGCGTAAGTTTGAACATGTATGTATGGTGGCTAGGAACTAATATTCAAGGCTGTGTCTCTTTGGTTTGGGGTGTTGGTGGTTTAAGATGGTGGTTTCTTCAATAGTAACAGTTTTCTTCTTGCTCATCAGAACCACCTGACCCACCTGTAGATGTTGAAGTCCATAATCCTACAGCTAAAGCAATGACTATTACATGGAAGCCACCCTTGTATGATGGAGGAAGCAAGATAATGGGTTACATCATAGAAAAGATTGCAAAAGGGGAAGACAAATGGAAAAGATGCAATGAACACCTGGTACCTGTCCTGACCTATACAGCAAAAGGACTCGAGGAGGGGAAAGAGTACCAGTTCCGTGTGCGAGCAGAGAATGCTGCTGGTATTGGTGAACCTTCTCGGGCCACTCCTCCAACCAAAGCCGTAGATCCTATTGGTACGTTTTCTCTATTGAAGTTGTTGCCCTCTCATCATAAAATAAATGAAATTCAAGTTTTGTCAGATACTTGGTTGAGAATTAAAAACAATTATGGTTTTTGATTCTTACAGATGCCCCAAAAGTCGTTCTCAGAACAAGCCTAGAAGTAAAGCGGGGTGATGAAATAGCTCTCGATGCAACAATTTCTGGATCACCTTATCCAACAATTACATGGATAAAGGATGAAAATGTTATTATACCAGAGGAAATTAAGAAACGAGTAGCAGCCCCAGTTAGAAGGAAGAAAGGCGAAGTTCAAGAAGAAGAACAACCATTTTTCCTGTCTCTGACAGAGCGTTTGAGCATCAACAACAGTAAACAAGGAGAATCTCAGCTTCGTGTCCGTGATTCTCTTCGACCTGACCACGGCCAGTATATGATCAAAGTTGAAAATGACCATGGTGTTGCCAAAGCTCCTTGCACTGTCAGTGTGTTAGGTAAGCAGCCAAAACTAGACTTTGCAAAAATTCCACTTCAATGAAACATGAAAATAAGTTTAGGGATGCATTAAAAGAAGTAGAAAATAGTTTCAGCAAGTAATTAATTCTCAGTTGCATTTTATCACCTAACCATAGGCTATTTAAAAAAAATTAAAGATCAATTGACCTTTTTATTTGTTATCCAATGTAATAAAAAGATAAGATGGTGTGGGAAATCCAGAGGTGGGAAACCTTCAAAAGACCATACTAACATTTACATTTCCAGTGCAACCATTTCTGCACAAGATTTTAACTGTCATTCCCTTTGAAATATTAGATATACCAGGACCACCAATCAACTTTGTATTTGAAGATATTAGAAAGAACTCTGTCCTCTGTAAATGGGAACCACCCCTTGATGATGGTGGCAGTGAAATCATAAACTATACTTTGGAAAAGAAAGACAAGACAAAACCAGACTCAGAATGGATTGTCATCACTTCAACGCTTCGCCATTGCAAATATTCAGTAACAAAACTGATTGAAGGAAAAGAATACCTCTTCCGTGTAAGAGCCGAAAATAGGTTTGGACCTGGACCACCGTGTGTTTCAAAGCCGCTTTTAGCAAAAGATCCATTTGGTAAGGTTGCTTTAGCCTCACAAATACACTTTGCTATACACAGTATCATACTTCATAAAATTTGGTTTTTAGGTCATATTATGGAATTAACTCAAATGCTTTTTTTTTTTATCAGAACCACCAGATGCACCAGATAAGCCAATTGTGGAAGACGTCACCAGCAACAGTATGCTGGTGAAATGGAATGAGCCCAAAGATAATGGCAGCCCCATCGTGGGCTACTGGCTTGAAAAACGCGAGGTGAATAGTACACATTGGTCTCGAGTCAACAAAGCCCTTATCAGTTCTTTGAAAACCAAGGTAGATGGCTTATTAGAAGGACTCACCTATGTCTTCCGAGTATGTGCTGAAAATGCAGCTGGACCTGGAAAGTTCAGTCCACCTTCAGATCCCAAAACAGCTCATGATCCAATCTGTAAGTAATTTCTTAAGAAGACAGTATGAGAGAGTAAGCTAACTACCCTACATTTTAAAACCTTCAGTGAATTTGACCTGTGCATCTGGATTTGTTCTAGCTCCACCGGGGCCACCTATCCCAAGAGTTGCTGACACAAGCTCTACAACTATTGAGCTAGAATGGGAGCCCCCAGCTTTCAATGGTGGCGGTGAGATCATTGGCTATTTTGTCGATAAGCAGTTGGTTGGCACAAATGAATGGTCACGTTGCACGGAGAAGATGATCAAAGTCCGTCAGTTCACTGTCAAAGAAATCAGAGAGGGTGCTGATTATAAACTTCGAGTGAGTGCCGTCAATGCAGCAGGCGAAGGGCCACCTGGAGAAACAGAGCCTGTTACTGTGGCTGAACCACAAGGTACTCAAGATTCTACTGGAAAAAAAAGGAATTTTTTTCCCAACACAGAACTACATTTTCATCTTTCTTGGGCTAATATATGACTGTTCTCTTTCAACAGAACCTCCAACTGTGGAACTCGATGTTTCTGTCAAGGGTGGAATACAAATCATGGCTGGAAAGACTCTTAGAATCCCAGCTGTGGTGACTGGTCGTCCTGTGCCCACAAAAGTATGGACCATAGAAGAAGGAGAGCTGGATAAAGACCGTGTTATAATAGAGAACGTGGGAACCAAATCTGAGCTAATTATCAAGGAAGCACTGAGAAAAGACCATGGCAGATATGTGATCACAGCTACTAATAGCTGTGGCTCTAAATTTGCAGCAGTCCGGGTAGAAGTTTTTGGTAAGGAATGTTATATGGATTTTCATGGGAGTTTTTCCATGTGATAACAATCATACTGCATTAACTTTTGTGTTATTGTTTCAATTTCCAGATGTTCCTGGTCCAGTTCTCGACCTAAAACCTGTTGTAACAAACAGGAAAATGTGTCTGCTTAACTGGTCTGATCCAGCAGATGATGGAGGAAGTGAAATCACAGGGTTCATTATTGAAAGAAAAGATGCTAAAATGCACACTTGGAGACAACCCATAGAAACTGATAGATCTAAGTGTGATATCACAGGTCTCCTAGAAGGACAAGAATATAAGTTCCGTGTAATTGCCAAGAACAAGTTTGGCTGTGGCCCTCCTGTTGAAATAGGACCAATTCTTGCAGTTGACCCACTGGGTAAGGAAAGACTTTCATTCTTAATAAATACTGTTTTGCTGGAGTGATGGCTCAGGGGTTAAGAGCACCGGCTGCTCTCCCAGAGAACACAGCACACAACCATGGCAGCTAACAACCATCTATAACTCCAGTTCCAGGGTATTTGATGCCCTCTTCTGATCCCCACAGGTACTGCATTTACGTGGTACACAAACATACATGCAGGCAAAACATACACATAACATAAAAATAAATAAACCTTTAAATATTTTTATAAACAAAGATTTGTTGAGCTTTATGTCTTGAAATACTCAACAGTCTCAAAATCAAGGAATGTCTCGAGAGTAATAAATAAAAATCTGATAACTACCAGCAACACTAAAGACACCATATTTGCTAAAATTCCACATAATTGTCTGCTTTGTGTATGTTAATCATGCTTTCTGTGCCATAAGTTTTTGATCTATTGAGACTTAGGCATTCAAAGCAGAACTTCACAAACCAACTTTCCTTTTTCATAAGTTTTGCCGATGTCACAGATAAACAATCTAAAATGGTGAATAGAAAGCATATATACCCCCTTTATTCATTTTTAATTATTCAATGGAAAATTTATGAGGAATAAAAGGCTCTCAGTGAAAACAGCTGTAACTGTGCTGATTGGCATATCTTAAGAAAGATTTTGAAGATGCCAGACAGGAACTCATTTTTAATAAAGATGAAATATTATTTCCTATGTGAATATTTCTCTTCTCATCATTTTCAATTTCCTCTGATTTCAGGTCCTCCAGCATCTCCTGAAAGGCTCACATACACGGAAAGGACGAAATCCACTATCACACTTGACTGGAAAGAACCCCGCAGTGATGGTGGCAGTCCCATACAAGGATACATCATTGAAAAACGGCGTCATGATAAACCTGACTTTGAAAGAGTAAACAAGAGGCTCTGCCCAACCACATCATTTCTGGTTGAAAATCTTGATGAACATCAAATGTATGAATTCCGTGTCAAAGCCGTCAATGCTATTGGTGAAAGCGAACCATCCCTGCCTCTTAATGTAGTCATACAAGATGATGAAGGTATGGATCCTGTATATACAACATAAATGTACTTTTACAGTGCTGCCTTTATCCTGTGATTTGCCGGAAACATTCTTCAGACTTCTTTTCCTCTTTCCCTTCTCTTTTCAGTCCCTCCAACTATTAAGTTGCGCCTGGCTGTTCGAGGAGACACTATCAAAGTTAAGGCAGGAGAACCCGTTAACATCCCTGCAGATGTGACAGGACTTCCAATGCCTAAGATTGAGTGGTCCAAGAATGAAACTGTGATTGATAAACCCACTGATGCACTTAAAATAACCAAGGAAGAAGTATCCCGAAGTGAGGCGAAGACTGAGGTTATTATCCCCAAAGCAGTCCGGGAGGACAAGGGCACTTACACAATCACTGCTTCCAATCGCCTGGGCTCAGTGTTCCGAAATGTTCATGTGGAAGTGTACGGTAAGTGGCTTGCTTCCTGTGCCAGAAAGACAGCCACTGCCTGCTTAAGAATGCCTTCTCAGTCTCCTCTGCTGTTCCTTTCCAGATCGTCCATCTCCACCCAGAAACCTCGCTGTCACTGACATTAAAGCTGAGTCTTGCTATCTGACCTGGGATGTCCCTCTGGACAATGGCGGCAGTGAAATCACCCATTATATTATTGACAAACGTGATGCAAGTAGGAAAAAGTCTGAATGGGAGGAAGTCACCAACACTGCTGTGGAGAGAAGATACGGGGTAAACTATTCTAACTATGCTCTTATCCACTCTAAAAAGACATCTCTCTGATGTGACACCATTTTAATATAATTTTGGGATTTAGTGATTAAATTCAAAACAACATGGAAGAAGCAACTTGTCATTTGGGCATTCATGGTGCCACTTAGGAAATGCTACTTAATATACACATCTCTCTTTTACATGAAATGTCCTCTAGGAAATACAACAAATTTTTATCTTGTTTTAAAAGGGCTTCTGTTTATCTCTGTCTTTCCCATCTTTTAAGTCAATGTTGTTTTTTTTTTCTGATGATGATGATTCTTCCCCCAAATAAGTTGCTTTAAAAATTAGTAAACATCAGGGCCGGGCATGGTGGCACACGCCTTTAATCCTAGCACTTGGGAGGCAGAGGCAGGTGGATCTTTGTGAGTTCAAGGCCAGCCTGGTCTACAGAGTGAGTTCCAGGACAGCTGGGACTACAGGGAGACCCTGTCTCAAAAAGACCAAAAAAAAAAAAAAAAAAAAAAAAAAAAATTAGTAACATCAGTTTAAGTATATTTATTCTGATTTTTCTATACGTCTATTTTCTAGATCTGGAAACTTATCCCCAATGGTCAGTATGAGTTCCGAGTGAGGGCAGTCAATAAATATGGAACCAGTGACGAATGCAAATCAGATAAAGTTGTCATTCAAGATCCTTATCGCCTTCCTGGGCCTCCTGGAAAACCAAAAGTCTTGGAGCGCACCAAAGGGTCCATGCTTGTGAGCTGGACTCCTCCTCTGGACAATGGCGGCTCACCAATTACTGGCTACTGGCTGGAGAAGAGAGAAGAGGGTGGTGCCTACTGGTCACGTGTTAGCCGAGCACCAATAACCAAAGTGGGACTGAAGGGTGTGGAATTCAACGTTCCACGTTTGATTGAAGGTGTAAAATACCAATTTAGGGCCATGGCAATAAATGCTGCAGGAATTGGCCCTCCCAGTGAGCCGTCTGACCCAGCTGTTGCAGGGGATCCCATATGTAAGTATGCTTTATTTCTGCATCTTGTTTCTAAAGGGCAGTTACCAAATGGATTACTGTTGAATTGCTCATGTGCTTATTAAAACTATTCACATTGAAGTATGTACATATATACACACCTACATACAATGGTTTCTAAACTCTTGGATGAAAACTAGAATTTTAATTCACAATAATAAAGACTTGTACTATAAGTTCCTGTCTGCTCTATGGGTTTTTTTTTTTTTTTTTTTTTTTTGGTCTTTTTGAGACAGGGTCTCCCTGTAGCCCCAGCTGTCCTGGAACTCACTCTGTAGACCAGGCTGGCCTTGAACTCACAAAGATCCACCTGCCTCTGCCTCCCAAGTGCTAGGATTAAAGGCGTGCGCCACCACGCCCGGCTGCTCTATGGGTTTTAATAAGCCTTTATGTCCTTAGCTACTATGTAAATCATTTTCTCACCAAAAAGTCAAACCCTCTTGTAGGAATTCAATAAAAAAGTAAAATGCTAAATATTTGTTAAACAAAGACATCAAATTCTTAGGCAGAGACTTTGAGAGTAAGTAAAGAGAAGCTTGCTAACTCATATACAAACAGATCAGTTCAAAAATTAAGCCAGGCATGGTGGTGCACACCTTTAATCCTGGCACTTGGGAGGCAGAGGCAGGTGGATCTCTGTGAGTTCAAGGCCAGCCTGGTCTACATAATGAGTTCTAGGACAGCTGGGATTACAAGGAGACCCTGTCTCAAATAAGACCAAAAACAATTAAAAATACTGTGACATCAATAGTTAAATATATTTCCTACATAATATTTCTGATTAGATTCTCTGAAGAAAAAAGCTGCTTAAAAGATTTAAATTCTTCTCATGCTATAGAGGGTACATATATGCATATATGTTAGTCACATATTCATTCATTAAGTTAGCATTGAACAGGGTCTGTTCTAGGATCTATACTAAACACAGGGGGAAAGAGTCATGATTAAAAACACAAATAGAGGGGCTGGAGAGATGGCTTAGTGGTTAAGAGTGCCGACTGCTCTTGCAGAGAACTGGGGTTCGATCCATAGCACCCACATGGCAATTGAGAACCATTTTTAACTCCAGTTCCAGGGGAATCCCACACCCTCTTCTGACCTCCGCAGCATTGCATGACATGGGTGCACAAACCTACATGAAGACAGTACATTCATACACATACAAAAAAATAAATAAAATTAAAAAAAAAAACACAAATAGAGCAAAAGAGTTTCTTTAATTGTTAAGCACTGTCACTTATCATGTGATTAGTGGAAACATTGATTCTTCCCCTAAAGAGCATTGAGATTATTTTGTATTCCGAAGTTTTCCAGGTGGCAAGGAAAACTTTTTTAAATTTTCATATTGTAGAAAATAAAATAAAATTTTTGATAAAAATATTCTGGAGAATCTCTTCAGAGGGATCTGAAAAGTAAAATGACTTTTCACCAAACATGTGCTCATAGACTATGGGTCTACATAGAGATAGGGAATAATCCTTTTTCTTGTTTGCTTTCTGGTTTGCATTGATGCTAAAAGAAAGTAGTCCATTACTTATTTTCTTGTACCTTCAACATTTCGATTTGAAATTTTTGATAGGCTACAATAATATAAAATCTGTTGTAGCAAAAGAGTCATGGTACGTAAAACCACCGTTCTATTACCTTCAAAGTGTGATGTTTGTTTGTTTATTCCTTATTAGACCCACCTGGGCCTCCTTCTTGTCCAGAAGTTAAAGATAAAACAAAGTCAAGCATCTCACTAGCATGGAAACCACCAGCCAAAGATGGTGGCAGCCCAATCAAAGGCTACATCGTAGAAATGCAAGAGGAGGGTAGTACTGACTGGAAAAGAGTCAATGAACCTGACAAACTTCTAACTACCTGTGAATGTGTGGTGCCCAATCTGAAAGAACTCAGGAAATACAGGTTTAGAGTGAAAGCTGTCAATGAAGCTGGTGAGTCTGAACCAAGCGACACAACTGGAGAGATTCCTGCCACTGATATTCAAGGTACTAGTTCTCAGTCAGCTTGAGAGTTCACATTTGGATCTGAAAATAATCTACTGAAATCTGTCAATTACTTCTTTGAGAAGCATCATCTTACTGTGTTATACTATTCATGGTATTACAGAGGCACCGGAGGTTTTCATTGACATTGGAGCACAAGACTGCCTGGTTTGTAAAGCTGGCTCACAGATTAGAATCCCTGCCGTCATCAAGGGACGCCCAACGCCAAAATCATCTTGGGAATTTGATGGAAAGGCAAAGAAAGCAGTGAAGGTAAGAAATCTATAATTTTTCTGTGTCTTCCATTGAATTACTAGAAGTATTTTAAAACAACTATCTTCTTCTCTAATAGGATGGAATTCATGATATACCTGAAGATGCACAGGTAAAAAGACAAAAACAATAGTTGACTTAAATAAGAATATGATTGGCTTCTGTAATACAATGATTTTATTCAATGTATGATATAATTTTCTTTGCACAGTTGGAGACTGCTGAAAACTCATCAGTAATCATTATTCCAGAGTGTAAACGATCTCATTCAGGCAAATACAGCATCACAGCCAAGAATAAAGCAGGACAGAAGACTGCAAGCTGCAGAGTTAAAGTCATGGGTAAGAAAGGCTTTAAGAGTTGCTACCAAATAAAAAGCAAATGATTTTAAAGCATCTAAGGAACATTGTTTATATTGTGATTTGTATTCCACAGATGTACCAGGCCCACCCAAAGATTTGAAGGTCAGTGACATCACAAGAGGTAGTTGCCGACTTTCATGGAAGATACCAGATGATGATGGAGGAGATAGAATCAAAGGCTATGTCATTGAGAAGAAGACTATTGATGGAAAAGCCTGGACTAAAGTCAATCCAAACTGTGGAAGCACCACGTTTGTGGTACCAGATCTCATCTCTGAACAGCAGTATTTCTTCCGTGTGAGAGCAGAAAATCGTTTTGGTATTGGCCCACCTGTTGAAACCATTCAGAGGACCACTGCCAGAGATCCAATATGTAAGTTTTAAAACCCAAGTTTAAAATATTTTCTCAAAAAGTTGAACTATATTATTAACAACAGTGCTTAATACTTCCTGTAACTATGTTTCCAGATCCTCCTGATCCTCCTATTAAACTGAAGATCGGACTTATAACAAAGAACACAGTACATCTGTCATGGAAACCACCCAAGAATGATGGGGGCTCCCCTGTCACGCACTACATTGTTGAGTGTCTTGCATGGGATCCTACTGGAAAGAAGAAGGAAGCATGGAGACAGTGCAATAAGCGTGATGTGGAAGAACTAGAGTTCACTGTTGAAGACCTCATAGAGGGTGGGGAATATGAATTCAGAGTCAAGGCTGTCAACAAGGCAGGAGTCAGCAAGCCTTCAGCAACTGTTGGCCCTGTGATTGTCAAAGACCAGACATGTAAGTACTTTACAGAAAATTTCACTCCGGGACTCTACATATTCAATGATAGTCCAAAATAAAGAGACAGTGTATCTGTGTATCAGAGTGCTCCTATAGGCTGAGTGTAGGCATTGGCACACTACTCAGTGATTACCCCAGCATGGACAGAACTATCGCATGTCCTTGCATACTAATTTTCCTCTAAACAAGAAGACAAGACAAGTATAACTTCCTTCTGGAAATTTTCTCCAAGTCAAGCTGTCTTATTTATCAAAAATTAAGGCAGTTTTCTCTGCATGATCCCTAAAAAGGGCAGAAAGTAAGTCATTTGCTTAGCAACTGCTAAGACCACTCAGGACTTTTTCTGTTTGAGAGAAAACAGATAATCAGTTTTAGTAGACAGAATGCATATACAAATATGCTTCTAATTGTCATTATGATCACTACTCCATGTATTTGTTCCTTTCTCTTTTCTAAGTATGAGAGTTATATTTCCAATCCTCTTTGTACAATCATACTGAATTTGTAGAAAATAGTGAATTGTTTGGTTTCTGCCAGCACTTATATTTCTTATGAGAATTCATAGTAGACCCTCAGAGTGAAAATGGAAATAACTTCAGAATATGCAAACTATTAAGAATACATTATGATCAAAGTTCCCAGCCTATGCTACAACTGTCCCTCCTCGCTGCCTTTTGTCTGAATTTTCGCATGTCTTATGAAGCCAGATAAGGAAGAAGCAATAGCTGGTGGATGGTTGCATGCAAATACATGGTAGCTACATGTAGCTATCCCCCAAACTGTTACAACAGTGTTAAAGTAGACCCATTCTTTACATCAGCCTGGACTACAAAGTCTAAATAGGCTTTATAGGCACTGTGAATTCTACTTTCTATCCTTTCATTCTTTTTGTTCCTTCTGATAATGTGTTTTTGTTGTTAATAATCTAGGCCCACCATCAATTGAGCTAAAAGAATTCATGGAGGTTGAAGAAGGAACTGATGTTAACATCATGGCCAAAATTAAAGGTGTGCCATTCCCAACACTCACCTGGTTTAAAGCTCCTCCAAAGAAGCCTGAGAGCAAAGAGCCTGTAGTCTACGACACCCATGTCAACAAACTGGTGGAGGACGACACATGCACTTTAGTCATTCCTCAGTCTCACCGGAGTGATACTGGCTTATATTCAATCACAGCTATAAACAACCTAGGAACAGCATCAAAAGAGATGAGACTGAATGTCCTTGGTAATGATTGCCTTGTTTAAAACTCTATGTTTTCCTATCTATACATAAAATTTGGCTTTAAAATCATCCACTAATAAAATATTCTTTAAACAATTTTAGGTCGTCCTGGACCACCTGTGGGACCCATAAAGTTTGAATCTATTTCAGCAGATCAAATGACATTATCCTGGCTTCCACCGAAAGATGATGGTGGGTCTAAGATTACAAACTATGTCATTGAGAAAAGAGAAGCTAACAGGAAGACATGGGTACCTGTCTCCAGTGAACCTAAAGAGTGCATGTACACGATTCCCAAATTGCTGGAAGGCCATGAATATGTGTTCCGAGTCATGGCCCAGAATAAATTTGGCATTGGAGAACCACTTGACAGTGAACCTGAAACAGCACGAAACCTCTTCTGTAAGTAGTTCAATATTTTTGCACACAGTCATTATTTTCTGAGTTTTTAAGAACTTCTTGTTAATTAATGTATTTCTTCATAGCTGTTCCTGGGGCCCCAGATAAGCCAACAGTCAGCAGCGTGACTCGTAACTCTATGACCGTCAACTGGGAAGAACCAGAATATGATGGGGGCTCTCCTGTGACCGGGTACTGGCTAGAAATGAAAGACACCACTTCAAAGAGATGGAAGAGAGTTAACCGAGATCCTATCAAAGCCATGACTTTGGGTGTTTCTTATAAAGTGACTGGCCTTATTGAAGGTTCTGACTATCAGTTCCGGGTATATGCGATCAATGCTGCTGGAGTGGGACCAGCAAGTCCACCCTCAGATCCAGTGACTGCTAGAGATCCAGTTGGTAAGCCTTGAAACCATTCTTTTCAGTAAAAAAAAAAAATCAGTTTCCAAAAGTGCCATGGAAATGAAGAATACTAACGTCCTTTGGTGCTTTCCAGCTCCCCCCGGCCCTCCATTTCCCAAAGTGACAGACTGGACAAAGTCATCTGCAGACTTAGAATGGTCTCCTCCGTTGAAAGATGGTGGATCCAAAGTAACTGGATACATTGTTGAATATAAAGAAGAAGGAAAAGAAGAATGGGAAAAGGTAATGAAAATGTTAGGGAAAAAAAAAAAAGACAGCAGGTGTGGTGGCGCACACCTTTAATCCTAGCACTTGAGAGGCAGAGGCAGGCAGATCTTTGTGAGTTCAAGGCCAACCTGGTCTACAGAGTGAGTTCCAGGACAGCTGGGGCTACAGGGAGACCCCTGTCCTCGGAAAGAAAAAAAAAAAAAAAAAAAAAAAGAAAAGAAAATGTTGCTTTTAGGGTGAATAAATTTAAAATAGCATAGTTTTTCTCAATCCTATTAGTTTTCTATGTTTCTAGAATTAAAAATCAGAAAAATCCAGATTAATGTCAAAACAATCAGGTCAGGGGGTAGGAGGAAAAATGGAAGTCCTAATACTGGATACCAAAATAATTAGAACAAGTTCCAGTGTTCATAAAATAGGATGACTAGGGCTGGAGAGATAGCTCAGCAATTAAGAGCACCAACTGCTCTTGCAGAGGACCTGTGTTCGATTCCCAGCACCCACATGGCAGCTAAGAACCATGTTTTAACTCCAGTTCCAGGGGAATCCGACACCCGCTTCTGACCTCCACAGCATTGCACAACATGGGTGCAAACCTACATGCAGACAGTACACTCATACACATAAAAATAATAAATAAATAAATAGGATGACTATAGTTTACAATAATTTACCATATATTTTATAGCAAACTAGAAGAATTTGAAAGTTCTCAGCAGAAATAAATGTTTAAGGGAATGGAAATGTTTAGTATCTTGATTTATCACTATATACTATTTATACATAAGGAATTATTATATTGTGTCCCATGAATAGGTACAGTTGTGGAATAGTAATTAAAAATAAAAATTGAGCAACCAAAAGTTAAATCATGTTATTGACTTATGTTTTACATA
The DNA here is from genome assembly GCA_009823505.1 of Rhizomys pruinosus. Classification (NCBI taxonomy): domain Eukaryota; kingdom Metazoa; phylum Chordata; class Mammalia; order Rodentia; family Spalacidae; genus Rhizomys; species Rhizomys pruinosus. Next base: position 5,196,866 of record VZQC01007398.1, on the reverse strand, counting down.
TGAACTCTGAAAACGCAGAGCAAATGAATACTACCATTTTTTTTCAGTGATTTACCACAAATTTTATAGCACAATTCTTGGCAAGTTATTCTGCTCACTCATACCTATAGTTGATTCATAAAATCAAACAGCAATAATTTTCCTTAGAAGAGTAAATAGGCTGTGGTTATATTGAAAAAGTTATTAAAGTAGCAATGTTATATGTTATAAATATATTTCTACCAATTAGAAATGTAGTGATTATAAATTTTTATTATTTTCCCCAGGCTAAAGATAAAGAAGTAAGAGGAACAAAACTTGTTGTGACCGGATTAAAAGAAGGAGCATTCTACAAATTCAGGGTGAGAGCAGTCAACATCGCTGGTATTGGAGAGCCTGGAGAGGTCACAGATGCTATTGAAATGAAAGACAGAATTGGTAATTGCCAATGCTTCTGCTCTTTTATGAATAGTTATGCTACACAGTGAAAAATACAAGTTACATTTGCCATTTTCAATTGTTCCCAGTTGGACCAGACCTTCAGCTAGATGCCAGCGTTAGAGACAGGATAGTGGTCCACGCTGGAGGGGTGATTCGAATCATCGCCTATGTGTCTGGAAAGCCACCACCGACTGTCACTTGGAGCATGAATGAAAGAGCCTTACCTCAGGAAGCCACCATTGAGACCACAGCCATCAGCTCATCCCTGGTTATCAAGAACTGCCAGCGAAGCCATCAAGGTGTCTACTCTCTTCTTGCCAAAAATGAAGGCGGAGAAAGAAAGAAGACAATTATTGTTGATGTACTAGGTAAATATTTCCAATTTGTCTGCACACCTTTTAAAACCAGCATTTTTTGTCCTTTTGAGACAGGGTCTCCTGTAGCCCCAGCTGGTCTGAAACTCACGATGTAGACCAGGCTGGCCTTGTGACTCACAGATGCCTGCTTCTGCCTCCTGAGTGCCGGGATTAAAGGCAAGAGCCACCACATCACCACATCACCACATGCGGCTAAAATCAGCAATTTTTTTTTTGGTATTTTTGAGACGGGGTCTCCCTTTAGTCCCAGCTGGACTGGAGCTCACTCTGTAGACCACGCTGGCCTTGAACTCACAGAGATCCACCTGCCTCTGCCTCCCAAGTGCTAGGATTAAAGGTGTACACCACCATGCCTGGCTAAAATCAGCATTTTAATTACATCTTCAACAAAGCCATGTTGTAGTAAAACTGTATTAAAAAAACATTTTGGAAAATAAAAATCATCCACAAGCCACTGTCCATATTAGAATTTTAAATTTCCCCTCTGTTCTTTTTTTATCCTATGTGTATTCCATATTGTTGTACTCCTATCATAAGTGAAGTTTTGTATGTACATTTTTATAAGACATGCCACCATAGGACCTACTATGTGACTATTTGGCTTCCCTGAAAGCGTCTTTCTTGAAAATGCACATGAATATTTAAAATTTCACCAGCGATAACCATTTTCAAAGCATGAAACTCTGTCCTTATTTATTAATTATCATAACAATGCACAAATCTCTCTTAAGGATTCTATATTCAAAGAGAAGCAGCATATTTGGTAACCAATTGTTAGTCACTGAACACAGAGTTCACCTCCATAGGTTTGATACCTGTGATTGCCTGCTTTAATCCCTGATTTGCTCAGAAAGTGAAGCCATCCTGCTCAGAACTCACATCTAGGTACAGCCATACCCCAAACAGCTATCATTTCATATAACAATGGTCAGTCCTCTATTAAGACAGGTGATATTAGATGGTATAAAGAAAACTACTTGGGGGCTGGAGAGATGACTGGGAAGTTAAGAGCACTGACTGCCCTTGCAGAGGATCAGGGGTCAAATCCTAGCACCCACATGGAAACTAACAACCATCCTTAACTCCAGTTCCCAGGGATCCAATGCTCTCTTCTGGCCTCCCCAGGCATTTGCACTATACAGGTGCACTTAGATACATGTAGGCATAACAGTCATTCACATAAATGAAAAATAAATAAGAAAACTATTCTACTCATCAATAACCCCTACAAGCTTTTAGGTTACATTCACATTTCCCATCCCTTTTACTTATAAATAGCTATGACTGTCCTTGGTGGACTGGGATGTTTCCAGATTTAAATTCCAACCCTGAAAAGACCTTCTGAGATTCTGGACCTTCTGTATCCATCATTTCAGTGGTCACCTGAAATCAAACATCTGACCCTATTTCACCCATTGGAAAGAGACATGTGCTCAAGCTATTCCCCGCCCCTCTCCTGCAGCTCCCTTCTGTCTCACAAATTTTGTTTTTTAAAATTAATTTTATTCTTTCATTGCCTGTTGCTCAAACCATAGTAGCCAATGACTAGCACAAACCTCCTTCATTAAAAAATATGATTGAGCTGGGTTTGGTGGTATATGCCTCTAGTACCAGCTATTCAAAAGACTGAGGTAAGAGAATTGTGAGATCAGGGCCCAGCTAGGCAGTAAAGTGACAGCCTGAGTTAAAAAGATAGAAGATGATAGATAGATAGATAGATAGATAGATAGATAGATAGATAGATAGATAATAGATAGATAGATAGATAGATAGATAGATAGATAGATAATAGAGTTCAATATAGATAGCATGGCAGGAAAATATCATTTTAATAGGCATAAACCCTCACTTTCTTCAGTACCACATTTTTGTCTCGACTCTAAAAGCAGATAACCCATGTTGAGCAATGTTGTAACCTATGTTGCCATAGAAGACAAACAGTTCGAAATATTTTTCTCTTGTTCCCAGATGTTCCTGGACCTGTTGGAATACCATTCCTCTCTCACAACCTAACCAATGACTCCTGCAAACTGACATGGTTCTCTCCAGAAGATGACGGAGGCTCTCCAATCACCAACTATGTCATTGAGAAAAGGGAAGCTGACCGCAGAGCATGGACCCCTGTGACATACACAGTCACTCGACAAAATGCTACTGTACAGGGTCTTATTCAAGGAAAATCCTACTTTTTCCGAATAGCAGCTGAAAATAGTATTGGCATGGGCCCATTTGTTGAGACATCAGATGCTCTTGTCATCAGAGATCCAATAAGTAAGTACAGTTGAAAACCAACTTACGCTTAATCACATCTCAGTTCTTTAATGTAAGATTATGATATATGTGAGTGTATGTGTGCACACATGTCTGTGAGTATGCATGTGTACATGTGTGTATGTGTGTGTGTCTGTGTTCACTTGTCAAGCAATAGGCAATTGTGTATCTAATATCATTGTATTTGAACAGTGATTGTGGAAGAGATCACAGAAATGTACGCAAATCATCAACCCCTTCTGACTTGTTTTTTTAATCCCTACTCAATGGCATAAATAAAAACAAACTCAAAATATTGCCTCTAAAGACCTTTCCTAATTAAACTAAATGATGCTCTAATTCATCATTTATCTGCTGAAAAAAATTGGATTCTCTGGAATTCTTTCTAGCTCTAATAGTTGTATGGCAAGAATACTTTTGTAATTTATTAAAGCAGATAGTTTAGTTTTAAAATATAATCCTCAGATGGGCTGGAGAGATGGCCTAGCGGTTAAGAGCTCCGACTGCTCTTGCAGAGGACCCGGGTTCGATCCCCAGCACCCACATGGCGGCTGAGAACTGTCCATAACTCTGATTCCAGGAGAACTCCAGTTCCAGGGGAATCCGACACCCTCTCCTGACCTCCGCGGCATTGCATGACATGGGTGCACAGACCTGCACGTAGACAGTACATTCATACACATAAAAATAAATAAATAAAATTTAAAAAACCATAATCCTCAGAAAAGGGTGTTTATTAACTAAACTACATTCTTAATCTGACATTGTTTTCATTGTGACAATACTTGCAGCTGTACCAGAGCGTCCTGAAGACCTGGAAGTCAAAGAAGTTACTAAAAATACCGTATCTTTGACTTGGAATCCTCCTAAGTATGATGGTGGATCGGAAATCATTAACTATGTCCTAGAAAGCCGACTCATTGGCACTGAAAAGTTCCACAAAGTTACAAATGACAACCTGCTTAGCAGAAAATACACTGTTAAAGGCTTAAAAGAAGGTGATACGTATGAGTACCGTGTCAGTGCTGTCAACATTGTTGGACAGGGCAAGCCATCATTTTGCACCAAGCCAATCACTTGCAAGGATGAGCTGGGTATGTGTCTGTTCCAGTTTATACTTTGAAAAGTTCTACAAATATAGAGTTTTCCTAAGATAGTAGAAATAACTTGGGTTTATAATTCTCAATTTTAGCTCCCCCAACACTTGAGCTCGACTTCAGAGATAAACTCACAGTCAGGGTTGGTGAAGCTTTTGCTCTCACTGGCCGTTATTCCGGCAAACCCAAGCCTAAGGTGAGTTGGTTCAAAGACGAAGCTGATGTGCTGGAAGATGACCGAACTCACATAAAGACCACTCCAACAACACTTGCTCTAGAGAAGATCAAGTCCAAACGTTCAGATTCTGGAAAATACTGTGTAGTTGTGGAGAACAGTACAGGCTCAAGGAAAGGTTTTTGTCAAGTCAATGTTGTCGGTAAGTACTATTTTGCAAGGATAATGGGTTTTCTGTCCTTTTAAAAGCAAAAGTGTTAATAATATTTGGGGCTATAATTTTCTTTTTTTTTTTTTCTGCAGACCGTCCTGGACCACCAGTAGGACCTGTCATTTTTGACGAAGTGACCAAAGAATACATGGTTATCTCCTGGAAGCCACCTCTAGATGATGGAGGAAGTGAAATTACCAATTATATTATTGAGAAGAAGGAACTAGGTAAAGACGTCTGGATGCCCGTGACATCTGCCAGTGCTAAAACAACATGCAAAGTTCCTAAACTGCTTGAAGGGAAGGATTATATCTTCCGGATACATGCTGAAAATCTATATGGAATAAGTGATCCTCTGGTGTCTGATTCAATGAAAGCCAAAGATCGTTTCAGTATGTATTATTAATCATTTTGGGTGACTCAGTGCTTGACAGAGTTCATAGAAAGAATTCAACTTCTAACACATTTTGCTAACTTTTGTTATAGGAGTTCCTGATGCGCCTGACCAGCCAGTTGTCACAGAGGTCACCAAAGACTCTGCATTAGTAACCTGGAACAAGCCAAATGACGGAGGAAAGCCCATCACAAACTACATCCTGGAAAAGAGGGAAACTATGTCCAAACGATGGGTTAGAGTTACCAAAGAGCCTATCCATCCATACACTAAATTTAGGGTTCCTGATCTTCTAGAAGGTTGTCAATATGAATTCCGGGTTTCTGCAGAAAATGAAATTGGTATTGGAGATCCAAGCCCACCATCCAAACCAGTCTTTGCTAGAGATCCAATTGGTATAGTATTGAAGTATTCATTCTTTATTCATTTCTTATTATCGAACATTTTCAACTATATTTTAACTTCTATTTAATTTATTTCACTGTGTAGCTAAACCAAGTCCACCGGTTAATCCTGAAGCAGTAGACACAACATGTAATTCAGTTGACTTGACTTGGCAACCACCACGTCATGACGGTGGGAGCAAGATACTGGGATATATTGTGGAGTACCAGAAAGTTGGAGATGAAGAGTGGAGAAGAGCCAATCACACTCCGGAGTCATGCCCTGAGACTAAATATAAAGTCACTGGTCTTCGGGATGGCCAAACGTATAAGTTCCGAGTACTGGCAGTCAATGCAGCTGGTGAATCAGAACCAGCTCATGTTCCTGAGCCAGTCCTAGTGAAGGACAGGCTTGGTGAGTCAACTGTTTTGATTTCCAACTTCAAGGAAAATACATATATGATTGTATATGTTTAATTATAATATGTATAAATGAATCCAATCTGATGGCACTTACTTCTTTATTATAGAACCTCCTGAGCTGATTCTTGATGCCAATATGGCAAGAGAACAGCACATTAAAGTTGGTGATACCCTAAGACTTAGTGCCATTATCAAGGGAGTGCCATTCCCCAAAGTAACCTGGAAAAAAGAAGACAGAGATGCTCCAACTAAAGCGCAAATTGATGTTACTCCAGTTGGAAGCAAGCTTGAAATTCGTAATGCTGCGCATGAAGATGGTGGAACTTATTCCTTAACAGTGGAGAATCCAGCTGGTTCAAAAACTGTCTCAGTGAAAGTACTGGTATTAGGTAAGAACTTTAACATCTTATGACATTAAAAATAAACTCTAATACATGGTTTTCTTTTGTCATTCATAGTCAGTCATTTATATTACTATTACTTAATACTTTTCAGATAAACCTGGACCACCAAGAGATCTGGAAGTCAGTGAAATTAGGAAAGATTCTTGTTACCTTACTTGGAAGGAACCACTAGATGATGGTGGTTCTGTTATAACCAATTATGTGGTCGAGAGGAGAGATGTTGCCAGTGCCCAGTGGTCGCCTCTTTCAACTACATCAAAGAAAAAGAGTCACATGGCCAAACATCTGAATGAAGGAAATCAGTACCTCTTCCGAGTAGCTGCTGAGAACCAGTATGGACGTGGCCCTTTTGTTGAAACACCTAAACCTATCAAGGCTCTGGATCCCCTCCGTGAGTTACTTTCTCTGAATAGGAAGTGTTATTTGACTGGCTTTATGACTGTTACTTATTCATTGTAACTTTTCCCCAAAGATCCCCCAGGACCTCCCAAGGACCTACACCATGTAGATGTTGACAAGACTGAAGTCTCCCTTGTTTGGAACAAGCCTGATCGTGATGGCGGCTCTCCTATCACTGGATATTTGGTGGAATATCAAGAAGAAGGTGCCCAGGACTGGATCAAGTTCAAGACTGTGAAAAACCTGGAGTGTGTTGTTACAGGATTACAACAAGGAAAGACCTATAGATTCCGTGTAAAAGCTGAAAATATTGTAGGTCTTGGTCTACCTGATACAACTATCCCAATAGAATGTCAAGAAAAACTAGGTAATCTTTGGATTTACTATTATTTAATTTCTTCTATAAGTTATTCGTATTGTGAAAATCCAAATCTAATCTCCTCATATTTTCTTTCCAGTGCCTCCGTCTGTGGAATTAGATGTGAAATTAATTGAAGGACTTGTGGTAAAAGCTGGTACCACAGTCAGATTCCCTGCCATCATAAGAGGTGTCCCAGTTCCCACTGCAAAGTGGACAACGGATGGGAGTGAAATTAAAACAGATGAGCACTACACAGTGGAGACTGATAGCTTCTCATCAGTGCTGACCATTAAGAACTGCTTAAGAAGAGACACTGGGGAATATCAAATCACAGTTTCCAATGCAGCTGGTACCAAAACAGTAGCAGTGCATCTTACTGTTCTTGATGTTCCTGGTCCACCAACGGGTCCTATTAATATTCTGGATGTCACCCCCGAATACATGACTATCTCATGGCAACCACCTAAAGATGATGGAGGAAGCCCTGTGATAAACTATATTGTTGAGAAACAAGATACAAGAAAAGACACTTGGGGTGTTGTCTCTTCAGGAAGCAGTAAACTGAAGCTCAAAATTCCACATCTCCAAAAGGGCTGTGAATATGTTTTCCGAGTCAAGGCAGAGAATAAGATGGGTGTTGGTCCTCCCCTTGACTCCACACCTACTGTTGCTAAACACAAGTTCAGTCCTCCATCGCCTCCTGGTAAACCAGTAGTTACTGACATTTCAGAAAATGCTGCAACAGTTTCTTGGACGCTGCCAAAATCTGACGGGGGCAGTCCAATAACTGGTTACTATGTGGAACGTCGAGAAATAAGTGGCAAATGGGTGAGGGTCAACAAAACACCTATCGCTGATCTGAAGTTCAGGGTGACTGGACTCTATGAAGGAAACACATATGAGTTCAGAGTTTTTGCTGAAAATCTTGCAGGACTAAGCAATCCATCCCCAAGTTCTGACCCAATAAAAGCTTGCCGGCCCATCAAACCACCTGGACCACCTATCAATCCTAAACTGAAAGACAAGAGCAAAGAATCCGCTGACTTGGTGTGGACAAAGCCCCTCAGTGATGGCGGCAGTCCCATTCTAGGCTATGTAGTGGAATGTCAGAAGCCTGGCACAGCCCAGTGGGACAGGATTAATAAAGATGAACTCATTAGGCAGTGTGCCTTCAGGGTACCCGGGCTAATCGAAGGGAATGAGTACAGGTTCCGCATAAAGGCAGCTAATATTGTGGGTGAGGGAGAGCCAAGAGAACTAGCAGAATCCGTGATTGCAAAGGACATCCTACATCCTCCAGAAGTAGAACTTGATGTTACCTGTCGTGACGTTATCACTGTTAGGGTAGGCCAAACTATCCGTATTCTTGCTCGAGTCAAAGGCAGACCTGAACCAGATATAACTTGGTCTAAGGAAGGCAAAGTATTGGTGAAAGACAAACGAGTTGACCTAATTCATGATCTACCTCGTGTTGAGTTACAGATTAAAGAAGCTGTTAGAGCTGATCACGGCAAGTATATAATCTCAGCTAAGAACAGCAGCGGACATGCCCAAGGTTCAGCCATTGTTAATGTTCTTGACAGACCTGGGCCTTGCCAGAATCTGAAGGTTAGCAGTATAACCAAAGAAAACTGCACAGTTTCTTGGGAAAACCCACTAGATAATGGTGGCTCAGAAATAACAAATTTCATAGTAGAATCCCGTAAACCAAATCAGAAAGGCTGGTCAATTGTTGCTTCAGATGTCACCAAGAGATTGATCAAGGCCAACCTATTAGCCAACGATGAATACTATTTCCGAGTTTGTGCAGAGAATAAAGTAGGTGTTGGGCCGACCATTGAAACCAAAACTCCAATTCTGGCTATTAACCCTATTGATAGACCAGGTGAACCTGAAAACCTTCATATCGCAGATAAAGGAAAGACATTTGTGTATCTAAAGTGGCGGCGGCCTGATTATGATGGTGGCAGCCCGAATCTATCATATCATGTTGAGAGGAGGCTGAAGGGCTCTGCTGACTGGGAGAGAGTCCACAAAGGAAGCATCAAAGAAACCCACTATATGGTTGACAAGTGCGTTGAGAACCAGATTTATGAGTTCAGAGTGCAAACAAAGAATGAGGGTGGGGAAAGTGATTGGGTGAAGACAGAGGAAGTTGTTGTGAAGGAAGACTTACAGAAACCAGTACTTGATCTGAAATTAAGTGGGGTGCTAACTGTCAAAGCAGGGGATACCATTAGACTTGAAGCAGGCGTTAGAGGCAAACCATTCCCAGAAGTTGCCTGGACCAAAGACAAAGATGCAACAGATTTAACAAGATCACCAAGGGTCAAAATTGATACCAATGCTGAGTCATCTAAATTCTCTCTTACCAAAGCAAAGAGAAGTGATGGTGGTAAATATGTAGTTACAGCAACTAACACAGCTGGCAGCTTTGTGGCCTTTGCCACTGTCAATGTTTTAGATAAACCTGGTCCTGTAAGAAACCTGAAAATTACCGATGTGTCCAGTGATAGGTGTACTATCCGATGGGATCCACCAGAAGATGACGGTGGCTGTGAAATCCAAAATTATATTCTAGAGAAATGTGAGAGCAAGAGAATGGTATGGTCTACCTATTCTTCTAATGTCTTGGCACCAAGTGCCACAGTAACTCGTCTCATAGAAGGAAATGAATATATTTTCAGAGTCCGTGCAGAAAATAAAATAGGCACAGGACCTCCAACAGAAAGTAAACCAGTCATAGCAAAAACCAAATATGACAGGCCTGGTCGCCCTGATCCTCCGGAAGTCACTAAAGTAAGCAAAGAAGAAATGACTGTGGTTTGGAATCCCCCTGAATATGATGGCGGGAAGTCTATCACGGGGTACTATTTGGAGAAAAAAGAAAAACATGGAGTACGATGGGTTCCTGTTAACAAGAGTGCCATCCCTGAGAGACGTTTGAAAGTACAGAATCTCCTCCCAGGACATGAATACCAGTTCCGAGTCAAGGCAGAAAATGAAGTTGGAATAGGAGAGCCAAGCTTACCATCAAGACCAGTGGTGGCAAAAGACCCCATAGGTAGGATGCTCTCCTTTTTCTGACATCATACCAGTTCCTAATCTCAAATGTAGGAGTATCAGACTAACAGCTTAATCTATAAAAAGAAAAAAATTTCTTCAAGTAGACATTTTATTACACTATACACACACAAAAAAAAAAGAAACAGAGAGAGGTAGATTCTAATTTTTTTATACAGGAAAATAAAGAAGTCTCAGTAACTAAGAAAATCAATTACATACTTTTATTGAGAATTGACTATATAAAAGTATGTATTAAATATCATGGGCCTGGGGAGATGGCTCTGGGTACACATAGGATGCCTAAATTCAGATCACCAGCATCTATGTAAAAAGCCAGGAATGGCAGTGCATGTCTACAACTGTAGTGCTGAGTGGAGGATCAACCTCTGGCCTCCATATGAATACACCACACACACACACACACACACACACACACACACACACACGCACACACACACAAATGTACACATGCGCTCACATACAAAGAATTACTAGTGATCATTAATTATGTATACATTTATTTTTATGTAATTTATTTTCAGAACCACCTGGTCCACCAACCAATTTCAAGGTGGTTGATACAACCAAAAGTTCCATAACTCTTGCATGGGGAAAGCCTGTCTACGATGGTGGTGCACCAATAATTGGATATGTTGTGGAAATGAGACCAAAAATCGCAGATGCATCACCAGATGAGGGCTGGAAAAGGTGCAATGCGGCAGCTCAACTTGTTCGAATGGAATTCACTGTCACCAGCTTGGATGAAAACCAAGAGTATGAGTTCAGGGTGTGTGCCCAGAATCAAGTTGGCATCGGGCGCCCTGCAGAACTAAAAGAAGCAATTAAACCTAAAGAAATCCTAGGTGAGGCCCTATTTTAATGATGGATTCATTCACATTTCATTTGATTTCTCTGCATTCTTGATAGTCAACTAATGACTTTAACATTATTTGCAGAACCTCCAGAGATTGATTTGGATGCCAGCATGAGAAAGCTGGTTGTAGTGAGAGCAGGATGCCCTATTCGACTGTTTGCCATCGTGAGAGGTCGACCAGCACCCAAAGTCACATGGCGAAGAGTGGGTATTGACAATGTGGTCAGAAAAGGACAAGTTGATCTAGTTGACACCATGGCCTTCCTCGTCATCCCCAATTCTACCCGTGATGACTCAGGAAAATACTCCTTGACCCTTGTAAACCCGGCAGGAGAAAAGGCCGTCTTCGTGAACGTCAGAGTACTAGGTGGGTCATCCAAAAGCTCCTTCCTCCAACGCCAAGCGCAAGAGCTTAGTCAGAATGCTGGTGAGATACACGTTCTGAATCTGTGCTTCTTTACAGATACTCCTGGACCTGTGTCTGATTTAAAAGTTTCTGATGTCACTAAAACATCGTGTCATGTGTCTTGGGCCCCTCCTGAAAATGATGGTGGGAGCCAAGTGACACATTATATTGTGGAGAAACGTGAGGCAGAAAGAAAAACATGGTCGACAGTTACACCTGAAGTGAAGAAAACAAGCTATAATGTAACAAATCTTGTCCCAGGAAATGAGTATTTCTTCAGAGTAACTGCTGTCAATGAATATGGCCCTGGGGTCCCGACAGATGTCCCCAAACCTGTGCTTGCATCAGATCCTCTAAGTAAGAGATTCCCTTTTTTTCTCCTTTCCACTCAAATCTTCCAGTTTAGCAAGGTCAAGATATCAATATAATCATAATCTATTATGATTACCACTTAATATGTGAAACCCTAATAGAGTCATAACTAACTCACTCGGGGAAGACTGTGTTAGTTGCTTCATCTTACATTGTACTTTCAAAATACAGAACTACACATTTCATATGTTTTGATGAAAATGGCCTAACATACTGGAACTCTTATGTATGTTAACAAAGGTGATTTTAAAGTTGACTAATGTTTGAAATTCTGCTTTTCTTCTAGGTGAGCCAGATCCTCCAAGAAAACTTGAAGTGACTGAAATGACAAAGAACAGTGCCACACTGGCCTGGCTGCCTCCCCTTCGTGATGGGGGTGCTAAAATTGATGGCTATATCATTAGTTACAGAGAAGAAGATCAGCCCGCAGATCGCTGGACAGAGTACTCGGTGGTAAAAGACCTCAGCCTTGTTGTCACTGGTCTAAAGGAAGGGAAGAAATATAAATTTAGAGTAGCAGCCAGAAATGCCGTTGGAGTCAGCTTGCCAAGAGAAGCCGAAGGGGTCTATGAAGCCAAAGAGCAGCTGTGTAAGTAGTCACCGCTGTGTTTGGACCATGTGATCAAAAAAACTGAGGTTTTCTTTGGTTAGGTAGATATTTCTCTGTGAGTAATCTAGTTCTTCAAGTACTTGAAAAACAGTAAAAAAAATTTTCAAATATTTGGACCCACAACACATTGTAAATAAGCTATGAATCAAGACAATACCCATGCATCAACAACTAAAAGAAGTTTTTTGAAATAATACCTATCCTTATATGTGCTCTATCCAACATTTTCTATTCTATTTAAATTCTTATGAAAGCATTATCTATAAATGCAAGCATTCATTTGAACCCCCTAATGGATTATAACTCACAATCTGAAAAACACCCCACAAGTTCCCCACCTGAGAAAAAGTGGTTTCCTTTTTTTACTTTCAGTGCCACCAAAGATCCTTATGCCAGAGCAAATTACCATTAAAGCTGGGAAGAAACTCCGAATTGAAGCCCATGTATATGGAAAACCTCATCCCACCTGTACATGGAAGAAAGGAGAAGAGGAAGTTGTCACATCCAGCCACCTGGCTGTGCACAAGGCAGACAGTTCTTCAATTCTGATCATAAAAGATGTCACCAGGAAAGATAGTGGGTACTATAACCTCACAGCAGAGAACAGTTCTGGAACAGACACTCAGAAAATCAAAGTTACAGTCATGGGTAGGTTAAACACGGTCACTGAAATATGGAGATCAGAAAGGTGGTCATTGTTTGTTCGTTTTCTGCCAGATCCCTGCTCTTATGCTTCTTTCCTCTTGGTTCACACAGATGCTCCTGGGCCCCCTCAGCCTCCATTTGACATTTCTGATATAGATGCTGATGCTTGCTCCCTGTCCTGGCACATTCCACTGGAGGACGGAGGCAGTAACATTACCAATTATGTAGTGGAGAAGTGCGATGTAAGCCGAGGAGATTGGGTCACGGCTCTAGCTTCAGTCACAAAGACTTCCTGCAGGGTCGGAAAGCTGATCCCAGGCCAGGAGTATATCTTCCGGGTCCGCGCTGAAAACCGATTTGGCATTTCAGAGCCTCTCACATCTCCAAAGATGCTTGCTAAGTTCCCATTCGGTAAGTTTTTTCAGGGAGAAATATGTGTGTATGTGTTTGTGTGTGTGTGTGTGTGTGTGTGTGTGTGTGTGTGTGTGTGTGTGTGTGTGTGTTTTCTTTGTAGCTCTTAGTATAAAGCAGAAACTGACATTCCTTTGCCTTTATCTCTAGGCGTTCCTAGTGAACCAAAGAATGCACGAGTCACTAAAGTCAATAAAGATTGCATATTTGTGGCATGGGACAGACCAGACAGTGATGGAGGGAGCCCCATTACTGGTTACCTGATTGAACGTAAAGAAAGAAACAGTTTGCTCTGGGTAAAAGCTAATGATACTCTTGTCCGCTCAACTGAATATCCTTGTGCTGGCCTTGTAGAAGGTCTGGAATATTCATTTAGAATCTATGCCCTAAACAAAGCTGGATCCAGCCCACCCAGCAAACCAACAGAATATGTGACTGCAAGAATGCCAATTGGTAAGTAACTACATTTTGAGAACTGTAGAGGACATTTAAATCTTAGAACTTCTGAAGATTAGGACCCCCTTTCAGGAATAGGCCCTAATGCTTACCATGAAAATATTCAACATATGACTTTCTTATACATGTATAGTAAGCACTCAAATGTAGATAATGGTTAGGTGAATAACAGCATGAGATGATTGTCATCCTGTTGGGTTTCTCTTTTTTTGGTCTTTTCGAGACAGGGTCTCCCTGTAGCCCCAGCTGTTGGGTTTCTTACTTAGCACCAGCGGGGAGCTTAAACTTCTGATAAGATCAACCTTAAGAATATTTCTTTCGGCTTTAGATCCTCCAGGGAAACCTGAAGTTGTTGATGTCACCAAGAGTGCTGCATCTCTCATCTGGGCCCGTCCAAAACATGACGGAGGGAGCAAAATCATTGGCTACTTTGTGGAAGCTTGCAAACTTCCTTCTGATAAGTGGGTTCGGTGTAATACAACACCCCACCAGATTCCCCAGGAAGAGTACACAGCTACTGGCTTAGAAGAGAATGCTCAGTATCAATTCAGAGCAATTGCCAAGACTGCTGTTAACATCAGCCAGCCTTCTGAACCTTCTGACCCAGTGACTATCCTCGCAGAAAATGGTAAGATCCTGTTGCATGTTATAAAGGTCAAAGCATTCATGATGTTCATTTCTCCTGATTAAAGAAGAACCTAAATGCATATCTATGAGAAAGGGGAAGAATAAAATGATAAGGAGTTTATTTTTTATTAAACACTAGGAATTACAATTATGGAGAAATCAATATACAGAACAAAAGAAGCATGCTACAAAATTCAATCATATGTATTCACAGAAAGATGACAGAGAAACACAATACAGTGATGGTTCTGAAAACCTAGGGGCATTGGAATTATGGAAATATGCTTTTTCTCTGTCATTTCACTACTGTCAAACCTATATGTTAAACTTCTTTTATTTTCATAATGCATACTTAACTTAGAAATCTTAATATTGGTGGTAATAAAAGGCTGAGAGTAAGGAGATAAGATCATCAAAGCTTCAGTCTGACAGGAAGAGTAAATTTTGTGATCAGTTGCACATCATGGTGACCACAGTTAATAATCATTGTGTATCTCAAAATTGCTGAAACAGTAGATTTTAAATGTTCTCACTACACACACAAAAATGCTGAGTAGGTGAGGTGATTGTTGTGTGAATTTACTTGAATTCATCATTTTACAGTGCAGACATATGCCAAAATACCACACTGTAACCCATAAATGTATGTAATTATTATTAAAAATAAATAAGCTTGTAAATCTGGTAGTGTTACTCAGTGGTACAGGGCTTGACATGGGTTCAACTCCCAGGACTGCAAAAATACTACTAATAATAGATAATAAGATAAAATCTTATTCATGAAACAGACATGAATTTATCACTAGTAGTAGTAAAAATTATATAATAGAGTTTTGCTTACATTAAGCCTTTATATCATATTTATTTCCAGTTCCCCCAAGGATAGAACTGAGTGTCGAGATGAAGTCTTTGCTCACTGTGAAAGCAGGGACTAATGTCTGCTTGGATGCTACTGTATTTGGCAAACCAATGCCAACAGTTTCTTGGAATAAAGAAGGCACACCAATAAAACCAGCGGAAGGCATCAAGATGTCCATGAAGAGGAACTTATGTACCTTGGAGCTATTCAGTGTGAACCGAAAGGACTCAGGAGACTATACTATTACTGCTGAAAATTCAAGTGGTTCCAAATCAGCCACTATTAAACTTAAAGTACTAGGTAACTAAAGCATTTAATTAAAACCCCAAGTTTTAAAAAATATTTTAATATTTTTATTTTATGTGTATGAGTGTATTGCCTGCATATATGTAAACACGCCTGTGTCATGATCAGAAGAGGGTGTCAGACCCCCCCCCCCGAAATTGGAGTTACCGACAGTTGTTAGCTACCATTTAGGTGCTGGGAATCAAATCCATGTCCTCTGCAAGAGCAGCCAGTGTTCTGAACTGCTGAGCCATCTCTCCAACTCCACAATCCCAAGTTTTACTTCACCTGATGGAATATAAATAGGTTAACAAGCTGTGTATGCTCATGAATGCCTGCAATCCCAGCAGTTGGGAGGTGGAATCAGAAGAATCAGGAGCTCAAGGTTGTCCTCTCCTACTTAGAGAATTCTAGCCCAGCCTGTTCTATATTATACCCTGTCTCAAAAACAGTAATAACAACAACTTAATAATTATGTACTTATTAATTAGTACATGAGAAAGATATATATCCTAATCTAATTTCCCAATAATCGTATTATTATAAAATAGTAGTGTCTTGAAGCTGTAAAAAAAAAATGCCAGCTATCACATATTCCAGTTACCAAATTTTACATAAGTGCAAACTAAGATTCTGAAAAAAATAAGTGACTTCTAGGGTCATACAGATATTAAAGACAATGATAAAGACTGTAGCCCAGGTCTTGAGATTTCTCTATACTCATTCTCCCCTTTTAATGAATATTTTTATTTTCTTCTTTATTCTTTCAGATAAGCCAGGTCCTCCAGCATCTGTTAAAATCAACAAAATGTACTCAGATCGTGCAATGATTTCTTGGGAACCTCCTCTTGAAGATGGAGGTTCAGAAATTACCAACTATATTATTGACAAACGTGAAACAAGCAGGCCCAACTGGGCTCAAGTCTCTGCTACTGTGCCCATCACCAGCTGCACCGTGGAGAAACTTATTGAGGGCCATGAGTATCAGTTCCGTATCTGTGCTGAAAACAAATATGGAGTGGGTGATCCCATCCTCACTGAACCAGCAATTGCTAAAAACCCATATGGTAAGAGTATTTTCCTGTCGTTTGCCCTTTACTTTTTAAATACTACTATGTTGCTTGGGAGATTAACTTATCCATCAATCTTCACAGATCCACCTGGCCGTTGTGACCCTCCTGTCATTAGCAACGTCACTAAAGATCACATGACAGTCAGCTGGAAAGCTCCAGCAGACGATGGTGGCTCACCCATCACTGGATACTTGGTTGAGAAGCGGGAAACTCAAGCAGTTAACTGGACTAAAGTCAACAGGAAACCTGTTATAGAAAGAACATTAAAAGCAACGGGTCTCCAGGAAGGTACTGAATATGAATTCCGGGTGACGGCAATAAATAAAGCTGGACCAGGCAAACCCAGTGATGCATCCAAAGCCGCTTATGCTCAAGATCCTCTGTGTAAGTTTGTGTTAGAGAATTCCATACTCTATATTAGGCACTGAACAATCAGAAATGACCTTGTCACTGAAACGCTCTGTTGTTACTCTCTTGTTATCCTCAGATCCTCCTGGCCCACCAGCCTTCCCTAAAGTTTATGATACTACCCGTAGCTCTGTGAGTCTATCCTGGGGCAAGCCAGCCTATGATGGTGGTAGCCCTATCATTGGTTACCTTGTGGAAGTAAAGCGAGCTGATTCTGATCACTGGGTGAGGTGTAATTTGCCAGAAAAGCTACAAAAGACCCGCTTTGAAGTGACTGGCCTGATGGAAAACACAGAGTATCAGTTCCGTGTGTATGCTGTTAATAAGATTGGGTACAGTGACCCCAGCGATGTGCCAGATAAGCACTTCCCCAAGGACATCCTAAGTAAGTACACCCAGGAAATATAAGACTTTTGTCACAGCTGTATTTTGAGGGAATATATTCTGTACACATCTATAAGGTTTAGGTAGAGTTGCTCACTCCAGGAATATAATTTAGGAGAGCTGGGTGGTACTTCACACTTTGTAACAGGTCAAATGGAATTGAAGTCAATAACGGTTTAAAAAAAATTTCAAACATACCTAAGAATTTCATATTTCAAAGATTATATAATTTAGGAAATGTACTCTAAAAATAAAGAAGGGGTTTTTGTTTATTTATTTATTTATTTATTTATTTTGGTCTTTTTGAGACAGGGTCTCTCTGCAGTCCCAGTTGTCCTGGAACTCCCTATGTAGACCAGGCTAGCCTTGAACTCACAGAGATCTGCCTACCCCTGCCTCCAGAGTGCTGGGATTAAAGGCATGTGCCACCACACCCAGTATAAAGCAGCTTTTTAAAGTCATGAGCTACTTATCTTTCCGGTTGTTTCTTATTTATTCATCCGGTCAACCTTCTGTTCACGTAATCTCCATAATGACCTCCCACCTTTAAAAATTACATAGTAGTACATTTTACCCATGAACATATATTTCTTCCACAATGAAATAACAAAGAGAGCCAGAATATATGGCAGAATGCCTTTTTGAATACAAAGAAAAAAAAAACAAAAAAACAAGGGTGGTGGAAGCATTCTTTCAAGATAGGCAGAGTGTGAGAGCATGCAGGTCTCACATAAGGAGGAAGTACAGATAGCCTAAGGAATACTTGGTTGAGCCAAAGAACATTGAAAAATGGAAAGATCAGTAATTGGTACAAGATATTGAACTAGGTACAGGGTATTGAATTTTTAAAGATGTTTTCAAGAAATAAGAAATGGGTTTTTACAAAGGAATCCTATTTTAGGAACAATAAGGCCAGTCCTTAGAAATACAGGTAGTGGTCAAATTTTTATTATTTTAAATTTATTTAACCCTAAATTAAATAGTTCCGCCTGAGGGAGAACTTGATGCTGAGTTGAGGAAGACACTCATCTTACGTGCCGGAGTTACAATGAGACTCTACGTACCAGTGAAAGGACGTCCACCTCCGAAGATTACTTGGTCTAAACCAAATGTCAATCTAAGAGAAAGAATTGGACTGGACATAAAGTCAACTGACTTTGACACTTTCTTGCGTTGTGAAAATGTAAACAAATATGATGCAGGAAAATATATCTTAACCTTGGAGAACAGCTGCGGTAAAAAGGAATATACTATCGTAGTCAAAGTGCTTGGTGAGTTGATTCAAAGAAAAGAATCATATGTGTTTAAAACTATAGTTACACATTTTTTACACATTCATTTCTTATTTAACTCATTATCCAGATACTCCTGGACCACCTGTCAATGTGACTGTTAAGGAAATATCCAAGGACTCTGCTTATGTTACCTGGGATCCTCCCGTTATCGATGGTGGGAGCCCCATAATAAACTATGTGGTAGAAAAACGAGATGCAGAGAGAAAGTCCTGGTCCACGGTGACAACTGAGTGCTCCAAAACAAGCTTCCGAGTCTCTAACTTGGAAGAGGGGAAATCCTACTTCTTCAGAGTGTTTGCTGAAAACGAGTATGGCATTGGTGATCCCGGTGAAACACGTGATGCTGTCAAAGCTTCTGGTGAGCAATTGAATGGTCACCCATCATATCTAGTGACAGCCCCCCTTGATTATCTAGGACTTAGACTTATGGTTTCTCTTCTTTTAGAAACCCCTGGACCAGTAGTGGACCTGAAAGTGCTGTCTGTAACTAAGTCATCTTGTACCATTGGTTGGAAAAAGCCTCGCAGTGATGGAGGAAGTAGAATTACTGGATATGCTGTTGACTTCCTGACAGAAGAAAATAAGTGGCAACGAGTTATGAAATCGCTAAGCCTACAGTACTCCACAAAAGATTTGAATGAAGGCAAGGAATATACCTTCAGAGTGAGCGCTGAAAATGAAAATGGAGAAGGGACCCCAAGCGAAATCACTGTTATAGCAAAGGATGATGTTGGTAAGCATCTCCCTAGGCGTCTTCATTTTCTCCTTCCTGTCATCAGAAGTGCATGCTGGAACCCCACTCACTGGGTTACCCAAAATAAACCTTTTAAAATTATACTGATATTAGTTCATTATCTAGTCAATAATAACAATAATAATAATAATTTATTTTCACTTATTTATAGTGGCTCCTGATCTTGACTTAAAAGACCTACCTGACTTGTGCTACTTGGCTAAAGAGAACAGCAACTTCCGTCTTAAGATCCCCATAAAAGGCAAGCCAGCACCAGCAGTTTCCTGGAAGAAAGGGGAAGATGCTTTGGCAACTGACACAAGAGTCAGTGTTGAGTCAACCGCGGTTAACACAACTCTTGTAGTGTATGACTGCCAAAAATCAGATGCCGGGAAATACACAATCACACTTAAGAATGTTGCTGGCACCAAGGAAGGAACTATCTCAATAAAGGTTGTTGGCAAGCCCGGCATCCCCACTGGACCAATCAAATTTGATGAAGTTACCGCAGAAGCCATGACCTTGAAGTGGGGTCCTCCGAAGGATGACGGAGGTTCTGAAATCACCAACTATGTCCTAGAGAAGAGAGATTCTGTGAACAACAAGTGGGTAACATGTGCTTCAGCCGTCCAGAAAACCACCTTTAGAGTAACCAGACTTCATGAGGGGATGGAGTACACCTTCAGGGTCAGTGCCGAAAATAAATACGGTGTAGGCGAAGGCCTGAAATCAGAGCCAATTGTTGCTAAACATCCATTTGGTAAGTGCCTTGAAGTCAGAAAATGAAGTAAAATGTGGCTTATGGACGTTCCTTGTGATTAATGTCGCATTCTGTACCTTCTCCTAGATGTGCCGGATGCTCCCCCACCTCCCAATATTGTGGATGTCAGACATGATTCTGTCTCTCTAACTTGGACTGACCCCAGAAAAACTGGTGGCTCACCAATTACAGGTATTTAGTTCTTTCTTTTCCTTTGACGTTTGTGTTAATGTTCCTTGAACATCTTATTTATAAAATTATCTGCATAAACAGTAATGTATTTTTCTTTCCATATATACAATTAATTAATGTTTAATTTCATTGAAAAGCTCCCAATGAACAGTTCATAAAAAAAATACTTGTAGAGATAACATCTACTTTTTTTTCGAAAGAAAGGACAATAACTATATATATTCCAAAATTTTTAAGAATGGATAATAAAAGTATTTATTATCCATATAAAAAGTATTTCTATCCATATAAAAGTTAGCAAGAAAGGTTCTCTGTTCAATACATCCATAAGTAAATAATTTGGTAAAAATATGCTCGTTTAAAAATCTGTATTTATCATTTCTCTCTGAATTGAGATATCCATGGTCATTTGTAGGGTACCATATTGAGTTCAAGGACAGAAACAGCCTTTTGTGGAAGAGGGCTAACAAGACTCCTATAAGGATGAGAGATTTCAAAGTAACAGGACTAACTGAAGGCCTCGAATATGAATTCCGAGTTATGGCTATCAATTTGGCAGGAGTAGGTAAACCAAGTCTGCCATCAGAGCCAGTCGTGGCACTTGACCCAATTGGTAAGTCATTACATTAAAGAAAAACGTCTATGGCGCATGAAGCAAACACTGGTATTTGTGTGACAAGTTTTATTTGTTCTGTTTTAGATCCTCCTGGCAAACCTGAGGTTATCAGTGTAACAAGGAATTCAGTGACTCTCATATGGACAGAACCCAAGTATGACGGTGGTCATAAGTTAACAGGCTATATAGTGGAGAAGCGGGATCTACCGTCCAAGTCTTGGATGAAAGCCAACCATGTTAATGTTCCAGATTGTGCCTTTACTGTAACTGACCTTGTTGAAGGTGGAAAATACGAATTCAGGGTTAGAGCAAAGAATACAGCAGGTGCTATCAGTGCTCCATCGGAAAGCACAGGAACTATCATTTGCAAGGATGAATATGGCAAGTCAATTCCACTTTTTCTCAGTTAAAAGATAGAAAATTAAACCTCCTTCATTTTCTAATTAAATTGTCTTTTTATCTTTGCAGAGGCACCAACCATTGTCCTTGATCCCACAATAAAAGACGGGCTAACAGTAAAAGCAGGAGATACTATTGTTTTAAGTGCCATCAGCATTCTTGGCAAACCTCTTCCAAAGTCAAGTTGGTCCAAGGCAGGAAAAGATATTAGACCTTCAGATATTGCTCAGATAACTTCAACCCCAACATCATCTATGTTAACAGTCAAGTATGCCACTAGAAAAGATGCTGGTGAATACACCATCACTGCTACCAATCCTTTTGGCACAAAAGAGGAACATGTGAAGGTAACAGTCCTCGATGTACCTGGTCCCCCAGGTCCTATTGAAATCAGTAATGTTTCTGCTGAAAAAGCAACACTTACATGGACACCACCCTTGGAAGATGGGGGATCGCCAATAAAGTCCTACGTACTTGAAAAGAGAGAGACCAGTCGACTTTTGTGGACAGTGGTTTCTGAAGATATTCAGACTTGCAGGCATGTGGTAACCAAACTCATCCAAGGAAATGAGTACGTCTTCCGTGTGTCAGCTGTAAACCATTATGGCAAAGGAGAACCTGTACAGTCTGAGCCTGTCAAAATGGTAGACAGATTTGGTATGTAAACCATGTGGAATTGCTGGCATGAAAACATTTATAGCATTGCTTAGGAAATCAGGAATTTCTCATAAATTTGTTGCTTTTCTAGGTCCTCCTGGTCCTCCTGGAAAACCAGAGATATCAAACGTCACTAAGAATACTGCCACTGTCAGTTGGAAGAGACCAACTGATGATGGTGGCAGCGAGATCACGGGATATCATGTAGAAAGGAGAGAAAAGAAAGGCTTGCGATGGGTGAGAGCGACAAAGACGCCAGTTTCTGATCTCAGGTGTAAAGTCACTGGACTTCAAGAAGGAAACACCTATGAATTCCGTGTCAGTGCAGAAAACAGAGCAGGCATTGGTCCACCTAGCGATGCTTCAAATTCTGTTCTAATGCAAGATGCTGCATGTTAGTATTTATCATTTTTTTCAACACTGTTCATTTAAGAGTTCTAATATGTTACATAAATTATCCAAAGGCCAACTTCTTAATATATACTTTTTATTCTTCTTTCTTTTTTCAGATCCTCCAGGACCACCTTCAAATGCCCATGTTACTGACACTACAAAGAAATCTGCCTCTTTAGCATGGGGCAAGCCTCATTATGATGGTGGACTTGAAATCACTGGCTATGTAGTGGAGCATCAAAAAGTAGGAGATGAAGGCTGGGTAAAAGATACAACAGGAACGGCCCTCAGGATCACTCAGTTTGTTGTTCCTGATCTTCAGACTAAAGAAAAATATAATTTTAGAATTAGTGCCATCAACGATGCAGGTGTCGGGGAACCAGCAGTGATTCCAAACGTTGAAATTGTAGAGCGGGAAATGGCTCCTGATTTCGAACTAGATGCTGAGCTTCGAAGAACACTTGTGGTTAGAGCAGGGCTCAGTATTAGAATTTTTGTGCCCATTAAAGGTCGCCCTGCACCTGAAGTGACATGGACCAAAGATGATATCAACCTGAAACACCGAGCAAACATTGAAAATACAGAGTCATTTACCCTCCTGATTATCCCAGAATGCAACAGGTATGACACGGGTAAATTTGTGATGACCATTGAAAACCCAGCTGGGAAGAAGAGCGGCTTTGTTAACGTCAAAGTCTTAGACACACCAGGCCCTGTGCTTAACCTGAGGCCCACAGACATCACAAAGGACAGTGTCACTCTGCACTGGGACCTCCCTTTGATAGATGGGGGGTCACGTATAACAAATTATATTGTAGAGAAACGTGAAGCAACAAGGAAATCTTACTCCACAGTCACCACTAAGTGCCATAAGTGTACGTACAAGGTAACTGGCTTGACAGAAGGATGTGAATACTTCTTCAGAGTGATGGCAGAAAATGAATATGGAATTGGTGAGCCAACAGAAACTACAGAGCCTGTAAGAGCCTCAGAAGCACCGTCGCCACCAGACAGCCTTAACATTATGGACATAACCAAGAGCACAGTCAGCCTGGCATGGCCCAAACCCAGGCATGATGGTGGCAGCAAGATCACTGGCTATGTGATTGAAGCCCAGAGAAAAGGATCTGACCAGTGGATCCACATCACAACAGTGAAAGGCTTAGAATGTGTTGTGAGGAATCTAACTGAAGGAGAAGAATATACCTTCCAAGTGATGGCAGTTAACAGTGCAGGGAGAAGTGCCCCTCGAGAAAGCAGGCCTGTCGTTGTCAAGGAGCAGACAATGCTTCCAGAGTTGGATCTCCGTGGCATCTATCAGAAGCTGGTCATTGCCAGAGCTGGGGACAACATCAAAGTTGAAATCCCAGTACTGGGTCGACCCAAGCCCACAGTCACATGGAAAAAAGGAGACCAAATCCTTAAACAGACACAAAGAGTTAATTTTGAAAACACAGCAACTTCAACCATCTTAAATATCAATGAGTGTGTCAGAAGTGATAGTGGTCCCTACCCATTAACTGCAAAGAACATTGTGGGAGAGGTTGGTGATGTCATCACCATTCAAGTCCATGATATTCCAGGACCACCTACTGGACCAATCAAATTTGATGAAGTTTCATCTGATTTTGTAACCTTCTCCTGGGACCCACCTGAGAATGACGGAGGCGTACCAATAAGCAACTATGTTGTGGAAATGCGACAGACAGACAGCACTTCGTGGGTGGAGTTAGCAACGACTGTTATACGTACTACCTATAAAGCCACTCGCTTGACGACTGGAGTAGAGTATCAATTCCGTGTAAAAGCTCAAAATAGATATGGAGTTGGACCAGGTATCACATCTGCATCTGTCGTGGCCAATTATCCATTTAAGGTTCCTGGGCCTCCTGGAACCCCTCAGGTAACTGCAGTCAGCAAAGATTCAATGACAATTAGCTGGCATGAGCCACTTTCTGATGGTGGAAGTCCCATTTTAGGGTATCATGTTGAAAGAAAAGAGCGAAATGGTATTCTCTGGCAGACCGTGAGCAAAGCATTAGTACCAGGCAACATTTTCAAATCAACTGGACTCACAGATGGTATTGCTTATGAATTCAGAGTGATTGCAGAAAACATGGCTGGCAAGAGCAAGCCAAGCAAGCCATCTGAACCAGTGTTTGCTTTGGATCCCATTGACCCACCTGGGAAGCCAATACCTCTAAACATTACTAGACACACAGTGACATTGAAGTGGGCTAAGCCTGAATATACTGGAGGCTTTAAAATTACCAGTTATGTGGTTGAAAAGAGGGACCTTCCTAATGGACGGTGGCTGAAGGCCAACTTTAGTAACATTTTGGAGAATGAATTTACGGTCAGCGGCCTAACTGAAGATGCCACATACGAGTTCCGTGTAATCGCCAAGAATGCTGCTGGGGCTATTAGTCCACCATCTGAACCATCAGATGCCATCACGTGCAGGGATGACCTTGAAGCACCACGAATAATGGTGGATGTTAAATTTAAGGATACAGTTATATTAAAAGCAGGTGAAGCCTTTAAGCTGGAAGCTGATGTTTCAGGCCGCCCACCTCCAACGATGGAGTGGACCAAAGATGGAAAGGAGCTTGAAGGCACAGGAAAATTAGAAATAAAAATTGCAGACTTTTCCACTCATCTGATAAACAAGGATTCATCAAGAAGGGACAGTGGTGCTTACATCCTGACAGCAACTAATCCTGGCGGCTTTGCCAAACACATTTTCAATGTCAAAGTTCTTGATAGACCAGGCCCACCTGAAGGTCCTTTAGCTGTATCTGATGTGACATCAGAAAAGTGTGTATTGTCATGGCTGCCTCCACTGGATGATGGAGGTGCCAAAATCGATCACTACGTAGTACAGAAACGTGAAACCAGCAGGTTGGCATGGACAAACGTAGCCTCAGAAGTCCAGGTGACAAAACTAAAGGTCACTAAGCTTTTGAAAGGCAATGAATACATATTCCGTGTCATGGCTGTAAATAAATATGGAGTTGGAGAGCCCCTAGAATCAGAGCCTGTGCTTGCAGTGGATCCTTATGGGCCTCCTGATCCACCCAAGAACCCTGAAGTTACAACCATCACCAAAGATTCCATGGTCGTCTGCTGGGGACATCCTGACTCTGATGGTGGAAGTGAAATCATAAATTATATTGTGGAACGGCGTGATAAAGCAGGCCAACGCTGGGTGAAATGCAACAAAAAGACTCTTACGGACTTAAGGTATAAAGTTTCTGGACTCACAGAAGGGCATGAATACGAGTTCAGAATTATGGCCGAAAACGCTGCAGGGGTTAGTGCGCCAAGCGCTACCAGCCCATTTTATAAGGCTTGTGACACAGTGTTTAAACCTGGCCCACCAGGTAACCCACGTGTTCTGGACACAAGCAGGTCCTCCATTTCAATTGCATGGAATAAGCCTATTTATGATGGTGGTTCAGAAATCACTGGATATATGGTTGAGATTGCCCTGCCCGAAGAAGATGAATGGCAGATTGTCACTCCACCAGCTGGGCTCAAGGCAACTTCCTATACCATCACCGGCCTCATAGAGAATCAGGAATATAAAATCCGAATCTATGCCATGAATTCTGAAGGACTTGGGGAACCTGCCCTTGTTCCTGGAACTCCAAAGGCTGAAGAAAGAATGCTGCCTCCAGAGATTGAACTGGATGCCGACTTACGAAAAGTTGTTACTATAAGAGCCTGTTGCACCCTGAGACTCTTCGTTCCCATCAAAGGAAGACCTGCACCTGAGGTGAAGTGGGCCCGAGAACATGGAGAGTCTTTGGATAAAGCTAGCATTGAATCCACAAGCTCTTACACCCTGCTTATTGTTGGGAATGTAAACAGATTTGACAGTGGCAAATATATACTAACTGTAGAAAACAGCTCCGGCAGTAAGTCTGCATTTGTCAATGTTAGAGTGCTGGATACACCAGGCCCTCCACAGGATCTAAAGATAAAGGAGGTCACAAAAACATCTGTCACTTTGACATGGGAGCCTCCTCTCCTTGACGGAGGTTCAAAAATAAAGAACTACATTGTCGAAAAGCGAGAATCAACAAGAAAAGCATATTCGACTGTTGCCACAAACTGCCATAAGACTTCTTGGAAGGTAGACCAGCTTCAAGAAGGCTGCAGTTACTATTTCAGGGTTCTCGCTGAAAACGAATATGGCATTGGATTGCCTGCTGAAACTGCAGAGTCTGTAAAAGCATCAGAACGACCTCTTCCTCCGGGAAAAATAACTTTGGTGGATGTCACAAGAAACAGCGTGTCTCTCTCTTGGGAGAAACCGGAACATGACGGAGGCAGTCGAATTCTAGGCTACATCGTAGAGATGCAGAGCAAAGGCAGTGACAAATGGGCCACATGTGCCACTGTGAAAGTCACAGAAGCCACTATCACTGGATTGATTCAGGGTGAAGAATACTCTTTCCGTGTTTCAGCTCAGAATGAAAAGGGCATCAGTGACCCCAGACAACTCAGTGTGCCAGTAATTGCTAAAGATCTTGTCATTCCACCAGCCTTCAAACTCCTCTTCAATACTTTCACTGTACTGGCTGGTGAAGACCTTAAAGTGGATGTTCCATTCATTGGACGCCCTGTACCAGCTGTCACCTGGCATAAAGATGATGTACCACTGAAGCAGACAACGAGAGTAAATGCAGAGAGCACGGAAAACAATTCCCTACTGACAATAAAGGAAGCCTGCCGAGAAGATGTTGGACATTACACAGTTAAACTGACTAACTCAGCTGGTGAAGCTACGGAAACCCTTAACGTTATTGTTCTTGACAAACCAGGACCTCCAACTGGACCAGTTAAAATGGATGAGGTGACAGCAGATAGTGTTACTCTTTCCTGGGAACCACCAAAGTACGATGGAGGAAGTTCTATCAATAATTACATCGTAGAGAAACGAGACACTTCCACAACCACCTGGCAAATTGTGTCCGCTACAGTTGCAAGGACAACCATAAAGGCTTGCAGACTGAAGACTGGGTGTGAATACCAGTTCAGGATTGCTGCTGAAAATAGATATGGGAAGAGCACCTATCTCAACTCAGAGCCTATCATTGCCCAGTATCCATTCAAAGTTCCGGGTCCACCTGGCACCCCATTCGTCACACATTCCTCCAGGGACAGCATGGAGGTTCAATGGCATGAGCCAGTTAGTGACGGAGGGAGCAGAGTCATTGGCTACCATCTAGAACGCAAGGAGAGAAACAGCATCCTTTGGGTCAAGTTGAACAAAACACCTATTCCTCAAACCAAGTTCAAGACAACCGGCCTTGAAGAAGGCATTGAATATGAATTTAGAGTCTCGGCAGAGAACATTGTAGGCATCGGCAAGCCAAGTAAACCTTCAGAATGTTATGTGGCTCGTGACCCATGTGATCCACCAGGACGGCCAGAGGCAATCATTGTCACAAGGAATTCTGTAACTCTTCAGTGGAAGAAACCCACCTATGATGGTGGAAGCAAGATCACTGGTTATGTTGTTGAGAAGAAAGAATTACCTGAGGGCCGCTGGATGAAAGCCAGTTTTACAAATGTCATTGACACTCAGTTTGAGGTAACTGGCCTAATTGAAGATCATAGATACGAGTTCCGAGTTATAGCCCGAAATGCTGCCGGAGTGTTCAGTGAACCTTCAGAAAGCACAGGAGCAATAACAGCAAGAGATGAGGTCGACCCACCAAGAATAAGCATGGACCCTAAATACAAAGACACAGTTGTAATTCACGCTGGTGAGTCGTTCAAGATTGATGCCGATATATATGGTAAACCAATACCAACCACTCAGTGGATAAAAGGTGATCAGGAGCTTTCAAGCACAGCTCGGCTGGAAATAAAGAGCACCGACTTTACCACCAGTCTCAGTGTAAAAGATGCAGTGCGTGTTGACAGTGGAAATTACATCCTGAAGGCTAAAAATGTTGCAGGAGAGAGATCAGCTACCGTGAATGTCAAAGTTCTTGATAGACCAGGACCGCCTGAAGGACCTGTCGATATATCAGGGGTTACAGCAGAAAAATGCACACTTGCCTGGAAACCCCCACTACAGGATGGTGGCAGTGATATCACAAACTACATCGTGGAAAGGCGAGAAACCAGCCGCCTAGTCTGGACTCTGGTTGATGCCAACGTGCAAACTCTCAGCTGCAAAGTTACTAAACTTCTCGAAGGCAATGAATATATTTTCCGTATAATGGCTGTGAACAAATATGGTGTTGGTGAACCTCTTGAATCTGAACCGTTAATTGCCAAGAACCCATTTGTAGTCCCAGATGCACCAAAAGCCCCAGAAATTACAGCAGTGACCAAAGACTCAATGATTGTTGTGTGGGAAAGGCCAGCATCTGATGGTGGCAGTGAAATTCTTGGATATGTTCTAGAAAAACGGGACAAAGAGGGCATTAGATGGACAAGATGCCACAAGCGTCTGATTGGAGAGCTGCGCTTGAGAGTAACCGGACTCATAGAAAATCATAATTATGAATTCAGGGTCTCCGCTGAGAATGCTGCTGGACTTAGCGAACCAAGTCCTCCTTCAGCTTACCAAAAGGCCTGTGATCCCATTTACAAACCAGGACCTCCAAACAACCCCAAAGTCATGGATGTTACCAGATCATCAGTTTTCCTTTCTTGGAGCAAACCAATATATGATGGTGGCTGTGAAATCCAAGGATACATTGTTGAAAAATGTGACGTGAGTGTTGGTGAATGGACAATGTGTACTCCACCAACTGGAATCAATAAAACAAACATAGAAGTAGAGAAGTTGCTGGAAAAGCACGAGTACAATTTCCGTATCTGTGCCATCAATAAGGCTGGAGTGGGAGAACATGCTGATGTCCCTGGACCTGTGATAGTTGAAGAAAAATTGGAAGCACCAGATATAGATCTTGACCTGGAGCTAAGGAAAGTCATAAATATAAGGGCTGGTGGTTCCTTAAGATTATTTGTTCCTATAAAAGGTCGTCCTACACCGGAAGTTAAATGGGGGAAGGTAGATGGTGACATCCGAGATGCAGCTATCATTGACTACACGAGCAGCTTCACTTCTCTCGTTCTTGACAATGTTAATCGATATGATAGTGGAAAATATACTCTCACACTCGAAAACAGCAGTGGAACCAAGTCTGCCTTTGTGACTGTGAGAGTCCTAGACACGCCTAGCCCACCTGTCAATCTGAAAGTCACAGAAATCACCAAAGACTCAGTATCAATTACTTGGGAGCCTCCTTTATTGGATGGAGGTTCTAAAATCAAAAACTACATTGTGGAGAAACGAGAAGCCACAAGAAAATCCTACGCTGCCGTTGTGACAAACTGCCATAAGAATTCTTGGAAAATCGATCAACTCCAAGAAGGTTGCAGTTATTATTTCAGAGTCACTGCTGAGAATGAATATGGTATTGGCCTTCCTGCTCAAACTGCAGATCCGATTAAGGTTGCAGAATTCCCACAACCTCCGGGAAAAATAACTGTGGATGACGTCACCAGAAACAGTGTCTCTCTGAGTTGGACAAAGCCTGAACATGATGGTGGCAGCAAAATCATTCAGTATATTGTGGAAATGCAAGCTAAAAACACTGACAAATGGTCAGAGTGTGCTCGGGTGAAGTCCCTTGAAGCAGTCATTACCAACCTAACCCAAGGAGAAGAATATCTTTTTAGAGTTGTTGCTGTAAATGAAAAAGGGAGAAGTGATCCTAGATCCCTTGCAGTTCCAATAATTGCCAAAGATCTGGTCATCGAACCAGATGTCAAACCTCCATTTAGCAGTTACAGTGTACAGGTTGGCCAAGATTTGAAAATAGAAGTGCCAATTTCTGGACGTCCTAAACCAACTATTTCCTGGACTAAAGATGGTGTTCCACTGAAGCAGACCACAAGAATCAATGTTACTGATTCCCTTGACCTCACCACCCTCAGTATTAAAGAGGCTCATAAGGACGATGGCGGACAATATGGAATCACAGTTGCTAATGTCGTTGGTCAGAAAACAGCATCCATTGACATTATAACTCTAGATAAGCCTGATCCTCCAAAAGGACCTGTTAAATTTGATGAGGTCAGTGCTGAGAGTATTACATTATCCTGGAACCCTCCGTTGTACACAGGGGGCTGCCAAATTACCAACTATATTGTTCAGAAAAGAGATACAACCACCACAGTATGGGATGTTGTTTCTGCTACTGTTGCTAGAACTACACTCAAGGTAACCAAACTAAAAACTGGAACAGAATACCAATTCAGAATATTTGCTGAAAACAGGTATGGACAAAGCTTTGCCTTGGAGTCTGAACCAATTGTAGCTCAATATCCCTACAAAGAACCAGGCCCTCCAGGAACACCATTTGTCACAGCCATTTCCAAAGACTCTATGGTCATACAATGGCATGAACCAGTCAATAATGGTGGAAGCCCAGTCATAGGCTACCACCTTGAGAGAAAGGAAAGAAATAGTATTTTGTGGACAAAAGTCAACAAAACAATTATTCATGACACCCAGTTTAAAGCACTGAACCTTGAAGAAGGCATTGAATATGAATTTAGAGTTTATGCCGAAAATATTGTTGGTGTAGGCAAAGCAAGCAAAAATTCTGAATGCTATGTAGCCCGGGACCCTTGTGACCCACCAGGAACACCAGAAGCAATCATAGTTAAAAGAAATGAAATCACTTTACAGTGGACCAAACCTGTGTATGATGGTGGAAGTATGATTACTGGCTACATCGTAGAGAAACGTGATTTACCTGAGGGTCGCTGGATGAAAGCCAGCTTCACAAATGTCATTGAAACTCAATTTACTGTGTCGGGTCTCACTGAGGATCAAAGATATGAATTCCGAGTCATTGCAAAGAATGCAGCTGGTGCCATAAGTAAACCTTCTGATAGTACTGGACCAATAACTGCCAAGGATGAGGTCGAACTCCCGAGAATTTCAATGGATCCAAAATTCAGAGACACAATAGTGGTAAATGCTGGAGAAACGTTCAGGCTTGAGGCTGATGTCCATGGAAAGCCCCTACCCACCATTGAGTGGTTAAGGGGAGATAAGGAGATTGAAGAATCTGCTAGATGTGAAATAAAGAACACAGATTTCAAGGCTTTGCTTATTGTAAAGGATGCCATTCGAATTGATGGTGGACAGTATATTCTGAGGGCCTCCAATGTTGCTGGTTCTAAGTCATTCCCAGTAAATGTAAAAGTGCTAGACAGGCCAGGACCTCCAGAAGGGCCAGTTCAAGTCACTGGAGTGACATCTGAAAAATGCAATTTAGCCTGGTCTCCACCACTTCAAGATGGTGGCAGTGACGTTTCTCATTACATTGTTGAAAAGCGAGAGACCAGTCGGCTAGCATGGACTGTGGTTGCTACAGAAGTTGTGACAAATTCTCTGAAAGTTACCAAACTCTTAGAAGGGAATGAATACGTTTTCCGAATAATGGCCGTCAACAAATACGGACCAGGAGAGCCACTGGAATCTGCACCAGTGCTAATGAAAAATCCATTCGTGCTTCCCGGACCACCCAAGAACTTGGAAGTCACAAACATTACCAAGGACTCCATGACAGTCTGCTGGAACCGCCCAGATAGTGATGGTGGGAGTGAGATTATTGGTTACATTGTAGAGAAAAGAGATAGAAGTGGCATTCGGTGGATCAAATGCAATAAACGCCGAATTACAGATCTGCGTCTCAGAGTAACAGGATTAACAGAAGAACATGAGTATGAATTCAGAGTCTCTGCAGAAAATGCTGCTGGAGTTGGAGAACCAAGTCCAGCTACTGTTTATTACAAGGCTTGTGATCCCGTGTTCAAACCTGGTCCACCCACCAATGCGCACATTGTAGACACCACTAAAAATTCAATTACACTTGCCTGGGGCAAACCCATCTATGACGGTGGCAGTGAGATTCTAGGCTATGTCGTAGAACTCTGTAAAGCAGATGAAGAAGAATGGCAAATAGTTACTCCACAGACTGGCCTGAGAGTCACTCGATTTGAAATTTCCAAACTCACTGAACACCAAGAATATAAAATAAGAGTTTGTGCCCTTAACAAAGTTGGTTTAGGTGAGGCTGCATCCGTTCCTGGTACTGTGAAACCAGAAGATAAACTCGAAGCCCCTGAACTTGACCTTGACTCTGAGTTAAGGAAAGGAATTGTCGTAAGAGCTGGTGGATCTGCCAGAATCCATATTCCATTCAAAGGTCGTCCAACACCTGAGATCACTTGGTCAAAAGAAGAAGGTGAATTCACAGACAGGGTCCAAATTGAAAAGGGAGTAAACTTTACCCAGTTATCAATAGATAACTGTGACAGAAATGATGCCGGGAAATATATTCTCAAGTTGGAAAACAGCAGCGGATCCAAGTCTGCTTTTGTAACTGTAAAAGTTCTGGACACCCCTGGACCTCCGCAGAACTTGGCAGTCAAAGAAGTGAGAAAAGACTCTGTCCTCCTGGTGTGGGAACCACCCATCATCGATGGTGGGGCAAAAGTCAAAAATTATGTTATCGACAAACGCGAGTCAACCAGAAAAGCCTATGCCAATGTGAGTAGTAAATGCAGCAAAACAAGCTTTAAAGTTGAGAATCTGACAGAAGGCGCCATCTATTACTTTAGAGTCATGGCCGAGAATGAGTTTGGAGTCGGTGTTCCTGTGGAAACTGCGGATGCCGTAAAGGCCTCTGAACCTCCTTCCCCACCAGGAAAGGTTACTCTCACTGATGTGTCCCAAACCAGCGCATCACTTCTATGGGAGAAGCCTGAACATGATGGTGGTAGCAGAATCCTGGGGTATGTTGTTGAAATGCAGCCCAAAGGAACAGAAAAATGGAGTGTTGTGGCTGAATCCAAAGTCTGCAATGCAGTGGTTACCGGTCTGAGTTCTGGACAAGAGTATCAGTTCCGTGTCAAGGCTTATAATGAGAAAGGAAAAAGTGATCCAAGAGTGCTTGGTGTTCCTGTCATAGCCAAGGACTTGACCATACAGCCTAGCTTTAAGTTACCATTCAATACGTACAGTGTCCAAGCTGGAGATGATCTTAAAATAGAAATTCCAGTCATAGGCCGACCAAGACCTAAAATTTCTTGGGTCAAAGATGGTGAGCCTCTTAAACAGACAACAAGAGTAAATGTTGAAGAAACAGCTACTTCAACTATCTTACACATTAAAGAAAGCAGCAAAGATGACTTTGGAAAATACTCAGTAACAGCAACAAACAGTGCAGGTGCAGCAACGGAAAATCTCAACATTATTGTTTTGGAAAAGCCTGGACCTCCCATTGGGCCAGTGAGATTTGATGAAGTTAGTGCAGACTTTGTGGTCATATCCTGGGAACCTCCAGCCTACACTGGTGGCTGCCAGATAAGCAACTACATTGTAGAGAAGCGAGATACCACCACCACCACTTGGCAAATGGTGTCGGCAACAGTTGCAAGAACCACCATTAAAATAAGCAAACTGAAAACAGGAACCGAGTACCAGTTTAGAATTTTTGCTGAAAACAGATACGGAAAAAGTGCTCCCTTGGACTCTAAACCTGTCGTTGTACAATATCCATTTAAAGAACCTGGACCACCTGGAACTCCTTTTGTGACATCCATTTCAAAAGATCAAATGCTTGTGCAATGGCATGAGCCAGTTAATGATGGAGGGAGCAGAGTTATTGGCTACCATCTTGAACAGAAGGAAAAGAACAGCATTTTATGGGTCAAGCTGAACAAGATCCCCATTCAAGATACCAAGTTCAAAACGACTGGGCTGGATGAAGGCCTCGAATATGAGTTTAGAGTTTCTGCTGAAAATATCGTGGGCATCGGCAAAGCTAGCAAAGTGTCTGAGTGCTATGTCGCCCGTGATCCATGTGATCCACCTGGTCGCCCTGAAGCCATTGTCATTACAAGAAACAGTGTCACACTGAAGTGGAAGAAACCTGCTTATGATGGTGGCAGCAAGATAACAGGTTATATTGTAGAAAAGAAAGATCTACCCGATGGCCGATGGATGAAAGCCAGCTTCACCAACGTTGTGGAAACAGAATTTGCAGTGAGTGGACTTGTAGAAGACCAAAGATATGAATTTAGAGTGATTGCAAGAAATGCAGCTGGTAACTTCAGTGAGCCATCTGAAAGTAGCGGCGCCATCACTGCAAGAGATGAAATTGATGCACCAAATGCCTCCCTAGATCCAAAATACAGAAATGTCATTGTTGTTCATGCAGGAGAGACCTTTGTTCTTGAAGCTGATATCCGTGGCAAACCTATCCCTGATATCGTTTGGTCAAAGGATGGAAAAGAACTTGAAGAAACAGCTGCTAGAATGGAAATTAAATCGACTATACAGAAAACAACTCTTGTTGTCAAAGATTGCATTCGGACTGATGGAGGACAATATATTCTGAAACTCAGCAATGTCGGTGGTACAAAGTCTATACCTATCACTGTAAAGGTACTTGACAGGCCAGGGCCTCCCGAAGGGCCTCTGAAAATTTCTGGAGTTACAGCAGAAAAATGTTACCTGGCATGGAACCCACCCTTGCAAGACGGTGGTGCTAGTATTTCACATTATATCATTGAAAAGAGAGAAACAAGCAGACTCTCCTGGACCCAGGTTTCGACTGAGGTGCAGGCCCTTAACTACAAAGTCACTAAACTACTTCCTGGTAATGAGTACATTTTCCGTGTTATGGCAGTGAATAAATATGGAATTGGAGATCCCCTGGAATCTGAGCCTGTGATAGCCTGTAATCCTTATAAGCTACCAGGTCCTCCTTCAACACCCGAAGCCTCAGCAATCACCAAGGACTCTATGGTACTAACATGGACGCGTCCAGTAGATGATGGAGGTGCTGAAATTGAGGGCTACATTCTTGAAAAGCGAGATAAGGAAGGCATTCGATGGACCAAGTGCAACAAGAAAACGTTAACAGATCTTCGGTTCAGGGTAACTGGCCTCACCGAAGGCCATTCTTATGAATTCAGAGTTGCTGCTGAAAATGCAGCTGGCGTGGGAGAACCTAGTGAGCCATCTGTTTTCTACCGTGCATGTGATGTCTTATATCCACCAGGTCCACCAAGCAACCCCAAAGTGACAGATACATCTAGATCTTCTGTCTCCCTGGCATGGAATAAGCCAATTTATGATGGTGGTGCACCTGTGAAAGGCTATGTTATTGAGTTCAAAGAAGCTGCTGCTGATGAATGGACTACCTGTACTCCACCGTCAGGACTGCAAGGAAAGCAATTCACAGTGACCAAGCTTAAAGAAAATACCGAGTATAACTTCCGTATCTGTGCTTTCAATACCGAAGGTGTAGGTGAACCTGCAACCATACCTGGGTCTGTTGTTGCTCAGGAGAGGACAGAGCCACCAGAAATAGAACTTGATGCTGATCTCAGAAAGGTGGTCATTCTACGTGCAAGCGCCACTTTACGCTTATTTGTCACTATTAAAGGTCGTCCAGAACCTGAAGTTAAATGGGAAAAGGCAGAAGGCGTTCTCACAGAGAGGGCCCAGATTGAAGTGACTAGCTCATATACAATGCTAGTGATCGACAATGTGACCAGATTTGACAGTGGTAGGTATAATCTGACTCTAGAAAACAACAGTGGCTCCAAAACAGCTTTTGTTAACGTCAGAGTTCTTGACTCACCAAGTGCCCCTGTGAATTTAACTGTAAGAGAAGTGAAGAAAGACTCGGTGACATTGTCCTGGGAGCCACCACTTATCGATGGTGGAGCTAAGATTACAAATTACATTGTCGAAAAGCGAGAAACTACAAGAAAAGCTTATGCTACTGTTACAAACAATTGCACTAAGAATACTTTCAAAATTGAAAATCTGCAAGAAGGATGTTCTTATTACTTCAGAGTCTTGGCTTCCAATGAATATGGAATTGGTTTACCAGCTGAGACAACAGAGCCTGTTAAAGTGTCTGAACCACCACTCCCACCTGGAAGAGTAACTCTTGTTGACGTCACCCGAAATACAGCCACAATTAAGTGGGAGAAACCAGAAAGTGATGGTGGCAGCAAAATCACTGGTTATGTCATCGAAATGCAGACAAAAGGGAGTGAAAAGTGGAGCACGTGCATGCAAGTTAAGACACTGGAAGCAACTATATCCGGCCTAACTGCAGGAGAAGAATACATCTTTAGGGTGGCTGCAGTTAATGAAAAAGGAAGAAGTGATCCAAGACAACTTGGAGTGCCAGTAATTGCAAAGGACATCGAAATAAAGCCTTCTGTTGAGCTTCCTTTCCATACTTTCAATGTAAAGGCCAAAGACCAACTTAAAATTGATGTACCATTCAAAGGAAGGCCTCAAGCTACTATAACCTGGAAAAAAGATGGTCAGGTTCTTAGAGAGACGACTAGAGTCAATGTTTCTTCTACAAAGACTGTAACAACACTGTCTATTACAGAAGCTGCAAGGGAGGATGTTGGAACCTATGAATTGTGTGTTTCAAACAGTGCTGGATCCATAACAGTTCCCATTACTGTAATTGTCCTTGACAGGCCAGGACCTCCAGGTCCTATACGTATTGATGAGGTTAGTTGTGACAATGTATCCATTTCTTGGAATCCTCCAGAATATGATGGTGGCTGCCAAATCAGCAACTACATTGTTGAAAAGAGAGAAACCACTTCTACAACGTGGCATGTAGTTTCACAAGCAGTGGCAAGAACATCCATTAAAATAGTTCGTTTGATAACAGGGAGTGAATATCAGTTCCGTGTTTGTGCAGAAAATCGGTATGGAAAGAGCTCTTACAGTGAATCTTCAGCTGTTGTTGCTGAGTATCCATTCAGCCCACCAGGTCCTCCTGGTACTCCTAAAGTTGTACATGCCACAAAATCTACCATGGTTGTAAGCTGGCAAGTGCCAGTTAATGATGGAGGAAGTCAAGTAATTGGCTATCACCTTGAATTCAAAGAAAGAAGCAGCATTCTTTGGTCAAAAGCAAATAAAGTCCTCATTGCAGATACTCAGATGAAAGTCTCTGGTCTTGATGAGGGGCTGATGTATGAATACCGGGTCTATGCCGAGAATATCGCTGGAACTGGGAAGTGCAGTAAAGCTTGTGAACCAGTCCCTGCAAGAGATCCTTGTGACCCTCCTGGACAACCTGAAGTCACAAATATCACAAGAAAATCAGTGTCACTTAAATGGTCTAAACCACATTATGATGGCGGAGCTAAGATCACTGGCTACATTGTTGAACGCAGGGAACTACCTGATGGCAGGTGGCTCAAGTGCAATTTTACTAATGTCCAGGAAACATTCTTTGAAGTCACCGAACTCACTGAGGACCAGCGTTACGAATTCCGAGTTTTTGCAAGGAATGCTGCTGACTCAGTCAGTGAACCATCTGAATCCACTGGACCTATAACAGTTAAAGATGATGTAGAGGCTCCAAGAATTATGATGGATGTCAAACTCCGAGATGTTGTTGTTGTCAAAGCTGGAGAAGTCCTTAAGATAAATGCAGACATTGCAGGGCGGCCTCTGCCAGTGATTTCCTGGGCAAAAGATGGCGTAGAAATTGAAGAAAGAGCAAAAACAGAAATTGTCTCAACAGACTACAATACCACATTAACAGTTAAAGACTGTGTAAGACGAGACTCTGGGCAGTATGTACTAACTCTGAAGAATGTTGCAGGAACTCGGTCTATGGTGGTTAACTGTAAAGTACTTGATAAGCCTGGCCCACCAGCAGGACCACTTGAAATAAGTGGCCTCACCTCTGAGAAGTGCTCACTTTCCTGGGGACGTCCCCAAGAAGATGGAGGTGCAGATATTGACTATTACATTGTAGAGAAGCGAGAAACAAGCCGCCTTGCATGGACAATGTGTGAAGCAGAGTTGAGGACAACATCTTGCAAGGTGACCAAGCTACTCAAAGGCAATGAATACATCTTTAGAGTGACGGGTGTTAATAAACATGGTGTTGGAGAGTCCCTCGAAAGTGTGGCGGTGAAGGCACTAGATCCATTCACGGTTCCAAGTCCACCCACATCTTTGGAAATTACGTCTGTGACCAAAGATTCCATGACACTTTGCTGGTCAAGGCCTGAGACCGACGGAGGCAGTGATATCTCTGGATATATCATTGAAAGGCATGAGAAAAACAGCCTACGGTGGGTGCGTGTGAATAAAAAACCAGTTTATGATCTGAGAGTGAAATCAACAGGACTTCGGGAAGGATGTGAATATGAGTATCGGGTTTACGCAGAAAATGCTGCTGGCCTAAGTCTTCCCAGTGAAACCTCTCCCTTAATTCGAGCAGAAGACCCAGTGTTCCTGCCATCTCCTCCATCCAAACCCCAAATTGTGGACTCAGGCAAGACAACCATCACTATCAGCTGGGTTAAGCCTTTGTTTGATGGTGGAGCTCCAATAACTGGATATACTGTGGAATACAAAAAGTCTGATGAAACTGACTGGAAAACTGCCATTCAGAGCTTCAGAGGTACAGAGTACACAATGAGTGGGCTAACAACAGGAGCTGAATATGTTTTCAGAGTTAAATCTATGAATAAGGTTGGTGCTAGTGATCCCAGTGATAGCTCCGACCCTCAGATCGCAAAAGAGAGAGAAGAAGAACCTGTATTTGATCTTGACAGTGAAATGAGAAAGACCTTGATTGTCAAGGCTGGTTCTTCCTTTACCATGACTGTTCCTTTCAGAGGAAGACCAATCCCCAGTGTCTCCTGGAGTAAGCCAGACACTGACCTCCGTACTAGAGCATATATTGATTCCACAGATTCTCGTACATCACTTACCATTGAAAATGCCAACAGAAATGATTCTGGAAAATACACACTAACAATTCAGAATGTTTTGAGTGCTGCCTCGATTACTTTCATTGTCAAAGTTTTAGATTCCCCAGGTCCCCCAGCCAATATCACCGTACATGATGTAACCAAGGAGGCTGCAGTGCTGTCCTGGGAGGTTCCTGAAAATGATGGTGGAGCACCAGTGAAGAATTACCACATAGAAAAACGTGAAGCCAGCAAGAAAGCATGGGTGTCTGTCACTAACAACTGTAACCGCCTCTCCTACAAAGTTATGAACTTACAAGAAGGAGCTATTTACTACTTCAGAGTTGCTGGAGAAAATGAGTTTGGCGTTGGTGTGCCAGCCGAAACGAAGGAAGGAGTCAAAATAACAGGTACGTTTTAAGAATAAGGAAGAGATATATGTCTGTATTTTGCTAGAATAATGTGACTCATTCTAATTAGTCATATTTAGTCTTAAGTGTTCTCAGTTTACATCCCCAGACTTTTGATGCCAGAGTACAAAGTGAAATCTCTAATAGAGTTTTTCACCAATTTAAAAAAATAGAAATTTGCCAGGCGTGGTGGCACATGCCTTTAATCCCAGCACTCAGGAGGCAGAGGCAGGTGGATCTTTGTGAGTTCAAGGCCAGCCTGGTCTACAGAGCAAGTTCCAGGCCAGCTAGGGATACAGGGAGACCCTGTCTCAAAAACACACAAAAAAATAGAAGTTTACACAGATAGAAATTCAATGTAAGATCCTGAAGGATAATTGACTCCAGCTACACATAATTGTGTGTGTGTTGTGTGTGTGTGTGTGTGTGTGTGTGTGTGTAAACTACATGAAGTTTCTCACAAGATTGTTCATTTTTGTCCCTCCATTTTATGCCCATGGTTAATTCTGGGTAAATTTTATCATTCGACCTAGTTCTTTCACACTTGGTTTAAATTTGAATACTACAGCATGCAGTGACATAGCTTGAGGGAGCTTTGATTGGCTCTAAAGCAAAAGCCATCATATTAAAGGGAGATTCAAGTCAAAGTAAATTCATGGCCATCATTTGAAAGCTTTGTTTTGATAATGCATGAAGGATGCATCTGGGGAGAAAATAAAATAATAATTCTTCCCTTTCTTTCAATGTTTTATCTTCTTAGAAAAACCAAGCCCACCAGAAAAACTTGGAGTAACAAATGTATCCAAAGATAGTGTTTCGCTGAGCTGGTTGAAGCCAGAACACGATGGTGGAAGCAGAATTGTACACTATGTCGTTGAAGCACTAGAAAAAGGACAGAAAAACTGGGTGCGATGTGCAGTGGTTAAGCCAACACACCATGTTGTTTCTGGTCTGAGAGAGAATCATGAGTACTTCTTCAGGGTCTTTGCTGAAAATCAAGCTGGTCTGAGTGATCCAAGAGAACTTCTGCTTCCTGTCCTTGTGAAGGAACAGCTAGGTATGTCTAATTTTAAGCATAAGTAAGATTTCATCTTATTTGCATTGGTTAAAGTTAATTTTTAGGTATTCTTTTTCACCTTCCTTTTCCATATTCTTATTTTTCAGAACCACCTGAAATTGATATGAAGAATTTCCCAAGTCACACTGTCTATGTTAGGGCTGGCTCCAACCTTAAAGTTGACATTCCAATTTCTGGAAAACCACTACCCAAAGTGACTTTATCAAGAGATGGTGTCCCATTGAAAGCAACCATGAGATTTAATACTGAAATTACTGCAGAGAACCTGACCATTAACCTTAAGGAAAGTGTCACTGCTGACACTGGAAGATATGAGATCACTGCTGCCAACTCCAGCGGAACCACCAAGTCTTTCATTAACATCATTGTGCTTGATAGACCTGGTCCTCCAACTGGCCCTATTGCTATTAGTGATATAACTGAAGAAAGTGTGACTCTCAAATGGGAGCCGCCTAAGTATGACGGTGGAAGCCAGGTTACCAATTACATTGTATTGAAGAGAGAAACAAGTACTGCAGTGTGGTCTGAGGTGTCAACAACAGTAGCAAGAACCATGATTAAAGTCATGAAACTGACTACAGGAGAAGAATACCAGTTCCGTATCAAGGCAGAAAATCGCTTTGGTATCAGTGATCACATAGATTCAGCTTGTGTAGTTGTCAAACTACCATATAGTAAGTTGTCAAACTCTTTAACTATCCCAGATTTTCATTTACCACAAATGTACTGAATGTTTGTACTAATCCATGGTTTTGTGCTCTTTTGTAGCAACACCTGGACCACCATCTACACCATGGGTCACTAATGTTACTCGAGAAAGCATCACTGTAGGCTGGCATGAACCAGTATCCAATGGAGGCAGTCCAGTCACAGGCTATCACTTGGAAATGAAAGACAGAAATAGTATTTTATGGCAAAAGGCCAACAAAATGATTGTTCGTACAACTCACTTTAAAGTCACAACAATAAGTGCTGGACTTATTTATGAGTTCAGGGTGTATGCAGAAAACGCTGCTGGTATTGGAAAACCTAGCCATTCTTCTGAACCAGTCTTGGCCATTGATGCCTGTGGTATGTATTTCTCATAAGAAGAAGAGTTCTGACCATATAAAAATGTAAATCTTATTTCTTCAAAGCAAAATTCATCGGCCTAAGTACCACTAAACCTGCTTTCTCTTATTACAGAACCCCCAAGAAATGTTCGGATCACTGATATTTCAAAGAACTCTGTCAACCTTTCGTGGCAACCACCAGCTTTTGATGGAGGAAGCAAGATTACAGGCTACATAGTTGAGAGACGTGACCTTCCAGACGGCAGGTGGACTAAGGCCAGCTTCACCAATGTTATTGAGACTCAATTCACTGTCTCTGGCTTGACTCAGAACTCCCAGTATGAATTCCGAGTCTTTGCTAGAAATGCTGTTGGTTCCATCAGCAATCCCTCTGAGGTTGTAGGCCCAGTCACATGCATCGACTCTTATGGTAAGCAGTTTTCACCCTTTGAATCCTATCCATTTAACTCAATGTTTTCATTAGTGATTTTTTTTGTTGTGTGTTTAATTAGACTGTGGAAGAAATTATGAACTGGCTGAAATACTGGGGAACATTCTTTAACCACTCCACATCGCTCTTGACTTCACTAAAAAATGAGAGATTTTGATTATAGAATATACGAGGGTTTTTCCAACTTCAAATTTTTAAGATCTTTGATTATCAGAGGTGGTGCTTTCATTCTAAGTTATCAGACACAATAATTAACTCATAGATCCATCACCACACACTATTGCTCTTAATTTCATGAAAGACTATACAGATTCCTTATTATAATAGTATCAGCAGCACCTAATGCTTACTGGGTGATTATCATGAATTCTGACCCTTAATTCAAAAAGATTAATCCACTTTATAGAAAGAAAAGTGAAGTTTAGAGAGTTCATGTAGCTTCATAAAGATCAAACAACTCCTCAGTGATGAACAGGTGCTCTTTAGAGCCCTCTCTATATCACCGTCGGTCCAAAATATACCTACTCATTCTTGAAAATAAGTGGCATTCAATTAACTGCAGTTTTAAAATAAAACTATCATGAGAGTCAAGCACCCTGTAATACTTTTTCTAATAGTTCTCTATTTACAAAAAGAATGTAAGCTACTACATGTGGGGGTAAAAATGTCTACTCCCATCCTCCTGTTGGGAATCCCAGGGCCTCTCCTTACTAATCCAGCTTTGCAGATACTGAGTATTTGAGGCTGTAAAGCAAGCCACACTCAGTCCTGGGTCTCAGTAGTTCTGAGAAGCCTGATAGAACTCCTGCTCACCGAATATATAGTCCCATGAGTACAAGAGCTCAGACCTCAAGAGTCTGACATGAACTGCTCACATTTAGAGCAATGAGTGATTTTGATACTACCATCACCAGTGAGAAGCCACCAGATTAGTAGTGAACTGAGAAAGAAGAAGAAAATGATCAGGAAGAAAAAACTA
Organism: Rhizomys pruinosus; assembly: GCA_009823505.1. NCBI lineage: Eukaryota > Metazoa > Chordata > Mammalia > Rodentia > Spalacidae > Rhizomys > Rhizomys pruinosus. Next base: position 5,153,648 of record VZQC01007398.1, on the reverse strand, counting down.
GAATAAAAAAATGTGTACTGCTTTTTCTTCAATAATAGTCTCACTTGTACATCCTATTTTCATGACTCGAAAAAAATACCTAAGAGACATTAAAATACATTTAGACTGCTAGGCATGGTGGCGCATGCCTTTAATCCTAGCACTTGGAAGGCAGAGGCAGGCAGATCTTTGTGAGATCAAGGCCAGCCTAGTCTACAGAGTGAGTTCCAGGACAGCTGGGGCTACAGGGCGGACCCTGTCTCAAAAGACAAAAAAAAAAAAAAAAAAAAAAAAAAATTAGAAAGTACTATCATCCTTGTACAATTAATGACTATTCCACTATATTATTAAGATAAAGTTTGTTCAGTCTTCCTTCCCCATATGAGATATGAGTGGATTAAATTTTTTAAAATTTACAGTAGGGGACTGGAGAGATGGTGGTTAATAGTACTGGCTACTCTTGCAGAGGACTCAGTTTCAGTTCCCAGCACCTGCATGGCAGCTAACAACCATCTGTAACTCCAGTTCCAGGGGATCTGGCACCTTCTGATGGCCTTCGTGAACGCACATGGTACACTTACATACATATAGGCAAAACGTTTGTATACATAGAGAGATACATTTTTTAAAGTTTAAAGTGAATAGGCTTAGACATACATACAATATGCACGTGCACGTGCACATACACACACACACACACACACACACACACACACATAGAGGAAACAGCCAATAACCTTAATTAGGTGTTGTTTCATCCTTGTAATGTTTTAACTATTTTTCACCTATTTTTCTTACAGGTGGGCCCATAATTGACTTGCCTCTAGAATATACAGAAGTTGTCAAATATAGAGCAGGTACATCTGTGAAGCTTAGAGCTGGCATTTCTGGCAAACCTGAGCCTACAATTGAGTGGTATAAAGATGACAAAGAAATACAAACCAATGCACTGGTATGTGTTGAAAATAGCACTGACCTTGCATCCATACTCATCAAAGATGCCAACCGTGTGAACAGTGGAACCTATGAATTAAAACTAAGGAATGCCATGGGCTCAGCCTCAGCCACCATCAGAGTGCAGATCCTTGGTAGGTGCTTTGACATGGGCTGATGTCATATTTTGTTTGCCTAAAGCTTAGTAATTTAAAGTCACTAGGCTTTCAGAAAGCACTAACATTGTTCCATTCTTTCATTGACAGACAAACCAGGACCTCCAGGTGGACCAATTGAATTTAAGACTGTCACTGCTGAAAAGATCACCCTTCTCTGGCGGCCTCCAGCCGATGACGGTGGTGCAAAAATCACTCACTATATTGTAGAAAAGCGTGAGACAAGCCGTGTCGTGTGGTCTATGGTGGCTGAAAATCTGGAAGAATGCATCATTACAACCACCAAAATTATCAAAGGAAATGAGTACATCTTCCGGGTCCGAGCTGTGAACAAATACGGAATTGGCGAGTCACTGGAATCTGATCCAGTTGTAGCCAAGAATGCTTTTGGTGAGCTATGGTTTCATCAGAAAACTAGCAGACATGCAAACAGATTAACAAATACAAGCTGTTCTGATAGCCTGTAAATGTTTTTTTTAAAGATCAAAAACTATAATTTGTAAGTCATATTAAACCTTTAAACTCATTTGTCCTTTCCTTTCTAAATAGTTACACCCGGGCCACCAAGCATACCAGAGGTGACAAAAACTACCAAGAATTCAATGACGGTTGTATGGAACAGGCCAACTGTAGATGGTGGTAATGAAATAAGTGGCTATTACCTTGAAAAGCGAGACAAGAAGAGTCTAGCATGGCTTAAAGTACTAAAGGAGACTATCCGTGACACCAGACAGAAGGTGACAGGACTCACTGAAAACAGTGATTATCAGTACCGAGTCTGTGCTGTAAACGCTGCTGGAATGGGTCCATTTTCTGAACCATCTGACTTCTACAAAGCTGCTGATCCTATTGGTAAGTGCTCATACATGCCACATCTTCACCTATTTCTTTTGTGTGACTAAACTGTACATGATCACATAATCACTGTTCTGTGAATGGACGTTCTAGATCCTCCCGGCCCACCTGCCAAGATAAGAATCGCAGATTCAACTAAGTCATCCATCACTCTTGGCTGGAGTAAACCTGTCTATGATGGGGGCAGTGCTGTTACTGGGTATGTTGTTGAAATGAGACAAGGAGAGGAGGAGGAATGGACTGTTGTCTCTACCAAGGGAGAAGTCAGAACAACAGAGTACGTGGTGTCTAACCTGAAACCTGGAGTCAATTACTATTTCCAGGTATCTGCAGTAAACTGTGCTGGCCAAGGTGAACCTATAACAATGACTGAACCAGTACAAGCTAAAGATATACTTGGTATGTATTATGCCTTGTTGTTTAATTAGAGTTTTTCCAGGAAAAGGCTCATTTTCTTGATTTTAAAACTCACCATAAATGTCCATTTTATGTCTACAGAGGAACCAGAATTTGACCTAGATGTGGCTCTCAGAACCTCGGTTATAGCTAAAGCTGGTGAAGATGTGCAAGTATTGATTCCCTTTAAAGGCAGACCTCCACCTACTGTCACCTGGAGGAAAGATGAAAAGAATCTTGTCAGTGACGCCAGATACGGCATTCAAAACACTGATTCATCTTCGTTACTGATTATCCCTCAAGTCACTCGCAATGACACAGGAAAATACATTCTGACGATCGAAAATGGAGTTGGTCAATCAAAGTCTTCAACTGTGAGTGTTAAAGTGCTTGACACACCAGCCGCCTGCCAGAAGCTACAGATGAAGCACGTTTCTCAAGGCACGGTCACTTTGCTCTGGGATCCTCCCCTCATCGACGGAGGGTCTCCCATCATTAATTATGTCATTGAAAAGAGAGATGCCACGAAGAGAACATGGTCTGCCGTGTCACACAAATGTTCTAGTACCACCTTTAAGGTAACAGATTTGTCAGAGAAAACTCCATTCTTCTTCAGAGTTCTTGCAGAAAATGAAATTGGAATTGGTGAACCCTGTGAGACCACAGAGCCAGTGAAGGCTGCTGAGGTACCAGCTCCTATACGCGACCTGTCAATGAAAGATTCCACAAAGACATCTGTCGTCCTGAGCTGGAGCAAGCCTGACTTCGATGGTGGGAGCATCATCACAGACTATGTTGTGGAAAGGAAAGGCAAAGGCGAACAAACATGGTCCCACGCTGGCATAAGTAAGACATGTGAAATCGAGATTGGCCAACTCAAAGAGCAGTCAGTCCTAGAATTCAGAGTGTCTGCTAGAAATGAGAAAGGACTGAGTGATGCTGTCACTATTGGCCCACTTACAGTGAAAGAACTTGTAATCACACCTGAAGTTGACTTGTCAGAAATCCCTGGGGCACAAATCTCCGTGAGAATTGGACATAATGTACACCTTGAATTGCCTTATAAAGGAAAACCAAAACCATCTATCAGTTGGCTAAAAGATAGTTTGCCATTGAAAGAAAGTGAATATGTCCGTTTTAGTAAAACTGAAAACAAAATTACCTTGAGCATTAAAAATGTCAAGAAGGAGCACGGAGGGAAATACACTGTTATTCTTGATAATGCAGTGTGTAGAAACTCATTCCCTATTACAATCATCACCCTTGGCCCACCGTCAAAGCCCCGGGGACCCATTCGATTCGATGAAATCAAGGCTGACAGTGCTATCATGTCATGGGACGTACCTGAAGATGACGGAGGAGGCGAAATTACTTGTTATAGCATTGAGAAGCGGGAAGCATCACAAACTAATTGGAAGATGGTGTGTTCGAGTGTTGCCAGGACAACTTTCAAAGTTCCTAATCTTATCAAAGACTCCGAATACCAGTTCAGAGTGAGAGCAGAAAATAGGTACGGAGTCAGTGAACCACTTGTCTCAAGTATTATCGTGGCCAAACATCAGTTCAGGATTCCTGGTCCCCCAGGAAAGCCAGTTATCTACAATGTGACTTCAGATGGCATGTCACTAACTTGGGATGCACCAGTTTATGATGGTGGTTCAGAAGTTACTGGATTCCATGTTGAAAAGAAAGAAAGAAACAGCATTCTCTGGCAAAGAGTTAACACATCACTAATATCTGGAAGAGAATACAGAGCCACCGGCCTAGTAGAAGGGCTGGATTACCAATTCCGGGTATACGCCGAAAACTCTGCTGGCCTCAGCTCACCCAGCGACCCAAGCAAGTTCACGCTGGCTGTTTCCCCAGTAGGTAAGGAACTATTGTTCAAACCGATTTAATTAAGCAAATATCTTAGTGGTAAATACAACAAAAACTGCTTCTCTTCCAGAAATGACCTGTTTACCTATCTTATTACTAGAGAACTAGTCATGTAAAGCAAAAGAAATGATTTTTTAAATCAGTTTAATAAAGTAATTTAGAATTCTTTAAAAGACCAAAAAGTAGAAATTTGAAATTAATAACACAGATGTGCGAGGAAGGGTCATCCATGTTGTCTCACGTCATTAAAAAAGGTGACCACAGACACAGCCTGTGTTTAACCTCCCTGTAATTTTTCAGACCCACCTGGTACTCCTGACTACATTGATGTCACCCGGGAAACCATCACACTTAAATGGAACCCACCACTGCGTGATGGAGGCAGTAAGATAGTGGCCTACAGCATTGAGAAACGGCAAGGAAATGATCGCTGGGCTAGGTGCAACTTCACTGATGTCAGCGAGTGCCAGTACACAGTTACAGGACTTAGTCCTGGGGATCGATACGAGTTCAGAATAATTGCAAGAAATGCTGTTGGAACCATAAGCCCTCCCTCTCAGTCTTCTGGCCTCATTATGACAAGAGATGAAAATGGTAAGCACGCCCAACTGACTTCCAATGTGAATAAAAAATGCATTTTTTTTTTAGAAATACTTTTGGCTTCTGGTCTGTAAAAGGGGGACAGAAGTCTTCATATAAATTACCTAAGGCTGCTATGCAGATGAATTAGTTTGGGGTTGTTGTTTTTTTCCACCTTCAGATAAAGAGAAGAAAAATGTGATTGGTCTCAATTCTTTTTATCAGGTCTATTCTTTCACTCCATTCCCATATAAAGATTAAGCAAATGGGACAGAATTTAAGTTTGTAATTTTAGCCATTTATAACCCAGGAACAGCTGCCTGTCTGCACTAGAGTTATTCAAATGTAATCTTTATCAAGCAACACAATCATTCTCTTGCCTGTGCCTGATGGCCTCTCCCAGGAACTTGTTTGAATATGCAACACTATCAGGAAGTAAAGACCTTGAAATATTTTGTTTCTCTCTTTACAAATGGCCGTGCAAACATAATAACAGGACAGGTGTGACAAAGGGAATAACCTAGTAGTGGAGAAATATTTAATCCCATGGTCAAAACTCTAAATCATCAGTCCTACTTTCAAACTGGTCTTTAGCAGCACAGAAGTGACCGACTTCCCATGTGATAATGAAAACTGTGCTTATATGTTTTTATTAACCTAATCAATACATGATGTATCTATTCTCTTATAGTTCCACCAACAGTAGAGTTTGGTCCTGAGTACTTCGATGGCCTTGTTATTAAGTCTGGAGACAGCCTTAGAATTAAAGCTCTGGTCCAAGGACGACCAGTACCTCGAGTAACTTGGTTCAGAGATGGAGTTGAAATTGAAAAGAGGATGAACATGGAAATAACCGACGTCCTTGGCTCTACCAGCCTCTTTGTTAGAGATGCTACTCGAGACCATCGTGGTGTTTATACAGTGGAAGCTAAAAATGTATCTGGTTCCACGAAAGCAGAAATTACAGTGAAAGTACAAGGTACTGCTTCATTATGATGTATAGGACTTGGGCTAGGGACATGGTTAACTATATTTGAAGAGAGAAGGGAAAAGAGAATAACTCTTAAAAACTTTTTTTTCTTACAGATACACCAGGAAAAGTAGTTGGGCCAATAAGATTCACTAATATTACTGGTGAGAAGATGACACTGTGGTGGGATGTGCCACTCAATGATGGCTGTGCTCCTGTCACCCACTACATCATTGAAAAACGGGAAACCAGCAGGCTCGCGTGGGCATTAATTGAAGACCATTGTGAAGCCCTCAGTTACACTGCCATTAAACTAATAACCGGCAATGAATACCAATTCCGTGTTTCTGCAGTTAACAAGTTTGGTGTCGGCAGGCCACTTGAATCTGACCCAGTGGTTGCTCAAATCCAATACAGTAAGTTTCTAGTTCTAATAAATGGCTTTATGTCCTAAGATGAACTTGCCAAGCAAATGTATCTAACTGATTCTCACCCCCGTTTACAGCTGTTCCAGATGCCCCCGGCATTCCAGAACCTAGCAATGTAACAGGCAATAGCATTACTCTGACTTGGGCACGGCCAGAATCAGATGGTGGCAATGAGATTCAACACTACATCCTTGAAAGAAGAGAAAAGAAAAGCACAAGATGGGTAAAAGTGACTAGCAAGAGACCAATCTCTGAGACAAGATTCAAAGTCACTGGGCTGGTAGAAGGCAACGAATACGAATTCCACGTCATGGCTGAAAATGCCGCAGGAGTAGGACCTGCAAGTGGCATCTCGAGACTAATTAAATGTAGAGAGCCTGTGAACCCACCAAGTGCCCCAACAGTGGTCAAAGTGACAGACACATCAAAGACAACTGTGAGCTTAGAATGGTCCAGGCCAGTCTTTGATGGAGGCATGGAAATAATTGGGTACATTATAGAAATGTGCAAAGCTGACTTGGGAGATTGGCACAAAGTGAACACAGAGGCATGTGTGAAAACGAGATACACAGTCACCGACCTACAAGCAGGTGAAGAATACAAATTCCGGGTTAGTGCCATCAACGGTGTTGGGAAAGGAGATAGCTGTGAGGTTACAGGTACAATCAAAGCAGTTGACAGGTTATGTGCTCCTGAGTTAGACATCGACGCAAACTTCAAGCAGACTCACATTGTCAGAGCTGGGGCTAGTATTCGCCTCTTCATTGCCTACCAGGGTAGACCTACTCCTACAGCAGTGTGGAGCAAGCCAGACTCCAACCTCAGCATTCGGGCTGATATCCACACAACAGACTCCTTCAGCACCCTTACTGTGGAAAACTGCAACAGAAATGATGCAGGGAAATACACGCTTACTGTGGAAAACAACAGTGGTAGTAAATCTATCACATTCACTGTGAAGGTGCTGGACTCTCCAGGACCCCCTGGTCCAATTACCTTCAAGGATGTAACCCGGGGATCTGCTACATTGATGTGGGATGCTCCTCTCCTCGACGGTGGTGCCCGAATCCATCACTATGTGGTAGAGAAAAGAGAAGCAAGTCGCCGTAGCTGGCAGGTTGTCAGTGAAAAATGCACTCGCCAGATCTTCAAGGTCAGTGATCTGACAGAAGGCGTTCCATACTATTTCCGTGTCTCTGCTGAAAACGAGTATGGCATTGGTGAACCCTATGAAATGCCAGAACCAATTGTAGCCACAGAACAGCCAGCTCCGCCTAGGAGACTTGATGTTGTTGACACTAGCAAATCCTCCGCAGTCTTAGCTTGGCTTAAACCTGAACACGATGGAGGCAGTCGGATCACTGACTACCTGCTTGAAATGAGACAAAAGGGATCTGACTTCTGGGTTGAAGCTGGTCACACCAAACAGCTGACGTTCACAGTAGAACGCCTCGTGGAGAACACCGAATATGAATTCCGGGTGAAGGCAAGGAACGATGCTGGCTACAGTGAACCCAGAGAAGCCTTCTCATCTGTCATCATCAAGGAGCCTCAAATCGAGCCCACTGCTGATCTCACTGGAATCACCAATCAGCTAATAACTTGCAAAGCAGGAAGCACATTTACCATTGATGTGCCAATCAGCGGTCGTCCCGCCCCCAAAGTAACATGGAAACTGGAAGAAATGAGACTCAAGGAGACAGATCGAATTGGCATCATAACAACAAAAGACAGAACCACCCTGACTGTAAAGGACAGCATGAGAGGTGACTCTGGAAGATACTTCCTCACCCTGGAAAATACAGCTGGTGTTAAAACATTTACCATCACAGTGGTGGTCATTGGAAGGCCAGGGCCAGTAACTGGGCCCATTGAGGTCTCATCTGTCTCAGCTGAATCGTGTGTCTTGTCCTGGACTGAACCTAAAGATGATGGAGGTACTGAAATTACTAATTACATAGTTGAAAAGCGGGAATCAGGTACAACGGTCTGGCAGCTTGTCAATTCTAGTGTGAAGCGCACTCAGATTAAAGTCACTCACCTCACGAAATACAAGGAATATTGTTTCCGTGTCAGTTCAGAAAACAGATTTGGTGTCAGCAAGCCTCTAGAATCAGTGCCAATAGTTGCTGAACATCCATTTGGTAAGCAAAAGAAAAAGATCAAATTTCGAAGTCTATTATTAAATATTTCAACTGAACTTTATAAAATTGCATTCATATATATTTCTGTTTATATTTAGTCCCACCAAGTGCTCCTACCAGACCTGAAGTCTACTACGTATCTGCCAATGCCATGTCTATTCGTTGGGAAGAACCCTACCATGATGGTGGCAGTAAAGTCATTGGCTACTGGGTTGAGAAGAAAGAACGGAACACCATTCTTTGGGTGAAAGAAAACAAAGTGCCATGTTTAGAATGCAACTACAAAGTGACTGGCTTAGTAGAAGGCCTAGAATACCAGTTCAGAACTTATGCACTCAATGCTGCCGGTGTGAGCAAGGCCAGCGAAGCATCAAGACCTATAATGGCTCAAAACCCAGTTGGTATGTATAGACATTTTAAAGGTAGACTTGTTTGTTACTATTATCAGTATTAGAACTTAAGAGTTCTATGTTAACCTTATTCTACATCCCTTCTAGATGCACCAGGCAGACCAGAAGTGACAGATGTCACAAGATCAACTGTATCACTGATTTGGTCTGCCCCAGTGTATGATGGAGGCAGCAGAGTTGTGGGGTACATCATAGAGCGTAAGCCAGTCAGTGAAGTAGGAGATGGCCGTTGGCTGAAGTGTAACTATACCATTGTATCTGATAATTTCTTCACTGTAACCGCTCTCAGTGAAGGGGACACTTATGAATTCCGTGTATTGGCCAAGAACGCAGCAGGTGTCATTAGCAAAGGGTCCGAATCCACAGGCCCTGTCACTTGCCGAGATGAGTATGGTAAGAAGCAGTCAATGTTCTTTTGATTCATTTCATTTTGTGTGAACATGAGCTGTCAGATATTCATTCCTATCTCTTTTGCTTATCCACAGCTCCACCCAAAGCTGAACTGGATGCCAGATTACAAGGTGATCTGGTTACCATCAGAGCAGGTTCAGATCTTGTTCTTGATGCTGCTGTTGGTGGAAAACCTGAACCCAAAATCATCTGGACCAAAGGAGACAAGGAACTAGATCTCTGTGAAAAAGTCTCATTGCAGTACACTGGAAAACGAGCCACTGCTGTGATCAAATACTGTGACAGAAGTGACAGTGGAAAATATACACTAACAGTGAAGAATGCCAGTGGAACCAAGTCTGTGTCTGTCATGGTCAAAGTACTAGGTGAGTATATCAGATGCTCTTACATCTTTATAATATTTTCAAGTGTGCAGGAAAGAATGCTGCTCATCATGACTTTTATTCTGCCCGGCACAGATTCCCCTGGCCCATGTGGAAACCTCACTGTCAGCAGAGTAACAGAGGAGAAATGCACATTAGCCTGGAGCCTTCCCCAGGAAGATGGAGGAGCAGAGATAACTCACTATGTTGTAGAGAGACGTGAGACTAGCAGGCTCAATTGGGTGATTGTAGAAGGGGAATGCCCAACCTTGTCCTATGTAGTTACAAGACTCATCAAGAACAATGAATACACATTCCGAGTGCGGGCAGTGAACAGATACGGCCTTGGTGTGCCAGTTGAATCAGAGCCAATTGTGGCCAGAAACTCTTTCAGTGAGTATTAACATTTTCTTTCTTCCTTCCTTCTTTCTTTCTTTTCTTTCTTTCTCACTTCCTTTCTTTCATCTTTCTCTTTTCTTTCTTTCTCTTTCTTCCTTTCTTTTTCTTTCTTTTTCTTTCCTTCCTTTCCTCTCTCTCTCTCTCTTTCTTTCTTTTTTTTTTTGGTCTTTTTAAGACAGGGTCTCCCTTTAGGCCCAGCTGTCCTGGAACTCACTCTGTACACTAAGCTGGTCTTGAACTCACAAAGATCCACCTTCCTCTGCCTCCCAAGTGCTAGGATTAAAGATGTGTGCCACCATGCCCAGCCTGCAAGTATTAAAAAACAATTTGGTGATTGAAATGTCAGGGATCAAGACAGTTATGTTACCAGTAATTGTGTGCAATTTTGATCATTCTTATTTGCATTAAATACAAACAGCGATTCCATCACAACCTGGCATACCTGAAGAAGTTGGGGCTGGCAAAGAGCACATCATCATTCAGTGGGCAAAACCTGAATCTGACGGTGGCAATGAAATCAGCAACTACCTAGTAGACAAACGTGAGAAGAAGAGCTTGCGCTGGACACGTGTCAACAGAGACTATGTGGTCTATGACACCAGGCTGAAGGTGACCAGCCTGATGGAAGGTTGTGATTACCAGTTCCGGGTGACTGCAGTAAATGCTGCTGGTAACAGCGAACCCAGTGAAGCTTCCAGCTTCATCTCATGCAGAGAGCCATCATGTGAGTCCTGACAATCAGACATTAGCTCAATGCCAATAAAAACTATATGGCCATTTTCTATCGTGGTGTTTCCAATAACCCATAGAATTTATGTAAAAGCATATGTCTAATAAAGCCTATACTTAAGAATGTTCTCCTAAATATAGCCCCAGTCAAAGAACATTCTATTACTTATATCGATGGTAACAGTATTGCTGAAAAATGTTGCAGTATTTTTCTCATTTATGAAAACCAGTAATAAATAATTCTACTAATAATAAAAAATACATTTCATAAATATTCCTAAAACATAAAAAATAAGTTGTATTGATAACCATCGAAAAGAAAAATAGCAAAGTCCCTTTGAGAGAGAGAGTTAGCCAAAGGCGTAAAGGTCACTAAAAATAATTACTATAGGCCCTTCAGAACTATCAGAAAAATCCTTTTATAAAGTTTGAGCTTAAGAGTTAAAGGGAATAAGTAACTGGGACTAAAGAGGGAAAGATGATGACCTGGTTCCTACATTCATCAGAAACGTAGACATGACACATGATGTTAATTCCGTGAAAGATAAGCACCTAAAGAAAAGTCTCTGTGAATGAGCTAAGCAAGAAACTTAGTGAGGGGGAATATGTCATAGCTAGCCAAGAAATACCTACCTCCCTAAAGCAGTCTAATTCTTAAAATAATAATAGTGATAATATAAGTGCTGAGCTAGGGTATCAAACAGAACCCAGTCACAGAGACTATCTTGACTGCCTCTGTGAACACTGAAATCTACAGTTCTCAAAGTTTCTTTATTTGTATAATATCTGTGTCTCACTTTTAATTACATAGATACCCCTGGACCACCTTCTGCTCCAAGAGTTGTGGATACCACCAAGCGCAGTATTAGCTTGGCATGGACCAAGCCTACATATGATGGTGGCACTGACATCATAGGCTATGTCCTCGAAATGCAAGAGAAAGACACTGATCAGTGGTACCGAGTCCATACTACTGCCACAATAAGAAATACTGAATTCACTGTGCCAGACCTTAAAATGGGCCAGAAATACTCCTTCAGAGTGGCTGCTGTCAACGTGAAGGGTATGAGTGAATACAGCGAAACCATTGCTGAAATTGAGCCCTTGGAACGACTAGGTATTTAAGATAAAAGCTTTTAAATGAATTGTTTTCTCAAACCATCTGTTCATTAATTCATTAAATTTTGATATTTACTCCCCAGAAATACCAGATCTTGAGCTTGCTGATGATCTAAAGAAGACTGTGACTGTCAGGGCTGGGGCTTCCCTGCGCCTGATGGTGTCTGTGTCTGGAAGACCATCTCCTGTCATCACATGGAGCAAGAAGGGCATCGACCTTACAAACAGGGCAATTATTGACAACACTGAGAGCTACTCTTTACTCATTGTGGACAAAGTTAATCGGTATGATGCTGGAAAATACACAATTGAAGCAGAAAATCAATCTGGCAAGAAATCAGCCACAGTCCTTGTTAAAGTATATGGTAAGTAGTTTTCTTTCTTTTTTTTTTTTTTTTTTTTTTTTGTTCATCTGTTTTTGTGTGTGTGCTATTTTTTTATTGGGCGTCTTCCTGTAACCCAGCTGTCTTGGAACTCACTATGTAGACCAGGCTGGCCTTGAACTCACAGAGATCTTCCTGCCTCTGCCTCTGCCTCCCGAGTGCTGGGATTAAAGGCATGGCCCACCACACCCAGCATAAGTAGTTTTCTTAAACTGTGAGTACATATTCCAAAAGGTACATTTTGACTTAAGATTGATTATCTCCCTAAGGGAGACCTATATTGATTATGTTTCCTGCCCCCCCCAAAAAACCTGTCAAACAAAAATGATGAGGGAGTGAGGGAAGAGGAAGTATGAATCTCTCCTTCTGTTTTTTAGATACTCCTGGTCCCTGTCCTTCAGTGAATATTAAGGAAGTATCAAGAGATTCTGTGACTATTACTTGGGAAATTCCTACAATTGATGGCGGAGCTCCAGTAAACAATTACATTATTGAGAAACGTGAAGCAGCCATGAGAGCCTTCAAAACAGTAACCACCAAATGCAGTAAGACTCTTTACCGAGTATCTGGCCTTGTAGAAGGAACCATGTACTACTTCAGAGTGCTGCCAGAAAACATCTATGGTATTGGAGAGCCTTGTGAAACATCAGATGCAGTGCTGGTCTCAGAAGTGCCTTTGGTGCCCACAAAACTAGAAGTGGTTGATGTCACCAAATCCACTGTCACCCTTGCCTGGGAAAAACCACTCTATGATGGTGGTAGCCGACTCACGGGATATGTTCTTGAGGCCTGCAAAGCTGGCACAGAGAGATGGATGAAAGTTGTCACTTTGAAACCCACAGTCTTAGAGCACACTGTTATTTCCTTGAATGAAGGTGAACAGTACTTGTTTAGAGTAAGGGCACAAAATGAGAAAGGTGTATCAGAACCAAGAGAGATCGTCACACCTGTGACCGTCCAAGACCTCAGAGGTAGGTATTGAATATCCATAACAATGAAGCAAAATGAAAAGATTAAAAATTCTTGACACTTTATCATTAGAAATCCTATTTTAAGATAAATCTCTGATATCTTTCTCATAGTGTTGCCAACAATTGACCTTTCTACCATGCCTCAAAAGACCATCCATGTCCCAGCGGGCAGACCAATAGAGCTGGTGATCCCTATCGCCGGTCGCCCACCTCCTACTGCTTCCTGGTTCTTGGCTGGTTCTAAACTAAGAGAATCAGAGCGTGTCACAGTTGAAACTCACACTAAAGTAACTAAGTTAACCATCCGTGAAACCACTATAAGAGACACTGGAGAATATACGCTTGAATTGAAGAATGTTACCGGAATGACTTCGGAGACTATTAAAGTTATCATTCTCGGTAAGGATGTGTAACAGCAATACAATTAAATTATTAGTATTTAATCACTCAATTTTGATTTGAAATAAAAATTCATCTCCTGGATTTCTTTATCTTTCAGACAAGCCTGGTCCACCAACTGGGCCTATCAAGATTGATGAAATTGATGCTACATCAGTTACCATTTCCTGGGAACCACCCGAATTGGACGGTGGTGCTCCACTGAGTGGTTATGTGGTAGAACAGCGAGATGCGCATCGCCCGGGATGGCTGCCAGTTTCTGAATCAGTGACTAGACCAACATTTAAGTTTACCCGACTCACTGAAGGAAATGAATATGTGTTCCGTGTGGCTGCGACAAATCGCTTCGGGATTGGCTCCTACTTGCAGTCTGAGGTCATAGAGTGCCGCAGCAGCATCAGTAAGTCCATGGACCTTTCCTCTGCTGCCCTACATCTGGTTATGAATTTGTTTCATTATGCCCTGATGTGAAGAAAAATAGCCTGCAAAATTAAATTCAGGATTTCATTAAAGTTTCTAAACAGTCTTCCTTGAAGCTTCCAACAGTTTTTTGTTTTGTTTTGTTTTGTTTTTAATTTCTCCATTTGGGTGAAAGGAAACGGGAGTTGGGGAAAAAGGTTAGGAGGATGGAAGGAAAGAAAGCAAAAAGAAAAGAGGATGCAAGAGGGGCAGTGACAAAACAATAGAAGTATAGAGTGTTTAATAAATATTTATGAAATTGAAGCAAATAAGAAACAGAAAATACAGAAACAATGCGGAAAGCACTAGGAAAACACCCACCAGTGATTTTCACACCATTTAAAAGATCAACTGAAAACTGAGATACACACAGACATGAGTCTTTATTCGTGCTGCCATGTTGTATTTATCCCTGTTCTGTTGCAGGTATTCCTGGACCTCCAGAAACATTACAGATATTTGACATCTCCCGTGATGGTATGACACTTACTTGGTATCCACCTGAAGACGATGGTGGCTCCCAAGTGACTGGATATATTGTGGAACGCAAAGAAGTAAGAGCAGATCGATGGGTCCGCGTAAATAAAGTACCAGTGACAATGACACGCTACCGTTCCACTGGCCTTATTGAAGGCTTAGAATATGAACACCGTGTCACAGCCATCAATGCAAGAGGCACTGGAAAGCCAAGTCGTCCTTCCAAACCCATTGTGGCCATGGATCCAATTGGTAAATATTTTTAATATAAGCCAGGTTTTATAGGGATATGTTTATGTGATGAAACTCATCCTTCTGAAGTATATAGTTCTGTGAGTTCTGAAAGATACTGTTTTGATATCCTTACTACAATCAAACTACAGAATATAGGATACAAAAATGTGGAAAACAAAAAGATAGTTTATTCCCAACAGTCCACATTGCAACAACACTCTGAATTTGCTAGATGGCGCAGTTTAGAACTTTGCAGCAACTATAAACAAGTATGCTCTTTGTCTTTTTTCTTCCCAGCTCCTCCAGGAAAGCCACAAAATCCAAGAGTTACAGATACTACAAGGACATCAGTCTCCCTGGCCTGGAGTGTTCCAGAAGATGAAGGCGGATCCAAAGTCACAGGCTACTTGATTGAAATGCAAAAAGTAGATCAACATGAATGGACCAAATGCAATACCACTCCAACGAAGATTCGAGAATATACTCTAACACACCTACCTCAGGGTGCTGAATACAGATTCCGTGTCCTAGCGTGTAATGCCGGTGGACCCGGGGAGCCTGCTGAGGTACCAGGAACAGTCAAAGTCACAGAAATGCTTGGTAAGATGCATGATCATTTAGTTTCTGTTGTAATTGCCCTGTGATGTTTTCTTGCCCCCCCCAAAAAAAACCTGTATTGTAACACTACCTTTCTCCTCAGAATATCCTGATTATGAACTTGATGAAAGATACCAGGAAGGTGTCTTTGTCAGACAAGGTGGAGTCATCAGACTTACCATACCAATCAAAGGAAAACCATTCCCAATATGTAAATGGACCAAGGAAGGCCAGGATATTAGTAAACGTGCCATGATTGCAACATCTGAAACCCACACTGAGCTTGTGATCAAAGAAGCAGACAGAGACGACTCTGGAACTTATGACTTAGTTCTGGAAAACAAGTGTGGCAAGAAGACCGTTTATATTAAGGTCAGGGTGATAGGAAGTCCCAACACTCCAGAAGGGCCACTTGAATATGATGACATACAAGCCCGCTCCGTAAGAGTCAGTTGGAGACCTCCTGCTGATGATGGTGGTGCTGACATCTTGGGCTATATCCTTGAGAGAAGAGAAGTACCTAAGGCTGCCTGGTATACCATCGATTCCAGAGTCCGCGGTACATCTCTTGTGGTAAAAGGCCTCAAAGAAAATGTAGAATACCATTTCCGGGTCTCAGCAGAAAACCAGTTTGGCATAAGCAAGCCCTTGAAATCTGAGGAGCCTGTCATACCGAAAACACCACTGAGTAAGTGCTCTCTCAACCACAAAGTTGTAAAAAATGTTTTGAATGCTTATGTTTTTTAAATGAAAACTACCAGCTTACAAGACTTGAGACTGTAGTCCAACACATGTATATTTTCCACTTGCATTTATAGATCCACCAGAACCTCCAAGCAATCCTCCAGAAATACTAGATGTGACCAAGAGTTCTGTTAGCTTATCCTGGTCTCGACCCAAAGATGATGGTGGCTCTCGAGTCACAGGCTACTACATTGAACGCAAGGAGACATCTACTGACAAGTGGGTCCGACACAACAAGACTCAGATAACCACCACAATGTATACGGTCACTGGGCTTGTTCCTGATGCTGAATATCAGTTCCGTATCATTGCACAGAATGATGTTGGCCTCAGTGAGACCAGCCCTGCTTCTGAACCAGTTGTTTGCAAAGATCCATTTGGTAAGGGAAGAATTTCCTAAGCAGATAAAAATCAAAGAAAGCCATCTTTTGTCTTTTTTCTCTTATTCTGCCAATAAATCTGATTATTTTCTCAATGATCTTAAACTATTTCAGATAAGCCAAGCCAACCAGGAGAACTTGAGATTCTTTCAATATCTAAAGATAGTGTCACCCTTCAGTGGGAGAAACCTGAATGTGATGGTGGCAAAGAAATCCTTGGCTACTGGGTTGAATACAGACAGTCAGGAGACAGTGCCTGGAAGAAGAGCAATAAGGAACGGATCAAAGACAGGCAGTTCACAATTGGAGGTTTGCTAGAAGCTACTGAATATGAATTCAGAGTTTTTGCTGAGAATGAGACTGGGCTTAGCAGACCTCAAAGAACAGCTATGTCTGTGAAGACTAAACTAACATGTAAGTAGCCTGCAATTCTATGTTTAAACTAAACAGCTTGTTAAAACTCATTCTTCCTGTGTACTAGGAAGACTCTGGAAAGCTTTAGAGAATGGAGAGAAACCAATCACTTTCTCATGTGTACACATAAAATGACTGCTAAATTCTATCAGAAGCCATTGCCAGGAGATGTTGGGTGCAATAAGCTAGACATATTCCTGGAACAATTTTGCCCTCTGCAACAGGTTTTGTTTATCTTCTAACAAGAATTGGAAAGTTAATAAATATACCCCTTAGTAAGGACAAGAATACTATCAGTTTATGGAGAGAACTCATATTTCCTCCAAATTTCATATTATATTGTTACTTTCCTCCCAACCATAAAGAGAAAAGCCATTGTACACAATTTGGTAATGTGTTCAGGTAATCATCATTTTTCATATGACCCTAGGAAAATGACTCCAAGGAGCCCTAGAAATAAACCATAGTATCTAATATAATGTTATTCAGCAGGATAGATCCACTCCTAATATGCACTGAGAGAAGATTATAGATTCAGAAGTAACAATGCACTTGAATTTATCATTGTCTTTCATCTCCTTCAGCTGGAGAAGCACCAGGAATACGCAAAGAAATGGCTGATGTGACCACCAAATTAGGTGAAGCTGCTCAACTCTCATGCCAGATTGTGGGAAGACCCCTTCCTGACATTAAATGGTACCGATTTGGTAAAGAGCTCGTCCAAAGCCGGAAGTACAAAATGTCTTCAGATGGACGCACACATACACTAACAGTAATGACAGACGAACAAGAAGATGAAGGCGTTTACACATGTATAGCTACCAATGAAGTTGGAGAAGTAGAAACCAGTAGCAAGCTCCTCCTTCAAGCAGCACCACAGTTCCATCCTGGTTACCCACTGAAGGAGAAATATTACGGAGCTGTGGGTTCTACGCTTCGACTTCATGTTGTGTATATTGGTCGTCCGGTACCTGCCATGACCTGGTTCCATGGCCAGAAACTTTTGCAAAACTCTGAAAACATCACAATTGAAAATACTGAGCACTATACTCATCTTGTCATGAAGAATGTCCAACGTAAGACGCATGCCGGAAAATACAAGGTTCAGCTCAGCAATGCCTTTGGGACAGTTGATGCCATCCTTGATGTGGAAATACAAGGTATTTTGCTTTTTGCTTTTGGTGATTCTATTTCTAAAGATCTCAGGAAACATGCTGTGAAAACCACTTTCAACTGTACTTTCTCTCAACAGATAAACCAGACAAGCCTACAGGACCAATTGTGATTGAAGCACTACTGAAGAACTCTGTGGTGATCAGCTGGAAACCCCCGGCTGATGACGGTGGCTCCTGGATCACCAATTACGTGGTGGAGAAGTGTGAGGCCAAGGAAGGTGCTGAATGGCAATTGGTGTCCTCAGCCATCTCAGTGACAACCTGCAGAATTGTGAACCTCACAGAAAATGCTGGCTATTATTTCCGAGTTTCAGCTCAGAACACCTTTGGCATCAGTGAGCCACTGGAGGTTTCCTCCGTTGTGATCATTAAAAGTCCATTTGGTAAGAACAACCTGATTCCTGTCTCTTCTAGCTCCTTCTCATGTGGTAAAACTCTATCTTTACCTTAAATTGTTTTTTTTTTTTTTTGGTCTTTTCGAGACAGGGTCTCCCTGTAGCTCCAGCTGTCCTGGAACTCGCTCTGTAGACCAGGCTGGCCTTGAACTCAAACCTTATGTTCTTAAATAGTAATAAATCTTGAAAGGAAACAGAAGATTCGGACCAAGTCACTTTATTATGTGAATATTTTAAAAGGAGAAATGTCATCTCTCCCCCTTCTTTATAGCCACTTTTCATAGAAGTTTGAGATCATTCCATTTTTATTTAAAATGAGCTTTTTTAGAAAGCTGTCTATTTTTATTCATGACTTAAATCTTTTTGTTTTCTCTAAATAGAAAAACCAAGTGCTCCTGGTAAACCAACTATCACTGCAGTCACAAAAGATTCTTGTGTTGTGGCTTGGAAGCCACCTGCTAGTGATGGAGGTGCAAAGATCAGAAATTACTACCTTGAAAGGCGTGAGAAGAAACAAAATAAATGGATTGCTGTGACAACAGAAGAAATTCGAGAAACTGTATTTTCAGTGCAAAACCTTATTGAAGGTCTTGAATATGAGTTCCGTGTGAAATGTGAAAACCTAGGTGGGGAAAGTGAATGGAGTGAAGTATCAGAACCTGTCACTCCCAAATCTGATGTCCCGATCCAAGCTCCACACTTCAAGGAGGAACTGAGAAATCTGAACGTGAGGTATCAGAGCAATGCCACTTTGGTGTGCAAAGTGACTGGTCATCCAAAGCCTATTGTGAAATGGTACCGACAAGGCAAAGAAATCATTGCAGATGGACTAAAGTACAGAATTCAAGAATTCAAGGGTGGCTATCACCAGCTTATCATTGCGAGTGTCACAGACGATGATGCCACAGTTTACCAAGTCAGAGCTACCAACCAAGGAGGATCTGTGTCCGGCACTGCCTCCTTGGAAGTGGAAGGTAAAATCAGAAAATATTAGTTTAGTGCTAGATGATTTATCATTAACTTGCAGGAGGAAATAGATATTATTGAGTCTTGCTAAATCATATCCTTTGTTCTTTTATTCTGATACAGTTCCAGCTAAGATACACTTGCCTAAAACTCTTGAAGGCATGGGAGCAGTTCATGCCCTCCGAGGTGAAGTGATCAGCATTAAGATCCCTTTCAGTGGCAAACCAGATCCTGTGATCACTTGGCAGAAAGGACAAGATCTCATTGACAATAATGGCCACTACCAAGTAATTGTCACAAGATCTTTCACGTCACTTGTCTTCCCCAATGGAGTGGAGAGAAAAGATGCTGGCTTCTATGTTGTCTGTGCTAAAAACAGATTTGGAATTGATCAAAAGACAGTCGAACTGGATGTGGCAGATGTTCCTGACCCACCCAGAGGAGTCAAAGTCAGCGATGTCTCACGAGATTCTGTCAACTTAACCTGGACAGAGCCAGCTTCTGACGGTGGCAGCAAAATTACCAACTACATTGTTGAAAAATGTGCAACCACTGCAGAAAGATGGCTGCGAGTGGGACAGGCTCGAGAAACACGCTACACCGTGATCAACTTATTTGGAAAAACAAGTTACCAGTTCCGGGTAATAGCTGAAAATAAGTTTGGCCTGAGCAAGCCTTCAGAGCCATCAGAACCAACCATTACCAAAGAAGATAAGTCTAGAGCTATGAACTACGATGAGGAGGTGGACGAAACCAGGGAAGTCTCTATGACTAAAGCATCACACTCTAAAACCAAGGAACTCTACGAGAAATACATGATAGCTGAAGATCTCGGGCGTGGTGAATTTGGAATTGTCCACCGTTGTGTTGAAACGTCCTCGAAGAAGACATTTATGGCCAAATTTGTCAAAGTCAAAGGGACCGATCAGGTTTTGGTCAAGAAAGAGATTTCCATTCTAAACATTGCTAGGCACAGAAATATCTTATACCTCCATGAATCATTTGAAAGCATGGAGGAATTAGTTATGATCTTTGAGTTTATATCAGGACTTGACATATTTGAACGCATTAATACAAGTGCTTTTGAGCTTAACGAAAGAGAAATTGTAAGCTATGTTCGCCAGGTCTGTGAAGCACTGAAGTTCTTACACAGTCAGAATATTGGACACTTTGACATTAGGCCAGAAAATATCATTTACCAGACAAGAAAGAGCTCCACTATTAAGATAATAGAATTTGGTCAGTCACGTCAGCTGAAGCCGGGGGACAACTTCAGGCTTCTGTTCACTGCTCCTGAATACTATGCCCCTGAAGTCCACCAACATGACGTTGTCAGCACAGCTACAGACATGTGGTCACTTGGTACACTGGTATATGTGCTCCTGGGTGGGATCAACCCATTTTTGGCTGAAACTAACCAACAGATGATTGAGAACATCATGAATGCTGAGTATACCTTTGATGAAGAAGCATTCAAAGATATTAGCCTTGAAGCTATGGATTTTGTGGACCGGCTTTTGGTAAAAGAGAGAAAATCTCGAATGACAGCATCTGAAGCACTGCAGCACCGATGGCTGAAGCAGAGAATAGATGGAGTCAGCACTAAAGTCATCAGAACACTGAAACACCGGCGGTACTACCATACCCTGATTAAGAAAGACCTCAATATGGTCGTATCGGCAGCCCGGGTCTCCTGTGGTGGCGCAATTCGATCTCAGAGGGGAGTGAGTGTTGCTAAAGTTAAAGTGGCATCCATTGAAATCGGCCCAGTTTCTGGGCAGATAATGCATGCAGTTGGCGAGGAAGGAGGATACGTCAAATATGTATGCAAAATCGAAAATTATGATCAGTCTACTCAAGTGACCTGGTACTTTGGTGTGAGACAGCTGGAGAACGGCGAGAAATATGAAATCACCTATGAAGATGGAGTGGCCACCATGTATGTGAAAGACATTACCAAATTCGATGATGGTACCTACAGGTGCAAAGTAGTCAATGACTATGGGGAAGACAGTTCTTATGCAGAGCTGTTTGTTAAAGGTGTGAGAGAAGTTTATGACTATTACTGCCATAGAACCAAGAAAGTCAAGCGCAGAACAGATGCAATGAGGCTCCTGGAAAGGCCACCAGAATTCACGCTGCCTCTGTATAACAAGACAGCATATGTGGGTGAAACTATTCGATTTGGAGTAACTATAACTGTCCACCCAGAACCTCGTGTAACATGGTATAAATCAGGTCAGAAGATCAAGCCAGGTGATGATGACAAGAAGTACACATTTGAGTCTGACAAGGGTCTTTATCAGTTAACAATCAACAATGTGACCACAGAGGATGATGCCGAATACACTGTGGTAGCAAGGAACAAATACGGTGAAGACAGCTGTAAAGCAAAGCTGACAGTGACCCTCCACCCACCTCCAACAGAAACCACCCTCAGACCCATGTTCAAGAGGCTACTGGCAAATGCGGAATGCCATGAAGGCCAAAGTGTCTGCTTTGAGATCAGAGTCTCGGGCATCCCTGTGCCAACACTAAAATGGGAGAAAGATGGTCAGCCACTGTCCCTCGGGCCCCACATTGAAATTGTCCACGAAGGCCTGGATTATTATGCCTTGCACATCAGGGATACTCTGCCTGAAGACACAGGTTACTACAGAGTCACAGCCACGAACACAGCTGGATCCACCAGCTGCCAGGCTCACTTACAAGTGGAACGTTTGCGATATGTCAAACAGGAATTCCAGAGCAAGGAGGAACGTGAGCGGCACGTACAAAAACAGATTGACAAGACACTAAGGATGGCTGAAATTCTTTCCGGAACTGAAACTGTGCCCCTGACTTCAGTAGCCCAAGAGGCTCTGAGAGAAGCTGCCATTCTTTACAAGCCAGCGGTGAGCACCAAGACCGTGAAAGGAGAATACCGGCTTGAGACAGAGGAAAAGAAGGAGGAGAGGAGACTCCGTATGCCTTATGAAATTCCAGTGCCCCGCAGGGCTAAACAGGCCACAGTAGAAGAAGATCAGCACATCAAGCAGTTTGTGCCCATGTCTGACATGAAGTGGTATAAGAAAATACGGGATCAGTTTGAAATGCCTGGGAAACTTGACAGGGTCGTACAGAAAAGACCTAAGCGCATCCGCCTTTCGAGATGGGAACAGTTCTACGTGATGCCTCTTCCCCGCATTACAGATCAATACCGACCTAAATGGCGGATCCCCAAACTATCCCAAGATGATCTTGAAATGGTGAGGCCAGCCCGTCGCCGTACGCCTTCTCCTGATTACGATGCTTACTACTACAGACGTAGGAGACGCTCTCTGGGTGACATGTCAGATGAGGAATTGCTCCTCCCCATCGATGACTACCTGGCCATGAAAAGAACAGAGGAGGAGAGGCTGCGACTTGAAGAAGAGCTGGAGTTGGGCTTTTCAGCGTCACCCCCCAGCCGAAGCCCTCCACGATTTGAGCTGTCAAGCCTACGTTACTCTTCCCCACAAGCTCATGTCAGGGTGGAGGACACAAGAAAAGACTTCCGGTACTCAACCTATCACGTCCCTACAAAGGAGGAAACAAGCACAAGTTATGCAGCGCTACGGGAGCGGCACGCCCGGGCCTCATACAGACAGCCAAAGCAACGGCAGAGGATCATGGCTGAGAAGGAGGATGAGGAGCTTCTCCGGCCTGTGACCACCACCCAGCGCCTCTCCGAATACAAAAGTGAGCTTGACCACATGTCCAAGGAAGAAAAGTCTAAAAAGAAATCAAGGCGACAGAGACAAGTGACAGAAATAACAGAAATTGAAGAGGAATATGAAATCTCAAGACGTGCTCAAAGAGAATCTTCCTCATCTGTGTCTAGACTACTGAGACGCCGGCGCTCCCTGTCTCCAACTTACATCGAGTTGATGAGGCCAGTGTCGGAGTTGATCCGATCACATCCCCAACCCGCTGAGGACTACGAAGATGACTTAGAAAGAAGATCCCCTACTCCTGAGAGAACTCGCCCACGTTCTCCCAGCCCTGTGTCTAGTGAGCGATCGCTCTCGAGATTTGAGAGGTCTGCAAGATTTGATATCTTTTCCAGGTACGAGTCTATGAAAGCTGCCTTAAAGACTCAGAAGACATCAGAAAGGAAGTATGAAGTTTTGAGTCAACAGCCTTTCACACTGGACCACGCCCCTCGAATCACACTGAGAATGCGCTCTCACAGGGTGCCTTGTGGCCAAAATACACGTTTCATCTTAAACGTTCAGTCTAAGCCAACTGCCGAGGTTAAATGGTACCACAATGGCGTGGAGCTCCAAGAGAGCAGTAAGATCCATTACACCAACACAAGTGGGGTCCTGACCTTGGACATTCTGAACTGCCATAGTGAGGACAGTGGAACGTACCGTGCTGTGTGCACCAACTACAAAGGCGAAGCTTCTGACTATGCAACCCTGGATGTAACAGGAGGCGATTATACCACCTATGCCTCCCGGCGCCGAGATGAAGAGGTCCCCAAATCAGTTTTCCCCGAGCTGACAAAAACAGAAGCATATGCCGTGTCATTGTTTAAGAAGACTTCTGAGATGGAAGCTGCTTCTTCTGTCAGGGAAATGAAATCACAAATGACAGAGACAAGGGAAAGTCTCTCATCTTACGAACACTACGCTTCTGCAGAAATGAAAAGCTCTGCATCAGAAGAGAAGTCACTGGCGGAAAAATCCACAACCAGAAAGATCAAGACAACGCTGGAGGCAAGAATTCTAACCAAGCCCCGGTCCATCACTGTCTACGAAGGGGAGTCGGCAAGGTTTTCCTGTGATACAGATGGCGAACCAGTACCGACTGTGACCTGGCTGCGTGGAGGACAGGTGCTGAGTACTTCTGCGCGACACCAAGTGACCACTACAAAGTACAAATCGACCTTTGAGATTTCTTCAGTGCAGGCTTCTGATGAGGGCACCTACAGCGTGGTGGTAGCAAACAGCGAAGGGAAGCAAGAAGCACAGTTCACCTTGACTGTTCAAAAGGCCAGGGTTACAGAAAAGGCCGTGACATCACCACCCAAGGTCAAGTCCCCAGAACCTCGGGTAAAATCCCCAGAAGTGGCAAAGTCTCCAAAACGAGTGAAATCTCCAGAGCCAGCGACTCCCCACACAAAGGTTGCACCACTCACAGAGACGAAGCCTGCACCAACAGAGCTCCCAGTCTCCGCCCTACCCAAGATAACGCAGTCCCTGAAAGCAGAAGCTTCTAGAGACATTGCAAAGCTGACCTGTGCCGTTGAAAGCAGTGTGCTGTGTGCAAAAGAAGTCACCTGGTATAAAGATGGCAAGAAACTGAAGGAAAACGGGCATTTTCAGTTTCATTATTCAGCAGATGGGACCTACGAGCTCAAAATTCATAACCTCTCCGAATCTGATTGTGGAGAATATGTTTGTGAGGTTTCTGGCGAAGGAGGAACTTCCAAAACTAGCTTCCAGTTTACAGGGCAAGCCTTCAAGAGTGTCCATGAGCAGGTGTCAAGCGCAGCAGTAACTAAGAAGTCAGCTGAGCAAACAGAAACCAAGAAATCAGCTCAGAAAACCGCTGAGTCGACAGAAACCAAGAAATCAGCTCAGAAAACCGCTGAGTCGACAGAAACCAAGAAATCAGCTCAGAAAACCACTGAGTCGACAGAAACCAAGAAATCAGCTCAGAAAACCGCCGAGTCGACAGAAACCAAGAAACTAGAACCAAAAGCTCCTGAACCAATTTCCTCAAAGCCAGTAATTGTTACTGGGCTACAGGACACAACAGTTTCTTCAGACAGTGTTGCTAAATTTACAGTTGGAGTCACTGGAGAACCCCAGCCAACTGTTGTCTGGACAAAGGATGGAAAGGTGAGCACTTCCGATACGTCCCTTAACTTTGTTTTCTAGAACATCTAATGTCTCCTTTGATCCCCGACTCCCAGAGAAAGTTCAAAATTAAATGTGTTAATACTCAAATCACTTGCCTTCCACAGGCTATTGTACAAGGAGGTAAATATAAACTCTCTGAAGACAAAGGAGGATTCCTTTTAGAAATCCTTAAGACGGAAACTTCTGACAGTGGGCTCTATACTTGCACAGTAACAAACTCAGCTGGATCTGTGTCCTCTAGCTGCAAATTAACAATAAAAGGTAGGTGGGGGTTTTGTTCCTAATCCACATTTTGCAGAAAACGGCACCACAGGTAGATTTTTTTTAATACCCTCCATGCACACAGGCACAACATACACAAGGAATTTTTCCAATTAAACCTTTCTAATAATATAAAAATGCATATTTAAAGTTAATGTATGTGAGGCTGGAGAGATGGCTCAGCAGTTAAAAGCACTTACTGCTTTTACAGAGGACCCAGGTTTGGTTCCCAACACACAGCTGGTGGCTCACACCATCTATAACTCCATTTCCAGGGAATCTGACACCCTCTTCTGGCCATTGCAGGCACTGCATGCAAGTGCTACTCTTACATGCAAACTAAACATTCATACACATAAAATAAAAATAGCTTTTAAAATATAAAGTTAATATATACCTCTGTATTAGTTCCAAAGATAGGCATGATTATCTGTGGTGTTACATTAAGATTTCACAGAACTCTATACTCTGCCCTCAGAAATATTTAAGAATACAGTTTGGGTAGATGTAGATGCTCAGGCCTATAATCCCAGAACTGGGAAAGGTAAGGCAGGAGGATAAGGAATTCAAAGTCAGCCTCAATTATATGAGTTCAAAGTCACTGGGCTACATGAGTCCCTGTCTGAAAAAATAAATATTAAAACTGAGTAAATATGTAAAATGGTAGTTCTTCCCCAAACTTCTACTCTTGCCATTTCCCTGTTGTTAGTGAATAAGCTATACTCATTTCCCAATTAAGATTAATACACTTTCACCTTAATCTTTTATAAATAACTTCTTAGTTACTAAAAATATCTCTAAAATTATATGTCTAAATCCTGTGACTACCATTTCCATTTTCAAGACATTTTTCCCCCCTCAATTCATGAAAATCACTTTTGACTTAGTCTAGTTTAAGGACTCATTACACCAATCTCCAGTCATTTCTGACAATTTCCAAGGACTAAAACTGAGACAACTGGTGTTTCCTGTCTAGCATATAGAGGCTAACACTTTTGACTCTGTATCAGGGAAAATCTACATAAACAGAGGGGGTCACTTTTCAATTAAATCTTACAGAAATTTCTTTTTTTAGATGTAAAAGATACTGAGGCACAGAAAGTATCAACACAAAAGACCTCTGAAGTTATGTCTCAAAAGAAAGCAATTGTCCAAGAGGAGATTTCCCAGAAGTCCCTGACTTCTGAGGAAATCAAGATGTCAGAGTTAAAATCTCATGAAAAGTTAGCCATCAAGGAAGAAGCAGCAAAGGTGATTTCTGAAGAGGTCAAGAAATCAGCAGCAGCCTCCTTGGAAAAATCTATCATCCAGGAAGAAATCACAAAAACCTCACAGGCATCAGAAGAAGTCAAAACTCAAGCTGAGATTAAAGCGTCCTCTACCCAGATGAGCATAACTGACGGTCAAAGAGTGACTCTGAAAGCCAACATTGCTGGTGCCACGGATGTGAAATGGGTCCTGAACGGTACTGAGCTGACAAACTCTGAGGACTACAGATACGGAGTATCTGGCCGTGACCAAACCCTCACCATCAAGCAAGCCAGTCACAGAGATGAAGGAATCCTCACCTGCATAGCCAAGACCAGTCAAGGAATCATCAAGTGTCAGTATGACTTGACCCTGAGCAAAGAACTCTCCGATGCTCCCGCCTTCATCACGCAACCCAGATCTCAGAATATTAATGAAGGACAAAATGTTGTATTTTCTTGCGAAATCAGTGGGGAGCCATCTCCTGAAATTGAGTGGTTTAAAAACAACCTGCCAGTAAGTTAAATTATAAATGTGTCACTGAAGAAAAATTAAAATGCCACATCTCCTGCTAAAGACTTTTTCCTTCCTTTTTAGATTTCCATTTCTTCAAATGTCAATGTGAGTCGCTCCAGAAATGTGTACACTCTAGAAATCCTTAATGCATCAGTGAGTGACAGTGGAAAGTACACAATAAAGGCCAAAAATTTCCGTGGCCAATGTTCAGCTACAGCATCCTTAACAGTCCTTCGTAAGTACACCTTTGCATTTTCTGTAAGTCCTCGGGGTAGGTGATGGTTGCCCATGTGAATTCACCATTATAGTCAGTTTTCTTTTACAGCTAAATAGAAATCTGTAAGTTGAATTTCCAAGTAAAGCTACCAAGGGAGGGCCCTGTAACACTCAGAATATGCAAGATGTTGTTTCTATATGACTAATCACTTTTCTCCCAGTGATTCCTAGCACCTGCATGTAATGTTAGAAATGTTAATGTTTCTTGGAGCCACTGAGCTCGCTTTTGACAAATGTATGTATATTTGTATTGCTTATGCTTCAACAGCTAATTGTTTCGATTATGTTTCTGTGTGTGGAAATTTTCATTTCCGTAAAGTCGGCGTCAGATGTCACCAGATGTCATTGATGTTCACTGTGTATCTGCTATGCTCCACAGCTCTGGTTGAAGAACCATCCAGAGAGGTAGTATTGAGGACAAGTGGTGACACGAGCTTGCACGGAAGCTTCTCGTCTCAGTCAGTCCAAATGTTGGCCTCTAAGCAGGAGGCCTCTTTCAGCAGTTTCAGCAGCAGCAGCGCTAGCAGCATGACTGAAATGAAATTTGCAAGCATGTCTGCCCAAAGCATGTCCTCCATGCAAGAGTCCTTTGTAGAAATGAGTTCCAGCAGTTTTATGGGAAAATCTAGTATGACACAACTGGAAAGCTCAACTAGTAGAATGCTTAAAGCAACAGGAAGAGGTGAGCAATAAAATTACTGGTAGAGGTAGACAAGGCAAATAGCATGGAATAGTCTTAGTACGCACTATTCAGTAGACAGCAAATCTTTTTTTTTTCAGTGAGCCTAACACTTTTTTGTTGTTGTTCCATAAAGGAATTCCACCTAAAATCGAAGCTCTTCCCTCTGATATCAGCATTGATGAAGGCAAAGTGCTGACAGTAGCCTGTGCTTTTACTGGGGAACCTACCCCAGAAATAACATGGTCCTGTGGTGGAAGGAAAATCCAACACCAAGAGCAACAAGGACGATTCCACATTGAAAACACAGATGACCTGACCACCCTGATCATCATGGATGTACAGAAACAAGATGGTGGACTTTATACCCTGAGCTTAGGGAATGAATTTGGATATGACTCTGCCACTGTGAACATTAATATTCGTTCTATGTAAGAGGGCCGGGGGCTCTTATAGCCTATACTTATTCCTAACTTTTCACAAATGATTCACATGGACTAATCTTTCTGATCTGTAAATACTTTTTAAAAGGTAGTTTTGTATCCATCTAAATGAGTCAAATTTCAAAAATATGCACTGCGATCCTTCATAATTGTTGACCTAAGAATATTTGCTAATGACATGTACATACTGTATATAGCCGGATTCACGGTTATAAAGTTTTGTACCATTTATTTTATGACATTTTACACTGTAACTTTTGAAACTAACCGTTGGCAGGAGAAAGTTTTTTAACAGAACGAATACCCTGCTCAACATAACCAATCTTTGTGCCTCAACATACTGTTGATGTCTAAGTATGCCTCAGTGGGTTGAGGAATTCCCCACTGAAGACACGTGTCCTGTCCACCTGAGAGGATGCTGCTGCACAAGTTCCTGACCTGTGCACCAATACCTATGGAGTCAGAAATGTAAGGCATTGGTGATGTTTGCATCTACCCTCCTGTAAGCAACACTTTAACGTCTTACATTTTTTCTGATGATGTCACACTTAAAATTATCATGACAAATATTACCAGAGCAAAGTGTAACGGCCAACACTTTGTTCGCCCATTTCACACTGTCTCTGACATAACGAGTGCCTGGATAGCTTGGGAATCACCATCTCCTGGCCATCCCTCGTTTAACCAAGGTATTCAAGTATTCCTATGCCAGAGCAGTGCCAACTCCTGGGGGTCCCAGGTGCAGCCAATGCCTTCGTGTGGTAGTTCTCAATTCAAATTACACCTAAAAATTGGGCAACTAAGCAATGAGCCACAGCAAAATAAAGCATAACAACAAATGAAGCTGTCGTTAAAACAATTATTACCAACTGCCCACAAAAATATCAATTTACTATAGTTTTCATGCAAGTATAAATTCAATTGGTAGTTATAATTGTTGGACCTCCTTGAGATATTACCAACAAAATAAAGCAAGCTATCTGCACCTCAAAATGTGTGGTTGTTTTCTATGGGATTCTAGAATGGGAATTATAGCTTCTAGACAGCACATAAATCACTACAGATAGGATAAACCAACACAAGTTCCAAATGACCAATGTTAGTAACTTATTTAAAGCAAATACTTTAAATTGTTGTCCTGGGTAAATTCAGCAATTTTGTTTTTAAAAGCCTATATCTAGTTCTCTCAGACAAACTTATCCACAGTCTTCTGAACTTATCAAGAAAAAAAATAGTTTTATGGGAGCCAATTCAACAAAATCAGCTAAAGAGACTCCTGCAGGTATAAACAGAACAAATAAAGGGAATCAGGACTGTGTCAAGTTCTACTATGGTTTTTAAAACAACTGCTAAGTACTTGGCACAAAAATATCTTGTGCCATAACAATCTATACCCACCTACTTCAATTAGCTACGAGTATTGTAAACATGAAAAATGATCACTTGCCTAGATTGGCCTCCTTAATATAAGTGTAAGAGGCCAAAGCCAAAGAAAATGCACTCCTGTTTTTATTCTCCAAAAGCAGATCTTTGGTCTTCATTAACCCATCTGTCTTAAATCAGACTCCCTAAAGGCAGAGGCCTGATTCTTTCTTCAGCCTGAAGTCCCCTTTATCCCTTAACAGCCAGTCACCAGCTCCAGCCTTTGAGACCCGAGGGAGGAGGGGAGGGGGGAGAGGTGGCAAGGTGGCAGAGGAGAGTAAGCAGGTGAGGAAAGGCCCTGTGCAGGGCAATTCTCTCCTTATTAGAGCAGCTAGTAAACACTAAAAAGCTCTTAGAGTGGGGAGGATCCCAACACATACGCTGCAGAATCTGAAGAAAGACAAAGAGCATTAACAGCACATCTTATCTGTTTGAGTTTATTTCAAAACAAAAGGCAGAGACTGGCAAATTCAGCTTGAGAACCCGAGTTCAAACCCTGTATAAAAAAAGGCAGCTCCCAGGGGCAGCTCCGTGGTGGCGCACGCCTTTAATCCTAGCACTTGGGAGGCAGAGGCAGGTGGATCTTTGTGAGTTCAAGGCCAGCGTGGTCTACAGAGTGAGTTCCAGGGCAGCTGGGGCTACAGGGAGACCCTGTCTCGAAAAGACCAAAAAGAAATAAAGAAAAAAAAGGCAGCTCAGGGAAGGCAGCCAGGACCCTTCCGGAGAAATAGCCCGCTGGAGCTATTCGCACAGCGGCAGGCAGAACAGGCACGGGCGGGCAGCGGGTTGGTCGTAGCCCATGCTGATGCCACTGGTGAGGTTGCTGCACGGCCGGCTGCCCCCTACCCCGCCGGCCCCCGCCCCGTCCAGCAGCAGGCTGCCCCGGGGGCTGGACGGCTTGCTCGCGTCGCTGGCGGCGTTGCTGGCCAAGCTGGAGCAAGGGCTGAGGGCCGGGGCCTTGGTCTCCAGCCGGAGCTCCAGCGGCAGCGGCTGAGGTAGACGCAAGGCTCGGGTGGGCAGCGCCCTCCACACACACACACACCCAGGGAAAGAGCCCCTCGAAGGAGCCGCGCCTTGTCCGCCGGCCCAGGTGCCCAGCGCTCGCCTTCTCGCAGCTCTGAGCTCGCCCTGGCAACCGGGCGGGGCCATCGGTCCGCTGGTCTGTGCGCACGTCTGCAACGCGGCCTCGGCCCACGCCCCCCTTGCTCGCTGCACACCGCCCTAGACGGACTGCGGGAGCCGCGGGCTTCGGGTGCAAGAAAGACGTCATTCGTAAACCCACCCACCCCCCGCCGCCGCTGCTTTGGGGATCCTGGGGACTCTAGCCGGGGCCGTAGTGGGAACCGCAGGGCCATTGGAGAGACGTGGGGCGATGCCTGGATCACCGGCTACGGGACTGCGCCGCGGGGGTCCAGTTACCCAGACAAGCTGAGCGTGCTGCTGCGCCTGAGGGCGGGGACGGGAGGCTGCAAGGCTTTCTACAATGTCAATGGCTCTGTCTGCTGTGAGGAAGATTATCTCTTTTCAGGGTTTCAGAAGGCAGCGGAGAACAGCCGAGAAATGTGGTCACTTGATTTTAGAGAAGATCCTCCAGGCAATGGGGAAGTCCAGGGCCCGCTCCCAGACCCCCTGCATCATGCTCTGTAAATATCAGGAGCCGTGTATCACAAGTTTATCTCACATGGTGTGTTGCTACAAACCATTCTCACTTATGGGCAGATTTAGGTGGGAACTTCAGGCAGGCAATTAAAAACAATATAGCAGCAGCCGGGCGCGTGGTGGTGCACGCCTTTAATCCTAGCACTTGGGAGGCAGAGGCAGACGGATCTTTGTGAGTTCAAGGCCAGCCTGGTCTACAGAGTGAGTTCCAGGACAGCTGGGGCTACAAGGAGACCCTGTTCGAAAAAACCAAAAAAAAAAAAAAAAAAAAAAATAGCATAAACTGGGCATGGCGGCCCATTCCTTTAATCCCAGGACTCGGGAGGCAGAGGCAGGCAGATCTCTATGGGTTCAAGGCCATCCTGGTCTATATAGTGAGTTCCAGGCTAGCTGGGACTAAAGGGAGACCCTGTCTCAAAAAAAGAAAAAGAAAAACAACAACAACAACAAGGCATCCAGAGGTGGCCTTCTTCTACCTACAATTATTATTAGTTACAACTGGGACAGGTTGAGACAGGACCTCACTATGTACCCTGCCTGCCTGGAACTCGATGTGTAGACCAGGCTGGCCTTGAATTCACAGAGATCCATCTGCCTCTGTCTCCGGAGAGCCAGAATTAAAAGCATGCATCACCTGCTTCCGATGCATCGTTTCTAACAAGTGTCTGGATGGTGTCCCTTTCACAGTGGACTTCTCCAATCAGGTGTATTGTGTCACTACCACAAAAATTATTCCCCTAAATGTGCAGCCTGTGGACAACCCATCCTCCCCTCAGAGGGCTGTGAGGACATTGTGAGGGTGATATCCATGGGCTGTGATTATCACTTTGAGTGCTACCACTGTGAGGACTGCCGCATGCAGCTGAGTGATGAGGACAGTTGCTGCTGTTTCCCCCTTGATGGACACTTGCTCTGTCACAGCTGTCACATGCAGCGACTGCTGCCATCACCTCTGTTGGGAAATTCCTCGGGCCAGCTGAGACAGGGAATGCACTCCGAAATCCTTGTTACGAGTCCTCTGGAGAGGCCCCGAAGGCCAGAGACCCAAAGAATCTAACATTCCAAATGGACTGTGGAGAAGGGGCCTTCTGATTGCCAGGAGGGTTCACTGGCCCTCCACGTGTGCAGCCTATGCTGTAGCATATGAGCAGACACATGGGTGGGTTCCAGTACTTTCTGAACATCAGATTCTGATGTACATTTCCATCATATAAGTCAAACAATGTTCTGGCGGTGGATCATAGGAGAAGGCATCACAGAAGCTACTACCCCCACTGTGTTATACCCTACATATGGGGTCAGACATAGGGTCAGCTGGGCATTTCCCACAGTGTCCTCACTGTCTGCATGAAGGGGTAGAAACCCCAGACTTTATAATGAACTGTTTCTTGGTCTCTCTGAGGCCTAGGAGAGCTCCCCATCCCTCTGCTGGGAGCGGGACCAGCTCTGGGTGGGCCTGCTGCCTGGGTTGCCTGTTTCTCAGGGACTCATGTGGGCCTTGGGAGGCTAAAAGGGGCCTATCCTTGGTTGTTCTGCTCAGCTGGGGAGGAACTTGCTGGGTGGGATGTCGAGGAAGCTGAGGCTAGCCCCACTCCCAGGGTTAAGTGCACTGAGCCCTGTAGCCCAGCATATGTGTATATGGGCACATTCATATACATGTGTGGGCATGTGCCTCCCCCACTCTATTCCCTTTTTCTCAGGTGACTTTTACACTTAGTTCCCTAGCAGTAGCTTACCATTCAAGGCCTCCCACCTTGGAGGGATCCTGGATTACATACACTACAGCCCCACAATTCAGGCTTGGGAGGGCTGGAGGAAACAAAATACTTCAACTTGGTTCTAGAAGTCAGTTTGGCTGAAAGTTGAATTCACCTAAAGTTAGATGACTTAAAACCAGTTCACTGAAAACTTGGTGGTTCAGCTTGCTTTGTGGCAGGTTGCCTAAAGCTCATTCTTTTGGAGTGTTTTTATATCCATCTAAGCATTCTATTCTTTGTGTTACACCTTGAGTATTTCAGTGATTTCTGTCTATTCATCAACAGTAGTTCAGAGTTATTAGCAACATAAATTTATCAGATTTGCAGCACTTTGTAAATGACAAGATTGCTCCCTACCTTTAAGGATGTCTTTTCCTATGTTATCTACCTTCAAACACTTTAAAAAGTTTAAAGTTTCTAGCAATAAATACAATTGGTACAGGGGAAAAAAAAAGAAAAGAAAAAGGCAGGTGTGGTGACATGAACTTGAATCCCAGCACTAGGGAGGGGGAGACAGCCAGATTCTTGGGGGCTCACTGCACCTAGCCCAACCTAATCAGTGATCCCCAAGCCAATGAGAGACCAACAAAAAAGTTCTGTGGACAGAACCTGGGGACAGGAATTACACTCCAGATGGTCGTCTGGACTCCACGCCTATCTCCACCCCCTCCTCACAAATGCATTTAAAAATGAGAGCAGGTCAGGTGAGGCGATGTCCCAAGGATAACTCTGGACTTCGATGTGCTCTAAGTCACCCATATCCAATCAGCCACTGTCTGTGCCATTAAGCCCTCTAGGCTGACAAAGCAGATCCAATATATGACTGGGGAGGGGGGAAAGGCAGGCATCCTCTTTCAAGAGAAGGAGATGACTTGGGTGTGATGGTTACCTTTAATTCCCCCCCTCAGGGGGCAGAAGCAGGTGGATCTCTGTGAGATCAAGGCCAGCCTGGTATACATAGCAAGCCCTAGCTGGCTACAGGGAGACACTGTCAAAAAGCGGGGGAGGGGAAATGCAAAGCCTGGCGTGGCTTTGTTTTTTTTACATCAGTGGAAGCCTAAGGCTAAGCCACAAGAGATTGCCAATAGGTACTCAGGGGACTGTCTTTCCAATCAAAAGTGCTAAGCTAGAATGCCAAGAACAATGTCCCTAGCTTTCCTCCTAGGCCTTTTCCCCCAGATCCTCTAAAAATGGTACCTCCCACCAGGGTGAATGGTACTGTGAGCAGATCCCCTCACCTTCAATAATGGTAATAGTTCCTGGATTCCTCAGCATTACTGCAGTATTTCCAAATCAGATAATTTTTCTCTCCTCAGTCCCATCAAAAGAGGCCATCAAAGACTCAAAATGAGCCTACTACCTCACCTAGTCATACCACTCCTGGGTATATACCCACAAGACTCATCCTACAGCAGAGATACATGCACAGCCATGCTTATTACAGCTCTGTTCACAATAGCGAAGAGCTGGAACCAACCCAAGTGCTCCTCAACCAACAAGTGGATAGAGAAAATGTGTCACATCTACACAATGGAGTTCTATGCAGCGGTAAAGAAAGTTGACATCATGAACTTTGCAGGTAAATGGATGGAACTAGAAGATATTATGTTAAGTGAAGCAATACAGTCCCAGAAAAACAAACGATGAATGGTATTCCTCACCTGTGGATGCTAGCACCAAGTTTGTAGTTGTAAGGCAAACTGAGCAGCTTTAATGTTATAGTCCTCATTATCTGAAAGCAACTGTGCTCTTAACTGTTGGGAGCTATGGCCACTAGGCAACAACGGTCTTGCCACAGCTATCTAGAGCCACCTTAGGTTTCTGTTTCCCCAAGGCTCACCCATCTAGCATAAAGCAGCTGACCAAGCTTATAGTTAACCTATTAGGACAGCATGCCCCATTTGACAACACCCGGCTTGTTCTTGGGAATTCACCCACCCATAACCTTCCCCAGAGAACAATAGGCAGTTAGGTATCCTAGCAACCTAACGGCCTTAAACTATGCCAACTGGGGCTGTTTTCTCCTGCCCACTCCAATATATATTACTGCCTTACAAAAATAAAATTTGAGACCTTGATCAGATTCTTGTCTTGTTCTCCTTCTTTGTGTCTGGTTTGTCTCTCATTCAGGTTACTTTCTCCTTGGGCCCTTGTTGAAAGACCCCGCGGGCAGGGGCACTTAACAGGTTCTAGAATTAACATGCTGTTTATTTTCAGACTTTGGAATTTTAGTATATGGGTGGAGGGTAAGTATGCATATTTTAGAGTAATATAAAATTAAAAGGGAAAAATGTGAATCCTGAAATATGATTCAGAAATAACATAACAGTTTGTTTTCAGATGATATAATTTTAGTTAGGTGAGATATATATATATATATATGGAAGCAATATAAATTGGAGGGAACAACAACAACAAAAGAACTGGGACAAAAAGACAACTGAAACAGTGAAGTTCTCCCCAAAACAATAATCCTCTGCTTTGAAAACACTTTGGAAAGACTCAGAAAAAGATGCAAGGCAGGTATGGCAGAATGCATGAACTCAGGTAGGGTGGGGGGCATGGAAAGGGCAATGAGTCTAAATTGGGCTGAGAAATGATACATTAAAAAGTTTAATAATAAATAAATAAATACGTCAGAGAGTAGACAAAACCCATAGACTGTCCTGGTTCCAACCAATCCAATACACAAAACCTGCCAACTGGCATCACTATCATCTTGACCTTCTTTTTCCTGATTCTTTCTATTTTATAAGCCACACCCTGGCTATACCATAAGCAGAATCCATTGACATTACCCATCTGTGTTCAAGATGAGTGAAGTTACCTGAGTGGTAACTTCAAATCCAGGGCCCATTTACTCACTAACTTGTGTGAGAGGGGCTGGGCTGGTTACTGAACTTCTCCATCTCTTGGTCTTCTCATCCATAAAATAGTGACCAAACTCACAATATTGTTTTTAAGGACAAGTGACTACATATAAACTTCATATAGTGGTACTTAGCATGGTACTCCAAAAATATAAGCAATCATTTTTATTAGGGACCACCATGTCAAATATTGAAGCTAGAATCCAAAGAAATATCATCTTGGAGAGACCCAGAATAGGTCTCGCTGATGCTCACATTAGATGTAGCAGTTTGCTACCAGAGTGGGACACAAGCAGCACCAGCCGGGTGGCAGTTCTGGAGAAGTTGACGACTACTGTCTACAGGACTACTGAACTTATCTCAAGGCTTTCCAGCTGTCTTCATGTCACATGACATTTTCCCTATTACCATGTCTGCTTCCCAATTTCTCTTTTAGGATATAGCATGCTAGAATGGTCTCCATCTTTACTTCACTTTACCTCCACAAAGACCCTATCTCAAGTGAAGTCACATCCTGAGGTACTGGAGGCTGAGAATCAACCTCTCTGGGAGAGGGTCAAAATTCAACTTACAATGCTCCATATGACAGGCACATATATAATTTTAAGGGAACATTTTGAGGGATGCTTTCAAAAAAATGGGTAACCTCAGGTCCTCATCCTTTCCCAACAACCAATTGAGTTATCTTTCCTTGTACCAGTAGTGAAATAGTTAAACCAGAAATGGTGAGGAAAGAAGTTGGGTGACCGTTTCCATGGAGACCAACCCCAATAAGAATGTTTTGTGACTATGCTCCAGGAAGATAACGTAGAATTTTATTTAATCTGCACCAAAGGAGATCTTGAGAAATTTGGCAGGAGAAAGTAATGTCTGCTAGGTAAATAAGTCTTTGGAAATAGGGTGGTCCACAGATCTTTATCCTTTAGCCATATGATACAAAAGCTTGCTTTTTTGCCTTAGAGTGTTCCTGAGTATTTCCTAACTCCCTTCCTCAGGAGGTTTATGGGATCAGAGAAAATTCCTAGGTAGGATTCTTCCTGAAACAGGAAGTGATGAACCCCATCCCTGTGAAGGGTGTGGAACTCCGAATCCCTTTCCTTGGGTGGCCAGGAGAGGCCATGAACATGTTCTTCTAAAAGGCCCTCCAAACCAGATACTCCCAAACCAACAGGGCCTCAAGGACTAAAGCTTCTTGCTGGTTTGAAATACATAAAAATTCCCTGAATTAAAGGAGCTTTGGGAGAACTTTGGACACCAAACTTCAGAGAGGCACAGAAGAGTAGAATTCTTTCCTACAGTTGCTGCTTATGAAAGATGTCAGCTTTTACCTGGCTACCAGCTCTAAGACCACCACAATCTACTTTGAGCTTCTGGTCAGGTGAGGGATAAAGTTGCTCCTTGCTGCCTAACCTGCTGAGGAACTTGATCCACGTTTTTTTTATTTATTTATTTTTTTTTATTTTATTAACAAATCTAGGCCTCTTGTTCCCGCCCATTCCCCCACCCTGCCAGAGCTCATGCATTCTGCCAAACATGCTTTTCATCTCTTTCTCAGTCTTTCTCAATATTCTCCATGAGGAAGTTGACTGTTTTGAGTAGAATTTCACTGTTTCAGTCAGTTCCTCAATGCAGTCCTTTCTGTTGTTGTTGTTGTTGTTGTTTCCAATATGCATCACGCCCAACTGCTTTGGACAAAAGCTCAGGGGGCCCTACACAAGAAATACTTACAACTAGGTAATTGGCACTAGCATCCACAGATGAGGGATACCATTCATCGTTTGTTTTTCTGGGACTGTGTTACTTCACTCAGCATGATGTCCTCTAGCTCCAGCCATTTTCCTGCAAAGCTCATGATGTCGTCTTTCTTTACTGCTGCATAGAACTCCATTGTGTAGATGTACCACATTTTCTCTATCCACTCATCAGTTGAGGGGCATTTGGTTGGTAACAGCTCCTTGCTATCTCCGCGCGTTGCAAACAGAGCTGAAATAACCAACTGGCGTGTTGCATGTATGTCTGTGGTAGGGCGTGAGTCTTGATGGTACGATTGCCAGGAGTGGTATGGCTGGTGGATCTGGGATCAGCCTATTTAGTGTCAACTTGACGCACCTGGTTTGAGGGAGTCTCAATTGGGGAATTGGCTCCATTGGACTGGCCTGTGGCCACGTCTGTAGAGTAATGTCTTGGGTTTTGAGCAACTGTGGAGGGTTGTTATTTTCGTCCCGTGATTTCTTTTACAGCCTATATTCTCTTCGCTTTTCTCTAACCTCGCTCTTATGTAAAAAAAGGATGTTTGTATGTTGACTTAAAATGGGTTGGGCCCACCCCATGGAAGGTGTTAGTGATATCTGAATAAGAGGTTCCAGGCTGGGCATAGGGCCCAGGGGAGCAGGCACTAGTAAAACAGCATTCCTCATGGCTGTGTTGCATTCACTCCTTACTTCCAAGGTTCCTGCACACTGCGAGTATTTGGCCTTGGGCATCCTGAAGTGGAGAACTAGTGACCAGGAAGATGTGACTATAATAAACCCTCAGCCTCACACAACCCGCGATTTTGTTTCAGAGTGTTTTGTCACGCAATGGAAGACAAACTAGGACATGCTGGTAAGGTGGCAAGGTCATTCCAAGTCTTCCAAAGGGTCTCCACACTGCTTTTCCATAGTGGCTGTACCCAGTTTACATTCCCACCAAGCAGTTAAAGGATGAATGTGATCCCTTTTTCCCACAACTTCTCCAGTACTTAGGTATCATTTGTTTTCTGAGACCCAGGATAGGTAAGATAAGAAAAGTCACAAGATAGCCAATACTTATTGGAGATGATGTATTTCTGTAAAGTGTGTTTGATTTTGCCATTTACCTCTTAATATGATTAGTGATGTTTGTAACAACTGTTCTAATATAGCGGTGTTTTCTCTTCACAGTCCATCTTAATCCTCTCACTTGTGAATATCTCTGTTCTAGTTCTTTTGCTTCCATCTATTGAGTGGTGGTCATTTGTGTTTTAAATGTATTTTCACTAAGTTTTGAGAATTGTATCTTTCTAGGGGGTAGTTTATCTATTATGGAAATCAATGCTTGTGTTCAGCTGGTATCTGCTCACGTGAAGATTCCTCCCACTCTGTGGGACGTCTCTTCACTTCCTTGATTGCTTTCATTGCGCGAGTGTACGTAACAGAGAAAGATTTTGAGTTTAATGAGGTCCCATTTGTCGAATTGCGATCCTTAAAATTCTTCGCACAGCTTGCTGTCGCGATTTAGGAAGTACTTTCCGTACTCACAATTATGTCTGTAGCTGCACGCCAATTTTTTCTTCTATCGCCTTCACACTTTGGGGTTTCATCGGTGAGGTCTTTAACCCAACTGGAGTTGACTTTTGTACAGGGTGATAGTAGGGGTTTTAATTTCATTCTTCTACAAGTGGTGAATCCAGTTTTGCCCCAACCCGACTTGCTGAAGATGCTGTCTTTTCTCCATTGTGGCTTCTTGGCCCTTGTCAAATATACGTGACTGAAAATTTGTAATGCTCCAGATTTGGCATCTTTGGTTATTTGTTCTATTGGTCAAGGGTCTGTTTTGTGCCAGTACCAAGCTGTTTTTATAACTATACCCTGTAGTGAAATAGTTTGAAGTCTAGTATAAGAGATCCCCTCTGTGTAGCTCTATTTGCTCAAAAGCGGTTGTATTAGCTATTTGAAGGCTGTTTTGATATTTTTCCAATGAATTTAAAGGACTTCATTTGTTTCCAAGCCTGTGAAGAAACTCTTGGGATTTTGATTGGAATTTCATTAAACCTATACAAGAGTTGATTGGTAAAATAGGACATTTTAGACAATGTTTAAATTTTCCAATTCATGCGCATGGGAGGTTTTTTCCATCTTGAAATGGGATCATTCTATCAAATTTCTTTTATCTTTAAAGCGTTTAAAAATTATTTGTGTAGAAGATCCTTGGTGTCTTTGCTAAGGTTTGTTCCTAGGTGTTTTTACTGTTGTTTTTGAGAAGGCTAACGAAGAGTGGGAGGTCTCTTTGAATTCTTTCTCCAGTTGCTTGTTCTTGGTGTAAAGAAAGGGCCATTGATTTTTTAAAAAGGTTAATTTTGTTATCCTGCCACTTTGCTGAAAGCTGTTAATCACTCTAGGAGTTCTTCTTGGGTGGGAGATTTTTTTTTAGCATCCCTAAGTAACAATCATATCATCAGCAAAATAGGGATAGCTTTGAATTCTTCTTTCCAATTAGTAATCCTTTAATGAGATCCTTTTCTTGCCTTATTGCTCTAGCAAGTGTTTCAAGTACTATTTTGAAGAGGAGTGGGGATAGGGTGCAGCTTTGCTGGGTTCCTGTCTTTAAGTGAAATGGTTCTAATTTTCCTCATTTAGGATGATATTGGCTGTGGGTTCTCCTGTTATATGGCTTATTTGCGGATTCATTATGGAGGAATGATCCCTCCATTTCAATTCCCTTTAGGACTTTAGGCATGAAGGGAATGGCTGGATTTTCTGTCTCAAGGCTTTCTGCATGTCATTCAAATTGCCTAAGATGTAATGGAATGTGGAGTTTTTGGTCTTGAGATTCCGTGTTTGATTATTGGTTTGATTGATGTTTTATTTATTTATTTTGAGACATTCTTTTTTTTTTTTTTTTTGCAATTTTTTGTTTTGGTTTTCTCGAGACACGAGGTTTATCCACTCTGTATGGACCCCGAGGCTGTTCCTGGAACATGACTCTGTAAGGACCCAGTGCTGCGCATTAGAACTCACTGTACACAAGATCACGCCTGCCTACTGCGTTCCCGAGGTATGCTGATTAAGAGAGAGGCGTCGTGCTACAAACCTACAGCCCGGCTTTGAATGTTTATTTGATTTTCATATGTTGAACATCCTGGCATCTCTGGTATGAATCTCAAATTTGATCATGATGGATGATCCTTCTGATTGTGGGAGTCTGTATGCGATTTGCCAGTATACCTGGCTTAGAAATTTTGGCATCTGCTGTATCATTAGGGACATGGGTTCTATAATTCTCCTCATGTGTTAGTTATGTAATCTTGTTAGAGCACTAGGTTTGGTATACGAGTCAGAGTGGAGAG
Source organism: Rhizomys pruinosus (assembly GCA_009823505.1). Lineage (NCBI taxonomy): Eukaryota > Metazoa > Chordata > Mammalia > Rodentia > Spalacidae > Rhizomys > Rhizomys pruinosus. Next base: position 5,112,178 of record VZQC01007398.1, on the reverse strand, counting down.
ACTGGGGACTTATCGAGATGAAGAAGGAATTTGGTAGATGTCCCGCGTGATTGTATCTCCTTTCTAAACCAGTTTCAGTAATAATGGTTGTAGGTCTTTTTTGGAATCAAGTGTTTTTTGTTATAAGAAGGAAGCTGTGAGAGAGGCGTCTAGGGAGCTGGGGCATCTATTCTCTTAGTTTGGGAGGTTCTATTAATCTTAAACCACTCAGCTAATATCTCTTGCATATGCTGATTTTACGAGTCCTCATAAAGTCTAGGCGCTTGATCCTCTGCTTATATTCAAGCTTTGGCAGATTAACGAGGGAATTTTCACAAGATATTCATCCAATGTCTAAGGTTTTCAAAACTTTGGTATCGCGAGGCAAATCACGGTTCTTTTAATATATTGCGGTATATTTTCTGGAGAGTTTCCTTGTCTGTGAGACTGTTTCCTCGCTCTTTCACAACAGATTGTATTGATTTGGGAGTTGTTCCTTCTTATTATCCTTTTGGTTTAACTTGAGAGTCTAGAGGTACTGTACCTACTCTTGATGTTAGTACTAATGTAAATGCAAATGAGACCAATGCTTTTGGATAATATCACTTGGAAATTTTTACTAAACTTAGGTGTGAAATAAAAATGTTCTTGTGATTGATCTAATATTTCATAGATCGTGACGCTAGCTCTGATTTGTGTCAATTACTTTCACAGTGGGTTGCGTCATTAGGTCTTCATCTGTTGACTGGCCAGAGTCGCTACAATGCGTATAGACAACGCTTGCCATGACTGGTTAGATTTCATATCCCAACGATGCTCTACGACTCTTTTCGGTTTTTCTTAATGTTAGGACACCGCAGCGGTCTTAATATTATTAACTGTTTCCTCTTTAGTGACTGGTCTTTTTAAAGGTATCTCCATCAGGTGTTGTTGGATTGTTGTATTGAGTACAATATGAGGTCTATTTCTCAGTTCTGGAAGGAACATGCTCTTTTAATTTTTTCTGTCTTTATTTGTCACTTGAACCCACTCACAAATTGTTCACAGTATGTTAATTAGTTGTAGTATCATCCACATCTTGATTGGATAACTTGAAGGGTAGCAGGTAATGTGGAGCTTTCCTGGGGTGGTTAGATAATTACGCTAGCCAGGGATATATAGTTAAAGAGACACTGGGGTTGCATGAGATTAAGACGGCGAGTAGGTAATAGCTGAATCTATGTCACTTGCTTTTTTGATAGAAGTTACATTGTGATAGAATGGAGACCATGTAGTGTCTCCACGTGTTGTTTGCAGAAATGTTAGCAGGCGAAATGGTTGTACGGCTAGGTTTCTGTCTGCAGTATAGAAATAGTACCTATTCTCTGTATTAGGTGGAAATATAAACTAAAGGACAGTGGTTGCCTGAATTTGGTAAGGGTTCTGCAATTTATGGGGCGCGGGCTATCGAACATTATTCTCAGTTCAAGTTATCTTGTCTTCCTGGGTTATAAACTTTTGTCCTGTTGCCATTAAGTCCAACTTGGCATCGTGGGGTATTGGTATAAGGTTCTCCCTTAATAATCAGACTAACAGGGGAATGAAAATCGTGGTGAGAACAATATAACGGGTAACAGGTCTTGTGGACTCGGTTGGTCCCCTGGAAATGTCTGTATGTGTTCCGTATTATAGAAAACGTTGCTTGGGGTGCACAAGAGTATGGCGGCCAACCATTGTTATTTACATAAATGTTGAAAACTTATTCGTTACCCTTTGGCGGAGAATTTGGGTTTTCTTTTGAATACGGATGTGAGTATGAGCCTTCATTTTGTCCTTCTGTCCTGATTTCTTTTTACTTTGAGGGGAGACTGGTCCTATTGTTTGTCTAGGAATATTAAAAGGATTTATGCACATCTGCTTTCTCTTTGAGAGCTAATTTTGTTGTTGGAGATTTCATCAGCTATCTCACATACTCATTACAACCTGATTAAGGGTGTGGGTCTGTCACTTGAAGGTAAGGTGTGGTTATTGATTAGTGTCAAGAGTACCAGGTTGTATGGAATTGATTCTCGTATTCCTAAATCCAATCTCCTCAAGGGATCACCTATTGGTCACAATTACGTTGTTGTGGAAAGTTTAGTCATTAATAAATACTTGTCAGGTATTAGAATTTACGCTGCGCTGAGTTGCTTCATTGTTTTGAAAGCAGCGGGTAAACTGCCACATATTGAGCAGATTCGAGCGCTTTAAGGTTTTGATCTACTGTAAGTTATGCTAAATACAGACGCGATTGATCCTTCCTTACTAGAGAGTTTAGCCACCTTCGTGGATGGCGTTTGGCTCTCTTTCCTGTTGTTTAAAAATTGGAGGGCTAGGATCAAGTATTCCTCTGGACGAGTTAGGTCTTTCGAAAGCGACTATGTTGATTCTCTTTCAACTCTAAGAGTTTAAATGGTCTAATCTGGAAATATGGGTTATTAAGGCATAACTCGCTAATCAAATTGATATGATATCACAAACCACATTTCGACGGGAAGTGGTAAGAAAATAACAGACTGGGGTGGGCTCGGAGGAAATTATACTTGTGCCATTGGTAAACACAGTAGGGAATCGGGGCCTTTTCCCCCACCAGGTTCACCTGTCTTGCTTTGAGCTAATGGGCACAATATCGGATGGGGTCCAGTTTGGGTAGGTATCTAGAAAAATTTTCCCACCTCTTTATGTAAGTCTTAATTGTTATTCTTACGTCACTGTGGGCTATTTTAATAGGGATATTGCTACTTATAATAGCGTGTTTTCTTGGGTGGGTTTGCCTCTAAAGCTAAATATTTAAACTGAAGGAAGTGTGCTATTGGTGGAGCATGATTGTTCGTTTTCCTTGGCGGACTTTGTTGCGATCAATTGGCAAGGGTTATTTGTGAATACTTCTTTAGCTACTTTTTGTATTGCTATTGTCTTTGTTTTGATAGAATTTGGGGAAAGTTAGTTATTCAAATTCTATTATTCTGGTTATGAATGAGCAAATCCTCGATCAAAGACCGATTCTTCGATCATCTTACTTGCCTTCCTGTAAACTCCACTATGACGTTGAAGATCGAAGTGACGGAGAGGATGCAGATTCTCTCATTGCGAATAAGGTGGTCATGTTCTCACAGTTTCCTGGTTGTTCATTATTTAGGTGGGATTACTGTACAATATTATACACTCTTTTTGCTATAATCTCTTTCCACTCTAGGATGGTAATTCTGACGGTATTTTCTGTGTTATTCTTCTCCAGGTCATGGCATATATCGCGGGTTCTGCTCTTCATACAAGCTTTCTGAAGTCTTTTCTCATTCGCTTTCAATCTTGGCAATTGGATGAAGTGTTTGATTTCCTTTCTCCCATTTTTCCTCTTTGATTTCTTTAAGTTTCTCTCTACTCGCTTCTTTTTAGGGGGAAGGCTAATGCTCAGATCATTCGTTCCTGTAGTTGTTTTGTCCTTGGTTGGTAACGCTTTTCTTTTGAAGTAGTGGGAACGTCTTTTCAGTGCATCTATCGAGGTCCCTTCTGATAGTTATTATTTTCATTCATCTATCTAGTACTTCACTTGATTCCTTCATTCTCTTTTCTTAGTTGTTGAATTTAGCTGCTCGTGTTAATAATCTATGTATGTTCTATATTAAAATAGTGTCTCCAAATTTATGTTTGTCTGAATATCTGTGTATCCTGGGAGCCACTCCACCCATGCAGGGGATGCACCAACTGTGTAAGAGAAAAGCATTGAAATGCGATAATTGATGAACTCTAGCCCGCGATGTATGGCTGTGTGTTTCTCTTCCTCACCATGTTCACTGAGCATGTAGCTTCTTCCTTCCTGCATTCCGAAAATGTTAGGGTTTCCTAGAATGCACTCTTCAAGTGATTAGAAGGCTACAGGGCAAAGGAAAGTCCCATGTATTACAGACGCGATGTGTAACTTATTTTCTGCATTACGTTTAACAAAGACGTTGCTGTGTTGAAATGCACAGCATTAGTTTAACTAATGGAAATTGAAGCATATGTATTACAACTCAGGGAATGAAAAAACGTTGAGATACGGAGATGCGTCAGGTCTGTTTGGAGGAACTGCAAAACAACTTGATTACAGACGCGATTTTACAGCTAATCTGCGGCACTGGCTTTTATATTAAAAAAGCGAATAACAGCATAAAAAGTGCGAAAGAACCGTAGAACAGAAAAAAAGACAAAAAAAATCTTAGCTGAATTAAGAAAACATTAATCGAAAAAAATTATAGGATATAAAAACAAGAAAAAAAGATAAAACCAACAAAAAAACATGAAAAATAAAAACACACATATAAAAAGTATGAAATGAAAATAAAATAAATAACAAAAAATAAAAAAATATAACCTAATAAAAAAAAAAGACAAATACATACATAATGAAAAAAACAGAAAAACCAAAAATATAAAGAAATGATTAAACAAAATAACAAAAATAAGAATAACAACATAAAATAACAAAAAAACAGAAAAAAAAATCAAAAAACCCCCGTGTGGGATGTTTCCTGAGTTTGACGGCACAGCGTTAGTTATGATGGATTTGAAAGCATATGTGATACAATCAGGGAATGAAACGTTGAGAATACGGAGATGCCTTCCAGTCAGTTTGAGAGAACTGCAAAACACCTTTTATTAACAGACGCTATTTACAGCTAATCTGATTAACCTGTAAAAAGGATGTATCTGTGTTTTGCATGCACGCATTAATAAACTGATGGAATGAAAGCATATGTGAATACAACTCAGGGAATGAAAATGCTGAATACCGAGATGCTTCCAGTCAGTTTGGAGGAACTGCAAAAAAACACATTGTATTACAGAGCGATTTACAGCTAATCTGATTAACCTGTAAAAGGGATGTTTTCTGTGCTTGCTATGCCAACCAATTAATAAACCGGAGTTTAAATGAAAGCATATGTTTTACAACTCAGGGAATGAAAATGCTGAGAATACGGAAATGCTTCCAGTCAGTTTGAAGGAATAGCAAAACACCTTGTATTACGACGCGATTTACAGCTAATCTGCTTTTCCTGTAAAAAGGAATGTTTCCAAGTTTGAACGCACCGCAATTAAATAAAAGCTTTGAGATGGAAATGAACCTATGTGAATACAACTCAGGGAATGAAAAACGTTGGAATCGGAGATGCGTCCAGTCAGTTTGAGAAGGAACTGCAAAACAGCCTTGTATTACAAACGCGATTTAACGCTAATCTGCTTTACCTGTAGGATGTTTCCTGTGTTTGCATGCCAATTAATAAATCTGATTTAAATGAAAGCATATGTGATACACTCAGGGAATGAAAAACGGTGAGAATACGGAAATGCGTCCAGTCAGTTTGAAGGAACTGCAAAACACCTTGATTTTCAGATGCCATTTACAGCTAATCTGCTTTTCCTTGAGCAAACACGTTGCTGTGTTTAAATGCACAGCATTAGTTAACTGACGGAAATGAAAGCATATGTGATTCAACTCAGGGAATGAAAAACGTTGAGAATACGGAGATGCGTCCAGTTTGAAGGAACGGCAAAACACCTTGTATTACAGACGCGATTTACAGCTTAATCTGCTTTACCTGTAAAAAAGGATGTTTTCTGTGTTTTGGCATGGACAGCATAACTAAACTGATGGAAATGAAAGCCAATGTGATACAACTCAGGCAGCAGGGGGATTGAAAAACGGTTGAGAATACGGAGAGGAGTCCAGTCACTTTGAAGGTCCTATGATGGGGAGGTTCGATCTTTTCATAGTGTCCCACAGTTCCTGGTTGTTCCATTTTTGTGTATTTTAAATTTTTTCATAATCTTTCCTTGATGTTTTTAGTTGTTCTGTGTTATCTTCCAGGTCTGATATTCTTTGTTCTGCTTCATTCTGCTTCTGAGTCTTTTTCCATTCCTTTCATCTTGATTGGATGAGTGTTTGATTTCCTTTCTCATTTCCTCTTCTGATTTCTTTAGTTTCTACTTCTTTTGGGGGCTTCTCAATCTCTTCCTGTAGTTGTTTTGCTGGTTGGTTTCCTTATCTTTTTCAGTGTGGGATCTTTTCAGTGTTTCCAGTTCCTTCTGGAGTTTGTCATTCTCTCTCCAGGTCCTTCTTGAGTTCTTCATTCTCTTTTCTTAGTTCTTTGATTTGCTCTTTATAATCTTGTAGTTCTTTAAATATGTTCCCAATTATGTTTCTGATATCTGTGTCCTGGGCCCTCCCCATGGGGATCCCACTGTAGGAGAGCTTGATGCGATATTATCCTGCCCCTTTCCTGTGTTGTCTCTTCTTCATGTTCCTAGCATGTGAGCTTCTCCTTGCCTGTATTCCAATGTAGGTCCTAAATGCCTCTTCACTGTGTTGAAGGCTCACTTTGCTTGCCTCCTTCAGATGCTTTTGTAATCTCAGTTGGTGGGGGGGATGGATGGACGGGGACGGGGGGAGGGGGCTGGGACAGGGGACGACCGACTGTGGGCGGGCTCTTTAGCCCGGCACCTGCGCTTGCCTGAGATGGTCTTGGGAGATCTCGGATCGAGACTCACAGGACCCTACCTTTAATCCGGGCTGGGAGGATAACTCTGCCCCCACAGCCACAAAAGCCAATTAAGCCAAAGACAACTGGATTAACTAGATGAAATCAATCAACAATCAGCCTTGCTGAAGCACTCAGCTACTGTCCACCTACCTGCGCTTGCCTGAGCTTGTCTCGGGAGACCTCCTGATCCCCGTTCTTAAGGGATCACTTTCTTGCTCAGAATTCAAGCTGGGAAAGTGGCACCAATAGACCCACCTGGCCAGTACTGCACAGAAAGCTGAGTTGTCCTGTCCTAATAAACGCAAAGCTCACTGAAAACTAAACTGGGCCTCTGAAGGAGCTTTGAGAACAATAAGATCCAACATCTATGAATAATACAATCCAAAGTCACATGGTAAGCTACAAACCTAGAATTTCAGAAGCTAGGTCTCTCTTTATCTATGTGCTCTTGCTACCACTTCATAACACCCCAAACCAAACCTGCTGGACAGTGACAGGGCAGAGATAGCACTTGTCTAGGGCAAAGTAGGGTCTGTTCATCTTGAGAGCCGCTGATCCAGAATACGCTGGGTCAACAGCAAAATCCCTCCAGGTCATTCCCCATAAAAAGGCCTCTCACTTCCAATGCAGTCAATTTGTCATCTTCTCAGAAAGCTAGAAACACTGAGCCCTTTACTGGTGTCTAAAACTGAGCCAGGATAAACAGTACTCACCCGACCCAGCATGCTGAGGGAAGGCGTAGCAGTGACAGCCAGTTTTCCAGAGACTACATGACTGGGCCCTAAAGTAAAAAGAAAAATAATCTTTCCATCCCTCAAGGAAGGAAATTTTCTGACAAAATAATCTGCCTGGTTCTTAGAGGACTGAGCTGGAGGGAATGGCCAGATGGGCATTCTTAGAATGTTTAAGGTAGGGTATTGTTGCCCTGGTAACAAGTTTCTTGAGTACTATGTGCTGGCTAGATTGAGATTATTCCAGTTTCAGACTTAGATGAGTAAATGTTTTGAAGGAAAATGCTTCTCTCACAAAGACATTAAAATAAAAGTATATGTGACAAAACATCCTTTTGAGTACTGCACATCTTAACACAAAAGATGGTTGACAGAAAAAAATAAAACCAACCCAAAAATCTGAAGACCACTGTTTTAGGCCAATGCATTCTGTTAGTTGTTTTCTCTTTCTAGGGAGGAGGGAACCGGGGTGATGGTAAGTTGTCTTAGTTACTTTTTTGTTGTTGGGATAAAGCACTGTGACCAAGGGAACTTATAGAAGGAAGAGCTTATCTAGCTTATGGTTCCAAAGGGGTGAGAGTCCATCATGGCAGGGAGGCGTGGTGGCAGAGGTGGCTGGAGCAGGAGCGGAAGTTAAGCACTCACATCTTCAAGCAGGCACAGGAAGCAAGAGTGTGACTGGAGATTCAGCAAAGCTTAAGAACTCTCTAAACTTGCCCCCAGCAAGGCCCCGCCTTCTAAGATCTCCCAAAACAGTGCCACCAACTAGGGATAAAATGTTCTACTACATGGAGCCTATGGGGGACATTCTCATTCTAACCACCACAGGGGTCATTCCTTCACATCCTGGGCCACTGCACATGCTGCTCTGGATCAGGAAATCAATGCCAGCTGTTAACCTGCTGAAGTGAAATATATGTGCCAATTTCACTTTCTAACACTGTATGAAAATGTCACATCTTGCTTAAGACACAAAACCAGAGGGAAACAAAATCAGGGTAGTAAAATGTGCATTTATCCTAATACAACCCCAGTCAGCCTTCTTAAAAAGTCACAGGAATCACCAGAGGATCTTGTGGAAATGCAGAATCTAGTTCAGCAACTCTGGTCAGGGCCTGGAAATCTGCATTTCTATTAAGATGCCAAGGGAAACAAAGGTGGTCTAATACTACAACAGGAACAGGGGCTTTTCAGGCTGCTTGATGATGGCCCCAAATGTCAGAGGAAGAAGTGAAATCGAGATTGATCTCTATATGCAATATACATATGTACAAATACAGATACACACGCACACAATGAATGAACATGCCTGCCTCTTCCTAAATACAACCACTAGGACTGGGAGTCCATCCAGCTCACTTCTTCTAAGTTGTGCTACCCACTAGATATGGGGGAGTTTTAAAAAACTGCTGACTAAGTCCCATCTCCAAGGTTCATAATTGGTCTGGATCAACCTATACATCAGAAAATTTGGGGGTTTGTGTTATTTTTTTGTTCTTGATCACACACAGATCCACCTGCCTCCGCCTCGCACTGGAGCCACCACAACCCACAAATCAGAAACTTTAAATGTACTCCCCATTTAAATGATTTAAAGATGACCTTGTGGGGCTGGAGAGATGGCTCAGGGGTTAAGAGCTCTTGCAGAGGACCCGGGTTCAATTCCCAGCACCCACGTGGCAGCTAAGAACCATCTTTAACTCCTGTTCCAGGGGAATCTGACGCCCTCTTCTGACCTCCACACCATTGCACGATACAGGTGCACCAACCTACACGCAGACAGTACACTCACACACATAAAAAAAAAAAAAAAAGGATGACCTTGTTTGGCAAACTAAGACAGAGAACAACTGATCTAGATAAATAAGGACCACTTTATGCTGTTATTTAAAGGTTGACATTTCAGTATCTTTTTTTTTTTAATTTTATTTATTTCTGTATGTGTATGAATGTACTGTCTGTATGTAGGTCTGTGCACCCGTGTTGTGCAATGCCGCGGAGGTCAGAAGAGGGTCTCGGATTCCCCTGGAACTGGAGTTCTTCTGGAACTGGAGTTACAGACGGTTCTCAGCCGCCATGTGGGTGCTGGGGATCGAACCCGGGTCCTCTTCAAGAGCAGTCGGTGCTCTTAACCGCTAGGCTATCTCTCCAGCCCCTCAGTATCTTTTCTTACATCACAACACTAACCTTAAGCTAACAAATGTGCAGCCAACCAGCATTTTTTTGAGGCAGAGTTACATATAGTTCCTTAAACTTTCAGAATATATTATACTTAAATTTTTCTTAGTGACATGTCAAACTCATAACATTTTCCCCTACACTGTTTACATGGCTCAGTTTATTGAATTTATAAAATGATAATACTTGAAACAAGCAGATTTTTCATAACAAAGGTGTACAGACCTTTTAGAACTTGTAAAAGATTAGAATACTCAAACATATTATGTTTATTGCTTTCTCCTAGGAATAGAAATCCTGTTCTGAAGATGCTTCAAAATTCTTTAGTTTTTATCAGTTGAATCCAAAAACTATCAGGTTAAGTTTATTCAGTGACTATCTCTTCTACCAATTCCAGTATTTCTGAATTATCTTCTAAAGTTACAAATTTTTACATTTAAATACCCACAAATCCTTGTTGCAAAAACATTATGTATTACTAACTCCAAAATAAAAATATTTAAAAAGCAAAACAAAAAGGTCATGTGCCAGGTGTGGTGGCGCACACCTTTAATCCCAGCACTGGGGAGGTAGAGGGAGGTGGATCTCTGTAAGTTCAAGGCCAGCCTGGCCTAGAGCGAGTTCTAGGCCAGCTGGAGCTACAGAGAGACCCTGTCTCAAAAAGACCAATAAAAAAAAAGGTCATGGGGCTGGAGAGATGGCCTAGCGGTTAAGAGCGCCGACCGCTCTTACAGAGGACGCCGGTTCGATCCCCAGCACCCACGTGGCGGCTAAGAACCGTCTGAAACTCCAATTCCGGGAGAGCTCCAGTTCCAGGGGAATCCGATACCCTCTTCTGACCTCCGCGGCGTTGCACGACACGGGTGCGCAGACTTGCATGCAGACAGTACATTCATACACATACAGAAATAAATAAAATTAATAAAAAAAAAATTAAAAAAAAAAAAAGGTCATGTATTTGTTTTTAATAAAACATACATAAAGAAAACAGCTTAAAGCCATCAGGACATATACTAACGCTTACTTATGCTTAAAGTAATGGTGTGAAAATGTGAATAAATACAATTCAACTGGTCAACTGAAAAAAGGGAAAATTTAGGAAAGCCAATTATAGCTAAGGTAGTCAATTTACTTAAACTATCAAATAATAAAGCAATGAATTTTAAGGGCACTTAAGAATTAGAAGGAAAGCCGGGCATAGCAATGCACACGGAAATCCCAGTACATGAGAGGCAGGGGCAGGCAGACCTCTGTGAGTTCAGGGCTAGCTTGGTCTACAAAGCAAGTTTCAGGCCAGCTGGGGCTATAGGGAAACCTGTCTCAAAAAGACCAACAACAACAACAACAACAACAAAATCAAATCTAACAGCCAAGCTGACAAAAGACATTAAAAGAGAGAGAATAATATTCAACTATGATTTTTTAAACGATTTTTTTAAATTTTTATTTATTTTTTATGTGTATGAATGTACTGTCTGCATGTAGGTTTGTGCACCCATGTCGTGCAATGCCGCAGAGATCAGAAGAGGGTGTCAGATTCCCCTGGAACTGGAGCTCTCCTGGAATCGGAGTTACAGACAGTTCTCAGCCGCCATGTGGGTGCTGGGGATTGAACCCGGGTCCTCTGCAAGAGCAGTAGGTGCTCTTAACCACTAGGCCATCTCTCCAGCCCTCAACAATGATTTTTTATATAAGCTTCAAAGCATATAAAAAGGAAATGTTAATATAAAACACACAATTCTGAGAAAGAGGAGGGAAAAGAAAATTGTAGTTTAAAAATCAGAAGTCAGCTGGGCATGGTTGTACATACCTTTAATCCCAGCACTCAGGAAGCAGAGGCAGGTGGATCTCTATGAGAGCAAGCCAACCTGGTCTTCATAGTGAATTTTAGGCCAGGTAGGGCTACAGGAATATCCTGTCTCCACAGGAAAAAAAAAGTTTTAATTAAAATCAGAAGAAACAAACAACCAAACAACCAACCAAACAAACAACCAAATAAACAAAATGCAAGGCCACTTATTGTTTTTCTCTAGTGCAAACTAATAGTAAATGAATTATTTTTTAAAAATCATCTAAAACTGATCTGCTTCCATCATACCCACCAAAAATAAAGAGAAACATCCATAGAGTCAAATTCTCAAAAGTAATAGATACAAACATTACAGAAGAGAAACTGATATTTCCAAAGAAAGACTGTCATAGGGAGAAAAAAAAAGGAAGTCACTGAAATAGTTTGGTTGGCAAGATTCAAGTAACATTCAAAGACTGTGTGGCCAACAGTCACAAAAGCAAGGAAGAAAAGTTGTAGAGCTGAAGAGACAGCTCAGTTGTTAAGAGCACTGGCTGTGCTTGCAGAGGATGGGGGTTTGGTTCCCAGAACCCACATGGCAGCTCCCAACAGTCTGTAACTCCAGTTCCAGGGAATCCAACACCCTCTTCTGCCCTCTGTGCACATTGCAAGACACAGATGTACTTACAAGCATGCAGGCAAAACACTCATACACATAAAATAAAAATAAATACAAAAAAGGTACAATCTGCACATGCTATACCCCTTAAACCCCATGGCCTATATTAATTAGACAGCAAGAGAGAAGGGCAACTAGTCTCTGAAATTTTCTACTTAAGCAAAAACTACAAATAAACCAAAACTCTTAAGTGACTGAAGTGGTCTACATACAAACTGCAGTTTGGGCAAAGCACTGAGAGGCTACTGAATTGCACTTATAAATTACCTTACCTTTAAAAAACTGCATTAGCAATTTTATTTTTCCTGAGTATGTCAAAGTTACAAAAGTCTTCAATTCATGAAAGCAGTACTAGTAAGTGATAACACACACACACACACACACACACACACACACGGGGACGGGGGGGGGGCTTGAAAAAGATGCTGGCTGTGTTTGTCTCCAATTAGGTAGGTAATAAGTAGGTAGGTAGGTAGGTAGGTAGTTCTTAGATCTATCATCTATCTATCTATCTATCTATCTATCTATCTATCTATCATCTATTTGAAAATGGAATCAATTAGGAGTTATAATAGTTCATCTTTATTTATTGGGAGTGGTTAAAAAGACAGATTTCAAGAGCAACTGAAAACAGAGAATCAATTAGGAATTGTAGTTGTTCCAATTTATTTATTGGGAGTGCTTAAAAGAGTAAAACCTCCGCCAGTTCCAGGGGAATCCAACACCCTCTTCTGACCTCTTTGGGCATTGTGTGACATGTGCACATAACACAGGCAGGCAATACACTCATACACACACATCAAATAAAAATAATAAAAATAAAATCTACCAGAGTTCTACAAAATTAGACAATAATCACTGCCCAATATTCTTGGTAACAGGCATCTCTGCCACCGTTCCCTACACTCTATCACTAAGTCCATGCAGACATTAAGCATTAGAGACATCACTCTTTGCTCTTAGCTTCTAATTTAGAATCCTTAGATCAGAGTTTGCATAAAAAGAAAAAAATAATAATAAAGCCTGCCATCCATGGTCATAATGCTGAAGAACAGGTATTTATTGTCACATGCTCTTCTATGACCAGAAAGCAAAGTAAAAAACTATTGGGTCAAACAAAGGATGTATTCTAAGGCCTCAACTAAGACAGGACATCGTTGCAAAGGGCTGAGTCACCCAGGGACACCAATGCTGAAGGCATAACGAAACACTTGGATAACTTTGCAACTCCGAACAAGCACACACACCACAGTTTGAAAAAAGGCTTTTTCCTTTATTTCCTATTCTGTTCAAATCTATAGTCTAATGATGGTGGCATGCTCACTGTTTGCTCATGAGCATGTATACTCCTGACAAGAACTGGATATTTAACCTTTTCTATCGCTAGATCACACTTCTGATTTTAGCCAAACAAAATCCCTCAACTCTATTTTGATCAAGTCATTGAAACTTCTATAACCAACCAGTTTCATTCCTTAAAGTTAAGCTTCTTTTTAAGAATATTTTATTATTTTTATGTGTATGAGTGTATTGCCTGCATGTGTGTAAGTACAACCATGTCATGTAAGGAATGCCCTCAGAGGTCAGAAGAGGGTGTCAGATTCCCCAGAATTGGAGTTAAGGATGGCTGTTAGCCGTATGGGTGCTGGGAATTGGAATTAAACCCAGGTACTTGGCAGGAACAACCAGTGCTCGTAACTGCTAAACCATCTCTCCAGCTCCATTAAAGCTAAGCTTCTTAAACCAACTGTAAAAGTAAATTTAAAGCCGTATCTCAAAACAAGAAGCCTCAAAGTCACATTGTATACACCCAAGAAACCATGTTTACAAACACACAAGGTCAAACACTCATATATGTGTGTGTGTATACATATGTATATGTGTATATATGTATATATAAATATATATAATTAAGCAAAAGTATTACAAACCCCCAAATTATAATGAGTATTTTATTCATCTTTGATGTTTTTAGTATATTAGTCATGAATTATTCTTATCAATGTCAAAGTCATTGTTTAATGTGTTAATACCCTTGTACCTTAATTCATTTCTATAGCACTAATTAAAATTTTATCCTGCCACTATATTCTGGATTATTACTTCAATGACTAGTAAAGTAAAAAAAAAAAAAAAAAATCAAGAAGTATATAAACTAAAGAAAACAGTAATTTATTTATTTATTTTTTATTTTTTTGGTCTTTTTGAGACAGGGTCTCTCTTTGAGCCCCAGCTGGCCTGGAACTCCCTCTGTAGACCAGGATGGCCTTGAACTCACAGAGATCCACCTGCCTATGCCTTCTGAGTGCTAGGATTAAAGGCGTGCACCATCACAAAAAAACAGTAATTTAAACAGCATTTCAGGAAACAATAAAATAGTTATCATCGCCGGGAGTGGTGGTGCGAGCCTTTAATCCCAACACTGGGGAGGCAGAGGACAGCTGGGGCTACAGGGAGACCCTATCTCAAAAAAAAAAAAAAAAAAGTTACCACGCTAGTGGATCACAGGTAAATTAATCCTGCTTCTGTACCTCTTGGTTGCTCTTCTAGCCTTGTACCTTAATGTCTCTCTTACAAGGTTTGAAAGAGGCTTACAGTAAGTATGCTAAAATGTTTTGTGAACAAAGACACCAACAAAAGACTCTGGGGGCAGGAAGGGGACAAGAACATATTAAAGGACACAAAGCACAAATTCTAGTCTAAGAATATACACTAAATTACTACATTTGGAGAATAGGCAAGATAAGGACTCCCAAGGAGTAGAAATGAAGTTCCAGAGATAAGAGATCAGAGCAGACATTAAGGCAGCTCTCAGACAGTAATGCTCAGGGCCAGAGAAGAGGAAAAGCCAGACCTAGTTATCAGCAAGGCCTAGCTTTGCCTTACACCACCTATCCCACCTGGTTTGTCATGCAGTTATCCTGATGACTTTACAAAGATGTGTATTGAACTCCACATTAGCAAGAGAAAATAAACAGTTTTGCAGATTTTTAAAAAGTCCCCTTTCCCAAAGTGTGCAACATATTATTTATAAGAAAAGTAATGTATCACCCACTCTACTTCCCTTCTAAAAACCACAACCACATACTGCGCAGAATCACAGTACCTAAAATAAAGGAAGTTAAAAATCTAGTCTCAGAATAGTTTGTTTTAAAATATTAGCATATAGGGCTGAAGAGATGGCCTAGCGGTTAAGAGCACCGACTGCTCTTGCAGAGGACCCGGGTTCGATCCGCAGCACCCCATGGTGGCTGAAAACTGTCTGTAACTCCAATTCCAGGAGAACTCCAGTTCCAGGGGAATCTGAGACCCTCTTCTGACCTCCGCAGCATTGCACGACATGGGTGCACAAACCTATATGCAAACAGTACATTCATACACATACAAAAATAAATTAAAAAAAAATATTAGCATATAAAAACCAACTTGAAATAAAATATTGAAGGTTAAATATTGTACTTAACACTTTCTCAAAGGATTCTAATTACAAAATGATTAAAATTTCACCCATTGAATAAATGCAGGCATTTTACTTCATAGCAAATATCCCTAACCTTTTCTGAAAAGTAAAATTTAAGGATCCCCAACAGAAAAGGCCAGTTCTCTTTGCCTGACAACCCCTCAGACAACTGATAAACCCACCCACAAAGGACTTAACAAGTTGGTTCTGTAGCATGTAGCTAATATGAATGTGTCATCACACAACTTTTCCCAAAGGCTTCAGAAAGTCAGAGTCGGAAAGAAATGGAAAACAGGAACATGAAAAGAAATCCGAACAATGCAAGGGAATCTGCAGGAAAGACATGTGGGAAAACTCCTGTTTTATCCTCAGGTTTATAGGGAATAGTGAATCAAAAAAATAAAAATAGTGCGGAAAAAGGAACAGAATTAAAACATCCCTTAGAAATTAAACATTAGAGCCAGGTGGCGCACACCTTTAATCCTAGCACTTGGGAGGCAGAGGCAGGCGGATCTTTGTGAGTTCAAGGCCAGCCTGGTCTACAGAGTGAGCTTCAGGCCAGCTGGGGATACAGGGAGACCCTGTTTTGGGGTCTTCAAAACAGGAGACCCTGTTTTGAAAAGACAAAAAAAAAAAAAAAAAAATTAAACATTGAGAGAAAGTTTAATAGAGCTGGAAAAGAAAAAGTTAACAGACTTACGGGGCTAACTACTGAGTTTTTACATTTAAGGTTCAATCTGGGATCCCACATAAAAGTAATTTTAGAAAAAAAGAAAAAAGGAAGTGAAATTATCAAAAAGACAACACAAAGGCTGGGATATAGCGCAGGGCCCTTGCCCAGGTTTGATCTCTAGCACCCACCCAGTTCCCCGCCCACAAGATAACATCAAAAAATTTCCCAGAATTAAGTACGTAAGTCTGCTAATTTAAAGGTTCCGCCAAGTCAAATATTCATCAAACATACACATACCATTATGAACTGTCCTTCCCAAAGGAAAAATGGGTCCCATAGAAACAAAGAGAATGGAATTCGCACAGTAACAAGACAACAAAACATTGTCTTTAAAATTCTCAAGGCACAATCAAGCAAGCAAATTGACACATTCAGACCTAGACTGCCTACCAATTCTGTATCTTCAGAGTATCATTCCAGGAAGCTATGCCATTAAACTTTGGCAGAAAGAAAAAAAAAAAGGACAGACAAAAAATACAGAAACAAATCATGGGATTAAATTAATAAGAGCTCCAATGAAAGACTAAGATTCAAAGGGCTCTCGGAATCCTACAGCTCTAGGGGAAAACACTCTGAGTGGCAGAGGAGGATGTGGACACATGCCACTCCCAGAGGACAACAACAAAGACATGGACAGATTCTGCAACACTTGAACAAATCTGAGCCTTTTCATTATCACTGTGGAGGGTACATAGATCTAAGCAAGTTTGAAAATCAAGCAATGTAACCTGCAATTTAAAATCACAAAGTTGGGACTATCTGGAGAAACGGGAGGGCAGCTGGAGGACACAAATAATAACAAAATATACTGATATACTGATATAGCAAAGAAACTGTCACAATGAAACCTGTTGGATATGCTAACCAAAATTTTAATTTAAATTTTTTTAAATGTTTATTTATTTTTGCATGTGTATGAATGTACTGTCTGCATGTAGGTTGGTGCACCCATGTCGTACAATGCCGAGGAGGTCAGAAGAGGGTGTCGGATTCCCCTGGAACTGTAGTTAAAGACGGTTCTTAGCTGCCATGTGGGTACTGGGGATTAAACCCTGATCCTCTGCAAGAGCAGTCGGCGCTCTTAACCGCTGAGCCATCTCTCGACATGGTGCACAAACCTACATGCAGACAGTACACTCATACGCAAAAATAAATAAATAAATAAAAATTTTTAAAAAAGACAAGAAAAGGGGCTGGAAAGCTACCCTCCAGGCATGAGGACCCGAGTTCAGTCTTCAGAACAGAGATAACAAGACTGGGCCTGGTGGTCCACCCTTGTAATCCAGCTCAGGGGAAGTGGGAAACAGGTGATTGCTGGGGCTCACTGGCCAGCTGGCCGAGCATACTGGGTAAGTTTCAAGTTAGTGAGAGCTGTCTCCAAAATACAGTGGATGGCATTCCTGAGAACTACCCCAAGGTTATCCTCTGGCTTCTACAAGCACACACACACACACACACACACACACACACACACACGTATGCATGTGTACATACCCCTACATTGTGTATTCACATACACACATGAACATGCACACACACAAACACAATTAAAACTAAAAGGAAAAAAAAATAAAGCAATTACTAGTTATAGGAATGGAACACTAACAGAAAAAAGTATGATAGTTAACCATGTAGTTCATCAGTAAATAATATTTATACATATATGTTTATGGTCTTTTGAGACAGGGACTCCCTTTAGTTCCAGCTGGCCTGAAGCTCACTATGTAGACCAGGCCAGCCTTGAACTCACAGAGATCCGCCTGCCTCTGCCTCCAAGTGCTGGGGATTAAAGGCATGTGCCACTATGCTTAGTGCAACAAAAACTCTTATGAATATAAATCTGTAATGAGAGGATATGTAAAGAAACACAGGAAAGGTAAGGATATAAGAAAAGTAAATCATCCCTACCATAAAAGAAACTCAAGAAATCTGACAATAAATCAAAACAAAGTGGTCTAACATTTTAAATTAGGAAGGTAAATAGTAGAACAAGCCATTAACAATTAAAAATGCTTATCTCTGGGACTTTAAATTGCAGGAAGGAAGTCTGCTCTTTTTCTTTTTAAGTCTTTTAGGTCTATTTGATTTTTTAATTATATTCATGCATTGTTTTAATTAAAAGAACGCTAAACAAAAAAAATTAAATTTTCAAATTCGGCATGAATTTAAATAAGAGGATTAGGACAAGAAAGACAGGAAAATTCAGTCCTATTTACCAGCTACCTGCCATTTTTTTTTAACCTCCAGAGCTGTTTAAAGGGCCTCCTTAAAGGAACTCTTTCAGCCCAATCTGGTTTCCTCACAGCCCAGGACACACACCCCTCCCACAGAGTTCCAACAGTAAGGCTCAAAGGACAGACTTAGCAACACCTTATTAAATAAAAGTCTTGACAGTCCAAATTAATGATATAATAATATATATATAGTTAGCATAAACAGCATACTATATTAACACATTACAAACCTATGCTTCCTGAGGTTCTATGATGATATTTAAAATTTTTAGTGTGATAATGTCCACTGAAAAACATTCAGGGCCACATTTTCCAAAGCATCTTTGAGAAAGAATATAGTTTATCTTTTGCTTTGAGATTTAAATTTTCTAAGAGTCCACTTCTGGATTTGTCCAAGTTGAAGATAACACAATACCCAACGCATTGCAACAAAATTAAAATTGAGTTCATTTACAGAACAATTTTAAAGATCCCTTTAATCATAAAAGCTCAGTGTACACACAGGGATCAGGTACCAGAAATGAACACAAGCACATGGTCTGCTTAGAAGACCACAGACATGTCAAGTATCCCCACATGTAGCAACAATTCCATGGTCTAGACTAAGCAAGAAAGATATAACCCATGACTACAGATCCTAGAAAAACATGATGAACTAAGAATCTTAAAGAATTGTTCTTATTTGGTTCATCAAAAATTCAGAAAAGTCAGGCACAACTGGTTCCACATAATGGTTTTACAGACTGCTCTAATGCTGTTAATTCACTGATAACAACCTAGGTATAAACCTCCTCTAGGCCTGGATACTTTGGAGACTGAGGCAGGAGGAACTCTGAACCTAGGAGTTCAGGGTCAGCCTCAGCAACAGGAAGAACCTGTCTCAAATAAAAACAATCCAAAATCTACACATAAATCAAAATATATGCCCTCAAAAAAAAAAAAAAAAAGATTCTGCAAATGTGCTTGGTTCTTAAAGGACAAAGGGTTCCACAATGAAAACCATTCTCAAGATTCAGCATACCTACTTAAGCACTTGCTGTGTGCTTGAGCACGTGTGTCGTGTGCATGTGTGTGTGTGTGTGTGTGTGTGTGTGTGTAGGAAACAGAATACAAACAAAAAAATAATTGTTTTATTTTTTTAAATACTTTTTAAGGGGCTAAAGAGATGGCTCAGCCGTTAAGAGCACTGATTACTCTTTCAGAGGCCCTAAGTTCAAATCCCAGCATCCACATGATGGCTAAGAGCCATCATAACTCTAGTTCCATTGGATCCAAAACTCTCTCCTGACATTGACAAAACACAGGGTACTAGCATGCAGCCGGCAATAAAAATAAAACATAAATTAAATTATTTTAAAAAATATCATTTTTTAAGCACGTGCCCTTTACTATCCCGCATTCCGGAGGCAGATGGCAGGCGGATGTTCATGAGTTTAAGGCCAGCCTGGTCTTACAGAGCGAGTTCCGGCCAGCTGGGACTACAGGGGAGGACGTGTCTCACAACAACACAACATTATTATTATTATATATACTATATATATATGATTTTATTTTTATTATTACCTTATTTCTTATTATGCATTATATTTTTAAAACATTCCAACTTATCTTTTTGAGTACGCAGGGAAACAAATTGGATTTTCCTATTGTTTCTGGAGTTCCTTACTGGCGTTACAGGTCTATAATCAGTATTGCGATAAGAGTGTTAAATCGTACTAAATAAAGATAAATTTTAAAGAGAGAAAAAAACTATCAGAAAAATTTTCAGCACCTCAACCTTCATTGTCTTACCACATTCTGTAAGTTCCTATGGTTCAAAAAGACTGATGCTAGGTATGGCGGCACATGTTTAAGTCCTAGCATTCAGAGGCCGAAGCAGGCCTGTCTCTATAAGTTCAATGCCAGCCTGGGGTCCACAGTCGTGATTTACAGGTCAGCTGGGGTAACGGAAACAAACCCTGTAAAAAAGCTCCAAAAAAAAAAAAAAAAACAAATATCATATATATATATTATATCTTACATGATGTTCTGAATTTGAACATGAAAAAAACCCACATTTAGTAACTTAAAACACAAAGGGACCAACGACATGCTCAGTATGAGTCAGAACTCAGGTGGGGTGGGAGGCATGAATAGGGAAATGACTCTAAATTCGAATTGAAAACGATGTTAAGATTTATGGAAAAAGTTTAATAACAATAAATTAAAAAAAAAAAAAACAAGACGGAGACTGTGTATTAAGAGCGCTGCTTACAAGCGCTTTGGACAAACTGCCATCAAAGTGAGCTAATAAAAAAAAATAATAAATAGAGCTGGGGATGGTGGCGCACGACTTTAATAATCCGCCACTCGGAGGCAGAGGCAGCAGATCTTTTGATTCAAGACCAGCCTGGTGTACATCGGGAGTTCCAGGACAGCTGAGCTACAGGGCGAGACTCTGTCTCAAAAAAGACCAAAAAATTATTAATGTAAATTAATAGATTAATAATTAATTAAAAAAAACCGGTCACATTGCCCAAACACTGATGAGAGATTGAAACAATCGCCACCCAAAATGAAAATTGCTTTTAATTAAAAATGCATTCTCGCCGGGGCGGTGGCGCACGCCTTAAATCAGCGCTTGGGAGGCAGAGGCGCGGCAGATTCTTGTGAGTTCCAGGGCACAGCCTGGTCTACAGTGCGAATTCCAGGATAGCTGGGGCCCAGGGAGGACCCTGTCTCACAAAAGAAACAAACCAAAAAAAAAAAAAAGCCATTCTCAAATGCATATAGAACAGTCAGCCACCTTGACAGATAACTTCTTTTGTAGAAACATTCATACCAATGTAAAATGTACCTAGATATTCTAAAGAGGCTACAAATAATACCTTACAACAGCAGCTTAATGTCTATTTTAGAAAAAGAAAGCACTAAAATCCTCTTCCATTGAAAGTCGTTTATTTCTCTGGTGTAAGTGAACAATGTCACTACATTTGCCTCTTGTAGAACAATGTAAATAACAACGCATATACATCTTAAATTTGGTAGGTCAAAAATTTAGAATCCAGTTCATCTAAGAAAAATAAATAAATAAAATTAATATTTTAAACCTGGCTTTTGGTATTGACACAATCAGTAAAGTGTAACTTCACATTGAGGGACAGCAGAATCTGATTTATTTTTTTAATGCTCAATATGTATGGTATTTGCGGCTTCTAAAGTTATTTAGAATATTAAGTATTTCCTTTCTGTTTAAAGGAACAACAATCAATCACCATCAAGCTACTTGATAACTCTTTTAAGACTGGGGTGAAGTGACCTTTTGGTCCATGGCACAAGTTATATATCACATTTCTGTCAACCAAACCTGGCGAGATTTCATGTTTATAAGCTACAATATACATTGACCACACTGTCAGTCCCTCACAGATTTTTAGAAAATATATTCTACATTTGTCCTTATGGATGTCAAAATGTTACCCCATCATTGTTTAAACAAAAAAAAAACAGATCACATTCATTACGGTGACAGCTATTAGGAACAATACCTCTGCACAATAAAACTATATAAGATAAAATACACTTTCAAAAGTATGTGGGTGTTTGTTTTACATATTCTATTAAAGTGCAGAGACAATCCTAAGTAAAGGAGAAAAAACTACTCCCTATCAACAAGTCTTAATTACAGCAGCTTTTTGCATAGCAATATTAGCGGGAAGTGGACACTTGGGTTCCTCGAAGAAGATAGGATGATGGAAGGGGTTTTCCAATTCAGGATTGTGTTTTGGCCTTATAAGTTGCTTTCTTCAGGACTGGTTGCTGATGCGTAATATTCCCATAAGGTGTGTTCCTGAACAGTGAAGAGGTCTTGAACAAAGGTAATTAAAGGTTAAACTACCTTAGCGTGTTAACGCCAGTCCTCTGTGAAAGATTTCAAGTCTGTTCAAGGAAATAAAATTCCTTTAGTTTCCTATTAATCTTTCATTTGTATGCTTAATAGGGATTTAAAATCTAACTTTTTTTCTACTGACAGACCTAAGAAGAAACTTCAGAGTTTAAGAGATAAATTACGTTGGGTTTGTGTGTGTCAGGACCAACCAAGGCTGTTTCAGGACCAAGGCTGACACATAATGGACTATCATATGCAATAACTGCTGAACTTATTTATGCTGTTCTTAACTATTGGTTTTCAGCCTCATTGTCTTTATGCTTCTTAGTATCTCTAAGATCACACGTTTTGTAACTACATAGAGATTCTGAGCAAAGCTAACAAAGTAACACATGTTGAAGTTCTTCTTCTATGAAACACAAAGAAACCTCCAAGAAACTCAGCCACACAGCTGAAGTACTGGCGGCAGCGTCTAATTCAAAGCAGTTGTACTCCCACACACACTGAAGTCACCAAGATCCCCACGTACTACTAGAGTTGCCAAGCTACACACACTGTTTGGACTTTTCACCAAGACCATTTGGAGGGGGGACATGACTTTTTGTTTGGTTTGTTCTTGAGACAAGGTCCCTCTGTAGCCCAAGTGCTGGTCTGGAACTCAGGACAGAGCCCAAGACTAGCGCTTTATTTTATTTACTTTTTCAATTTTTAAAAACAAATGTTCAAAATCAAAAGCACTTCAAAGGACGAATATTCTCATATTAAAGACTTTTCAGGGATGGAGAGATAGCTCAGGTGTTAAGAGCACTGGCTGTTCTTGCATGAACCGACCTGTGGTTCAAATTCTAGCACCAACATGGCAGTAATATCGTCTATAACTCCAGTTCCAGGGAATCTACACCCTTTTCTGTCTCCCCAGGATTGAAGGACCTGAGTGCACTTAAACATGTATGCAACAAACATGTATACATACACATTAGACCGTTGGAACTTAGTTTGGTACAGTCATACAGGAGGCTCTGGACCAGTCCCCTGCGCCTGAACTCAAATCACCTGTAGTACATCCGAACACCTCTTCTCACGAGTGAGGCTAGAAGAATCAGGAATTCCAGGCACATCTCCTCTAGCTAAAAGTCAAGGCCAGCCTGGGTCATGGAAGGACTCTGTCTTCAAAACACTGCAGGGGGTGCCAGTATATGGGGCAGATGCTTTAATCTAGCACTTGAGGAGGGCAGAAGCAAGAGCTCTTTGTGATTCAATCGGCCAGTTTGGTCCATCAGAGGTGACTTCTATGACAGCTTGGGGGCTACAGGGAGACCCTGTCTCGACAAGACCAACAAAGTACCTAAAAAAACAAAAAAAAAAAAAAAAAAAAGGCAGGGGGTGAAGCCTTTCAACTAAAACTGGAAGAATACTAATTCTCAGCATTGTCAAATAAAAGACTAACTTTACCATAAACAAAGAAATTTAAGGATGTTTCTCACCCTGAAGACTTTGGGTGACCTGAGATACATGTATGTATATATGTATGGCTATGTATGTGTGTGCTGGCTTGATAACAGTCTTAACAGCTCTAAGTCCTTTGCCTCTAAATCTCTGAAATGAGTCACGCCAAGTGGAATGATGTGTGCTTTACAGTCCAAAACACTGGAGAGACCCGAGGCAGGAGGACTGCAAAAAGTTCACAGGTGGAAGGGTCCATGTAGGGTTTCAAGGGTGGACTGGGGCATGTAGGGAGTTTCAAGGCTGGAGCTGTCCATGTAGGAGTTGTCAAGGGTCCTAAGATGGTTCATCGCTGAAGGAGTTTCAAGGCTGGTCCAGGTACGGAGTTTCAAGGCTAGCCTGGACTGCACTGGAGTTTCAAGGCTGGACTGGTCCATGTAGGAGTTTCAAGGCCAGTAGTTTGTCCAAAAAACAAAATGGGGCAAGTGGGTAGTAGAGATGGCCTCAGCAGTTAAGAACACAGCTGCTCTTCAGAGTGACTGGATTTTAGTTCCCAGCACCTACAATCGGGGCTAAAAAACATCAGTAAACTTCAGTTCCAGGGATCTGACACCTTCTTCTGACTCTTGGGCACTCAAATGACACTAGTTGACTTACACAATACGCAGGCAATACATCTCATATGCATACAAATAAAGAATAAAATTTTTTTAAACCGGCTAGGGAAACGGCGATCTGCAACTAAAGCCTTGCTGCACAAACAAGTGAGGATCCTGGTAGACATGGTGGCTCACCTGGTAATTCCAGCAGAGCAGAAAAGCAGAAAAGGGAGACCCAGAGCAAGCTTGACTATGTGAGACTAGAACATATTTGCAAGCTCTGGCTTGATCAAGGACAGTGTCAAAAGACACGCTAAGCATGGCTTGATCCTCGCACTCGAGAAGCCGTAGGCAGTGGATCCTCTGTTAGTTCAAGGGAAGTCCCTGGTCTACAATGAGACACCACACCACACCCCACCACACACACACACACACACACCACATTAGTAATGAGTATATAACCTTGGAAGATCTCCAAGACCTCCAGCATCAACCTTGGGTCCCATCACATACATGAACCCACATTAACCACATCCACCCATACACATAAACACAGTGGAAGAAAAAAGAAAACTGAAAAATACGTCTTAAAATGATCAGCAGTTTTGACTGAACTTGAAATCATCTTCATTTGATTGAAGTCTACATCTCCTCTCAACTAGGCCTGTTAACGTGAACTAACTCTATCATGCTTTCAATCATAATCAAATTACTACAACATGCACTGCTGCTGCTTACACCTCATTTACTCCAACTTTTTTTTTTCATCCATACTTTTCTTTAGCTATCTGAAGAATCTAACGTCCATTTAGTGTGCCACTTCACAAGGGAAATCAAAATCTGTGTTCCACACAACTGACCTCAAATGAAGTCTTGGAGAACAATGTGTTCCTTAATTGGGAACTATTCTGCAAATTTCATGGGAGGTAATAAAAAAGTAACAGTCTGCTTCGGAAGCAGAGACGATTTCTGTGAGGGATAGGCCAGCTGGTTTAACATAATTACAGGTATTCTGGCTACATGGAAGACCCTGTCTCACAAAACAACCAAAAAAAAAGTAAGTCTCACTCTTCGATATGTAATCATAAGATCATGTTTGTATTCCCTGGAAATAATGGTCCTTACAATGAAAGTAAGAATTTTGTCAAGAATATTGTTCCTTAGAGGAAAACCACAATGTAACAAATCACTAGACCTTTCTGAAATCGCAGCATACTGTCACCGTAATGAGAGAAAAAGGCATAGGAATGAACGTTGCAATGATTCATTACTACCGCCACACCAAAGTATTCTCTTCAGCCATTTCCAGGAAGCTAAGTAATGTATGTAGCTTAAGTGCTTTTTCTTTGGTGTTAGACCTTGCCTTATTTTCCTCTAGAAGTCTATCTTTAATTCATGGTTTTCTTTCCCTTTAAATTGTTTTAAAATAAAAAATAATGTTTATAAGTAAAAGATTGATGATCAGAAATATCTCTCCGAGAGTAGAGTAGTTACAAAGCAATCCTCTTACTTAATAATAAAGCTGTGAGGAAGAGGACATAAGAGCAGCTGCAGACTGTGGGAGCACGGGGTTCATTTCCCTCTGAATTAAGGAATTAATCCAGTGTTCAGTGACTATGCCTCATTCCCAGAAATTACAGGAATCTGTGACAATTGTGTAGTGGCCACAGAAAGCAACGGAACTTGTCTGACTTACTATCTGGGTCTTCTGTGGGAATATCATTACAAGAGTCTGTATCTGAGTAGGTTCTTCGGCGTCGCTGAGAAAGTCGGTGAAGTGTAGACACTGGTTCTTTGACAGAGTAGCTACTCCTGCACATTAAATGAAGGGCATTAAGTTAGAAGTTATTAAATAATGAAAACACCCTTTTTCCTAACTAGGCTTTAAATGTGGGTGTCTGCTTGGACTTCACCCTGGAGAACTGAACTAAATGGGAAAGAAGCACAGGAGGAAATGACTTCAAGATAGAGTCCAGTGAGGCAGGGACACAGCAGGTGGCTTCAAATATTTGCAAATTAAGTTATGGATTTCACAACTACATATATCCAAAGTCCATCTATATCTGATGACAAAAGCAGTCTGAGGAAGAATGGCAAAAAGTTTAGAGAGGGTGCCGGAGGTGAAACCACATTAGAAAACAGATGACAAAGACAGCCAAAGGATGGCTAGATCAAACTTTTTAGAGGTGGGCTTGTAGCTCACTGGGCAGAGTGGTCTCCCCATGATGCCCGTAGTTTCATCCCCAGCACTCCATATAACCCCCAGCACTGGAGAGGTAAAGGCACGGGGCATTCAAAGTCAAGGTCACTTCTAGACAATATAGCCCAGTTTGAAACCCAGCATAGGCTATATAAAGGGACCCTGTATGCAAACAACAAAATAAGCACAAACAACATTTTTAAAAAAAAATTTAGTCTACAGACCCAGGCATGGTGAACATGCCTTTACTCTAGCACTCAGGAGACAGAAAGAGGTGGAAATCGTGAGATCGAAGCCGCTTGTATATCTTAGTGTGCCAGGCGATTGGGGCTATAAAACTTGCCACCTTCAAAAGAAAAGGAAAAAATCGGTCTCTAGGGGCGCTAGAGAGATGGCTCAGTGGTTAAGAGCATGGCGCTCTTGCAGAGGACCAGGTTCGGATTCCCACACACAAGGCAGAAAAACAATCCTCTTAAATCCGTTCCAGCGGAACTGGTTTGCTTTCTTCTGACCTCCAAGAGTGCACTGCCTGGACTCGGGTGTACCTACCACACAGCAGGTAATACATACAGGACACATAAAATAACAAATAATAAAAAAATTTAAATAATCAATAAAAAATTATTATCACTCGCTCTCTCTCTCAAGGAAGATCTTTCTCAGTGACAGTCTAGCCATGGTTATACAGTACTATAAAAACTGAGGTAAAATGTAGTGGAGACTCAATATATCAAATATGAGTTTCTATTTAACCATCACTGGATATGCTTCTTAAAGATTTTTTCTACATATTTGTGTGTGGTGTTGTGTGTGGTGTGTGTGTTTGGTGTTCCACTTAAGCATTTTACATACCATATGGAGGTCAGAAGACAAACTGTGGCACATGATTTCCTGTCCTGCTTATGTGAGTTCCTGGGGATTGAAACTTAGGTATTCAGCGCTTGGCAGTGAGCACCTCTGCCTATTAAGCCGTATGCACTCTAAACAACTTTAAAAATGTACAAGTGTGGACAGTGTGGCTGGACTTTGGGTTAAATTATACAGTTTTTCTCTTTCCTGACTCCTGGGGTTTGAGGCCCTTACCCTAAACTACTAAGAAACAGAGTTTCTCTGAAGAAAACAAACCAGCCTTTCACCTCGGGGACGTTCACATTCCACAATATTTGTATAGGTCCCAAATTAATTTCTGAAGACAGGAGGACATACTTTGGACCCAGAATTTCGTCAAAAGAAAGGATCATTTTTACCTCCTGGAACTGGCAAGAACCTAGGGGCGCGGACGGACACTTCATACTTAGAAAAGTAAAAGAGAAAACAAAGTCAAGAGAGACTTCAGCATAATCATTCCAACAGAATGTTTATCTCTAACTGAGCCGTATGAAGAACAGCAATTGTGTAGGCAGAGAAACAAGAGGACGGAGGGAACATCTTACTTGATAGAATGAAGTTAACAACCGAAAAAAGAAGTCAAGAGTGAGTCCCGAAATGTCCTACTAACCAGAACAGTGTCGCCTTCTAACCACCTCTACTGAATAAATATGAAAAAGCCCAAATATAAACCAAAATATATATAAATTGTATCATGCAAATAGCTACACATATGAATAGATATGTAAAATGTACAAAACAGTGTGGTGTATTGTGTGTATATATATATTTTTTATAATAAAAAGGGACATCTAACAAACCAAAAAGTCCTCTAATGAATGATCTTCTCTCTTAGTTCTAGAGGGCACAAGTAGAGTTTCTCTTTGCCATTCATTATTCAGACAGCAGACACAGAGATGTGTCAGGGTAGCTTTCTTGGAGAGCTGCATTAGTATTTCAAGTCTTTAAAGAAACAGATAGATCTTCGATCTAAAGTTTCTAAAAACTATTTATTTTAAAAAAATAAAGAAGCTTGGGGATTGTCTAAGCCTAGTCAAGAAGTTGTTGTTGCCCTTATAAGGCCCTAAGTCTATCTTGATGGAGTACAAATATAAGAAATATTATTTTTGGTTTATTTATTTTTTTGTTCCGTTTTAAAAAAAAAACCCCACCAAGGGCCTTTTGGCGGCATATCTTTAATTCAGCACTCCGATAGCAGGAACAGGACACAGGAGATCTCGAGATTGAGGCAAGCTTTGATCTTCTTTTTTTTTTTTTTGTCTTTTTGAAGACAGGGTTCTCCCTGTAGATCAAGCCTTAGCTGATCTTTATAGTAGTGAGTTTTCTATGCTAAGCTGGGTTCATATAAGGAGACCCTGTCTCAGGAAAGACAAAAAAAAAAAAAAAAAAAAAAATTCATAAGCAGAAATTTAACAATATGACACTACTTAACATATCATTAGAAGATCACAAACTGCCCATTGAAAAAACTAAAAGTTGACACGTAAAACAGACTTATTTTCGTTCTTTAACAATGTCCACCGAAGAGCTATTTACATTAATTGGTTAGGGATTGTCTGATTTGACATACCTGGGGCCACGAGCCTTACAAGTCATCATCAGCATTTATGCTGTTCTTATAAAAATGCTCCATCTGTATTGCAACTTCAAGTGTTGTGGAGAAATTCAGTTGAATCGATTAATAGACTATGTGTAGTATCCGGTACAGCTAACATGCCTACACACAGCATAATCCAAGTCTCCTTTAATTAGGCTATGTGTTACTTGTAATTATTCATCTTAAATCGCACCTATCATTCACTTCTGTGAATAAAATGACACACTCTCTGATCTATACATAATTAGGTTGTGATATAAGCTTAAAATTGCACGTTTATTCATAAAATGAGTCCTAAGCTTACATGAAGTGGTTAAAAGTGGTTAAAAAGAATCAGATAAAATCATTGGAAATTCTCGGGTCTTTGGCAGATAGCCTAGCTGTTTCAGGTTAATTTTTTAAGAGCACCAACACTGCTCTTGCAGAGGACCGGGTCGATCCCCAGCACCCACATGTTGGCTAAGAACCGTATGTAACTCCCAATTCATGTAGACTCCCGTTTCCAGGAGGAATCCGAGTACCCTCTCTGAATCTGCAGCATTCATTGCACGACATGGGTGCACAAACCACATGCAGACAGACATCACACACATACAAAATATAAAAAAAATAAAAAATTTTTTTTTTAATTAAAATCATTTGGATTCTCAAAGATTTTACTGTTTATATCTATAAACTTTCATATGAAAACTGGCAAAAATGTCATAGGCAGAAAAAATAAGTGATTCTTTAACACCCCAGTTTCCCTAATTATAATGAGGAATCCTACTAATGTTGCTAAATAAAATATTTTCATTTGTTTAAAACATTATAGGGGACTCTTAGCCTGGGGGAGGTGTCCACGCACTCCTAATCTTCGCACTTGCAGATGGTCGGAAGAAGCAGGTGGATCTCTGTGAGTTTGGGCTTCAGCCTAGTCTATATAGTGAGTTCCCAGGGCCTGCCTCCGCATATATGCGACCTGTCTCAAACAAAAAATTCAGTTCCTCTACCTCGAGTTACATATGTGGCTTCTCTGAAGACATTTTCTGAGCAAAATGGAAGCAGCTTTGAACTTCTTTTACTGCCTTGTCTTAAAACAAAACTCCAAGTACCCACTACATACAAACCCAAGGAACACAAGACTATATATAGGCCCATCTCAGAAGCAAAGGATTCTTTGTTCAATTAAACATGTTATTTAACAGAGTGTGACATACATACAATTGCCCTAAAAAGCAACATTGCCAAATTGTGTTCTACTGAACCGCAAGTCCTGTGAAAGAAGGGTTTAGCTGCCAATTTTTAGAAGCACTGCATATTATCTCTCCCTCTGAAGGATTCATAATAAACTCAGCATAAAAGAGGATTTGACAAAGCCTAGCAAACTATCCCTGTCAGACTGAGACAGAAAAAAATCCCTACTTCACACATCACACCATAACCTTCCCAAATTATCCTAATGAATGGACATCACCAACTTCTACTGTACACCGTCTACCGGGGACTGTTAGTTCATTTCATCCCACGATAGAAGTCAAGGGTAAATAACACTTGGGCAATGATTTTAATAAACTCTCAAAACGAAACTTGCGGGGTGGTAAGAGAGCCAAGGATAAACTGGATCTCTGTTCTTCTAAGACTGTGCTCTTTTTTTGTCTTTTTTCGAGACAGGGTTCCTGTAGCCCAAGCCTGTCCTGGAACTCAACATTGTAGACGGCTTGGCCTTGAATCACAAAGATCGGCCTGCCTCAGCCTCCAGAGTTGCTGATTAAAGCGCGTGCGCAACCACGCCCGGGCCCTAAGATGTGTTACAATTGATAAACGCATTCTTCCTCCTACACGTTAGAGTTTCTTAAAAATACTTTTGCTGAAAAAGTAGTGTTATCACACACCTTTATCTCACCTGAGTTCAACATGGCCTGCCAGAGTGGGATGTTAAGCGCATGAAAATGAAAAAGAACAAGGCATTTCCAACGAAAGAGTTCCCGTGTTCAGTGCAATGATTGGCCGAGGTGACCATTAAGCACTGTTAAGGGCTCATGATCCTATACTTGACCTGAGCATGAAGGAAAGACCACTGACCAAGAAAATGAAAGAACCAGAGGAAATTAAGTTGACTCTCCTATCAGCGCCGTTCAAATCCAAATGCTAACTACAGAATACTTGTTTCCACGAGAACATTTCAAGTCCTTTCCAACATCTTCAATGATCTACCACATTGTACCCTCATGCTTCTGTAGTTTTTACCAGGGAGAAGCGTGTGCCCAGCCCTTCCTGTGCTGCAGCACACACACTCCATAACACGTTCTTGGACACAGCGGCAAATGGACTGGGCCGCAAGTGAAGGGCAACGCCCTCCTAAGCCCCTGTCGGGGAGAAGACAGAACTTGGCTCAATCACTGCCACGCCCTCAGCTTGGAGAGCCCCAATTAAACTTCCAAGGGTGGTAACGTAGTAGCCAATATCGTTGAGAATTATGCCTGCACAGCGCTTGTCCATCATCAACCTAACCTGCCCAGGGGCAGGCAAGACCATTCAAGCAGCTGAGTTGCAGACTTGGGCCAATCACAAGGTGACAAAAACACTGCACTAAGAGGAGAATGGGAGTGCGAACAGCACCTAAACCCTAACCCTGCCCCATTAAACGCGTCATACAGCTCGCCTCTGTCTCCATTCACGGATTTCCGGGTCTGTGTCTTTTTGACCTTGCATCTCTCATCCCTTTGTTCAGGTTCGGCCCCCGACAACTCCCCAGCAGGCTGGGGTTGTCGCATCTGGTGCCCAACATGGTTTTATTGACAATCCTCCCTCCCCAGCCCAGGTGGCTGGCGGAGGGCAACCCTCCGTCCTTGATTAGGTGAGTAGGGCCCCCTTTTGTTGTTCTTTGTTTTTCAGTTGGTGTTAGGGGTGTGCTTGGCACCACTCCCCCACCTCTCCTTTTCTGTACTTTAGTTTTCTTTGTGTTTGCCCTTGGCTAGGGATGTACATTTCTGCACCACTGTTTTGTTGGTTCTTCCCTCTAAAATTTAACCTCCCTTCCCATTTCCTTCCCTCATGGGGAATATCCCTCCCCAAGTTCAGGAGCCACAGAGGCCCTTAAGGCTCTCCTCTAGACACATGGCCTTAAAATGAAATCATAGGAATTGGATTCATTTGAGAGGAGGCCATTTGCATTTCCCCTCCTCGCCATAATTGCAAGCCTTAAGGGCTCCTGGGTGGAGGATGTTTTCTGCATGAGCATAACTCAGTATGCCACAAGAACTCTGAGGAGTAGTTGGCCCTGCCCTGTGTCGCTGATTTTCACCAGGATGAGGAAGGTCCTCCCCATTCCCAACCCCCCCAAATCCTTCAGCTGCCCCTTGCTAGGGATGCCTCATTCCCTCCCCACCAATATACCTGGAGGGGGTGCCCAGGAAGCTCTCTCCCAACAGAGAGACTAGAGACATCTCATTCAGCTGGCTGTGTATCTTTGGGGTAAGAAAGAGTCAATTCTTTTTTTTTTTTTTTTTTTTCCTTTCATTTTGGTTTGTTTAAACTAAGGTTTCTGGGCTGGGGTGCTTGGTTAGGAGAGCTCGGAGATGGGAGATGCCCTAACTCTCCACTGGTAAATTGCAAACATGGGTTTACCTCAGTGATTTGGAATCCAGTCAAGGGATCTGGATTTTTGGAATCCAGGCAAGGGATAATGACTTTTTGTTCCAGGTCCGACAGGGCTTCAGCTCCATGCATGCAGCATTTCCTCTATGTCTTGGGCTTATGGTAACTGTTCTTCCATGTGTCTAAGCGTGCATCTAAGTTTTTATGTGTGTTTGTAATTTGGTCATTATAATTGTCTAATGTTGGTTCTGTCAAACAAAACAGTGGTCCTGCTTCAAGTTTCAATTTTATGTGCACCAGATCATTCATTTTGCCATGACAGATTAGATACGCATGTGCAAACTTTAAAAATGATATTTAAACATGGATTTGGGGCTGGGAAGAGATGGCTCAGCCAGTAATGAGCCCAAACTGCTCTTGCAGAGGACCTGGGTTCGATTCCAGCACCCCACATGGCAGCACGAACCATCTTTAACTACCGTTCCAGGGTAATCTGACACCGTCTTCTGACGTCCAAGGCATTGCACGACATGGGTGCCACAAACCTACATGCAGACAGTTACATCTCATACACACAAAAACTAAATAAATAATTAATAAAAAAAAAGAAAAAAAGAAAAATGCATTTAAAGGCCCCTAAAAATTAGGTTTGTATCTGTTTTCAAAAGGGATTGCGTGAGGTAACTTGCTCGCTTTGGATACCTACTTTTTTTTGAGCACCTCTGCCGGGCAGCTTTCGGGGATGATCACTGATTTCACATTTAATAGCCTTTGTGACCGGGATGAATTCTTGGACTGTGTGAGAGAGCGAGCACACACTTTAATCCAGTCCTTGGGATGGATGAGGAGGCAGTTCTTTCGTGGAGCTCACTGTCCGTCTCACACCCCAGCTCTGCTATGCTATCTCAAAGGACTAAAGATCATTCGCTTAATAAAGCGAGGTATAATTGATCGTAGTCAGGGAATCCTGAGCTGGCTGGCAAGGAGGTCTTTTAGAGCTGTGGGGCATTCTGAGCTCCCTGGAGTGCCCACCTGGCAACCTTTCGGTCTCTGTAGAGACCCATTTTGGGGGCTGGCACCTGGATCAGTTGGGGTGCTCCATGGCTTCCAGGGGTGGGTGAGGGCAGCCTGGGATAGCTCCTGGTTCTTTACTTGTTTTTTCCCTCTCTGTCCCCCACCACCCTCCCTCTCCCAAGGAAGAAACCATATCCTCCCTGGGTTTGAATTGCTGTTCCCCTGCCAGTCTGGCTCACTCCTGAAGTTCCCGCAGCAGTGTGCGTGGGCCACACCTTATTAATCCTACGCATGCACTTTAATCCTAACAAAACTCACGGTCTTTAGGTGTATGAGATCATTCTGTAGGATTTCTGTAATCAGAAACCAACTGACCCCAATTTCAGCCTAAACTTAACTTAAAACAAGTTAACTTTTCATCCTCGACAGTAGACAACCTCAGCAATGTATATAAAATTGTGAAGATTAAAGTGTTGTTATGTTGACTTTTATAAACTTGAGTCATATTTTACTCTGATTTAAGGTTTCATCTGTAATTTAGAGTTTTCATTCAAGGTGTGGTGCTAAAGTTTTGGGTTGAAACTAGTTTTAAACATATTTTGTTTATGGAGCTGTTTTTTTTTTTTTTCAATGAATAGGCTGCATCTAATACTAATGATTTACTCGTTATCAAATTGATTCATTGTTAAATTGTTATGTGATCTAAAACTGTTAAACATTCCTTTTTATTAATTTTTAGTGAACCATTTCACTGGTTTTCTCTTTTCAGAAGCTAAGGACCTCTTTTAAAAGTGCACTTTGCAGACATTTCACTCCTTTCCCATTGAGTTTGAGTTAGGAATGTTACCTTGTAGCATATCAGTATTAACACCTAGTTGCTTCACCAGGAAAACAGAAGCTGACCATGGGGCTCTCCATGTGGATACTGGTCACACTGACTGATGGGGAAGGTATTTTTGTGGCCTTGAGGTGGCGACCTCAGAGACCTGTAAAGACTGAATTGAATTTAAACTACGTGACTCTGGGACAGAGCCTGTTTTAATAAATAACCTGCCTTTAATAAGTATTTAAACTATTCTTTCCATATTCCAAATGTTAAAACGTTCAATGACAGGTTTTAGTGTATTTTGAATATTGGTTTTGGGAAGGAATAGGGACATGCCTTTAGTGCCCCTCCAAAATCTGCTGTTTGGAGTGTTCTGGCAGGGCTACTTGAAGTCCTTCCTAGGCATGAGGTCTGTTGGGGCCCAGAAGGAAACGGGGGAAAACATGGTGGCCTGTCGGGAGCCAGGGGGGGGGCGACAACCTTCTAATCGAGAAGTGGGCCGGCTCCAGAGGAAGGGGGGCACACGGGGGAGGCATAAGGAGCAGCCTGGGCGACCGAGTGCGTTCCAGGACAGCTGGGAACTGGTGCCTACAGGGAGACCCGGTTCCGAAAAGACCAAAATACCTAAGAGATCAGATAAATAACTACATAATTAAATAAATAACTTCAGTATATTAAAAGTTTTGCTGTACGTACGCGTTTGTCATTTGCTATTTGTATTCTCCCGGGCATGCTTAAAGCCACGCTGGATTGGTGCGGGTCGATCAACGCGGGTGTTTAGCCGGATTTTGAAATATAGAAGCTCACGTTTTTATTTGGGCATTTTCTGTGCTTTTTCCAAAAATACTGTATTGCAGCCTACACTGTTATCTCTTACCCGGGAAATAAATGTTTTAATTACTTGTTAAAACTGGAAATTCAGGATGACCTCTGCTTTCATGCAAGTTAGCTCTCATGGTATCGAACCGGGCTATAAAAATGAAAAAAAACTGTTAAAATATATTTTTCGTACGGATTCTATGTGAAGGCTGCTGAAAAACAGTCAATGCAGAGTGCAAGTGCTGAGGAGGTTTGTGTGACCGGTACCAAAGGACCACCCATATACTAAGTTAAATTTGTTAGGTTCCAGTCAACTTAGTTTACAAAATCAACATGTAGCAGGGGTTGTGGTTGCTCACACCCTTAATTTAGGCCCTTGGGGCGCCAAGATGGAGTGGTGCTCTTTTGTACAGTTCACGGCCCTCGGTTCGTGTCCTAAAGACGCTTGCGTCCGGCATGGTGCACTCCAGGGAGCTTTGTCTCGAAAGCCAAAATGCGAGAAAACAATCCAAAATACACTTTGTCTCATTAGTCAACGCGTTTGTTTTAATGAGTGTTGGTTTTGTTCAGCTCTTATATGCCATATACCTGGCACCTCCAGGTTTGTAAATTGATTACGCTCCCTGATTAAGCCCGTAAATTGTGTCTAACTACTCACGCTTCGTTTTTTGCTGGGCCTCCTCTGAATCGGATTACTGTCCTATCCGCGTGGTTGTTACTTTCCTCCTCTCCTGGTGTGCACCTGACCTCCCTGTTACCTGTTTGGATTTTTAAAATGGGCCCCGGTAAATGGGGTTACTCTGGACCGACCGCATGTACTTTTGTTTCTTTGCAAGAGCTTGCTTTTCTATTTCCTTTAACTCACCCGCTAATTCGGTCATAAAAGCTAGACTTCTATCGTTCCGTCATCCACTGCCTTCGAGTCCCACAAGCTAGAACCAGTTTGGATGGCTTGGTCATCCTCTTATCAGTTTATTTCTGTTCTGATCGTGTTACAACCTTTCTTTTGGGAAAACTCCACCGTCTCAGGCTAAAGGGTTGAAACAAGAAAAAGACATGTTCCTATTGTAAGTACTTAAGTATTGTCAGAGTCGCCCAGGCGTCACGTCCGGTGGCGCCCGCTCTACTCCCTTCGCCAGCTTTCAGGGACGGCAGAGGCCGGGGTCTTGTGTGGTTCAAGGGCCCGCCGGGTGCCTCCCAAGTCCTTCCCGGAGACGGCCTGGGGCCCCCGCGGATACCCTGTCTTGCCCCGCCCCCCCCCCCCCGTTTTTTTTTTTTGTTGTTGTGGTTGTTTTTTGGTCCATTCCTGGCTTGTACCTGACTCCCTGTTACAGGATCTTGCTGGTTACACCTGCTTATTGTATGGTTTTTAAGTCCCTCCTCCAGTCATTTTATACAATGCTGCTTGAATTATTGTCCAATCCTTATTTAGAATATTATACAGTAATTACAGGTGTTAGGCTGGTGTAACTCCGCTTCGGCCTGGCTTTTAATGAACCATTCCTACACTTGCTATAGCACTTCGGCCTGAGGGCCCGATTTCGGGCACCACACTGTTCCTTGTCCCTCGTAAGGTCAACAGCCGGGGGCCTAGTCGTTGGGAGGCCTCTCCTGACCTGTCGCTGCACTTGTGGTTCACCGTCCTCCTGGGCCGGGCGGTTTGGAGATCCATAGCCAGTGTCCGGTCTTCGTAAAGATGGTGTGAACGGTCTTCCGGATTCCACAAAGGGAGCCGTAGTCTAGAACGACTGATTTGTTGTGGGATGGGACTTGTCCTGTGTGTTGCCTGGAATTTGGTCAATGCAAAGGTTCCAGTAGAGCAGAGGCCTCTCCCCCTCAAAAGTCTGAGGGGCCCTGGGACTCCGATCTCAACCTGACCTTGACGAAAACAAAACGGGTTTATCGGTACTAATGGTATGGACTTATTAACCCAAAGGGAAAAAGTATAACAAAAGTGCGTAATCATTCATCCTTTCCTTTACAGTCCGGGCCGAGACTGTGCCTGCCCACACTTAGGTATTTCTACGTCATCTAAAGTACACTCATGTGAGCGTTGTTGGGGTCTTCATCTATTAACAAAGTCTCTGATCTCCTATTGAATTAACCATTCCCGAAGAGGCAGAACTCACACCTATGATACTGAATTTTCCTGGAAGCGCTCCTGAGGTTCCAGCTCTATCATTCGAACAAATGAAAAAATGGATGCAGCGCCAAATAATGGATGCCTTTTGGATTACCCCTGGTTTCAGAACAATTTAACTGGCCTTTTAAATGTTGGCACTTCCTTCACTCTGTTCCTCTCTTGGTTCCCAGTCTAGAAAATGTACCTAGCAAATTTTGCCTTCACAGGCACTAGTGCCTGGCATTTGTTTCTCGTAACTTATACCTTTTTGGGTCTTTTTCGCTAGAAGCTGCTGAGCAGGGTACTCAGGTCACCATCTTCTATTGTTCGAGATGGAATGAAGTCAGGACTGGTTGCGCCCCGATCCTGCTGGCATGGGGTAACTCCTCAGCGGGTAATGGTGATTATGCAAACGCTTTTATCAGTGAAACCTTTCTCGGGTTCCCATTACAAGGCTTACATTTTTGCTGACTTCTAGGTCCACTTGTGGAATCTGTATCTTTTATGACTGTCTGCGTCCTTGGTCCCACTCCCTTTTGGGTTCTCCTCTCCCTTGCCAGTCAGGCTTGTGACTCTCGTGGGCTGCCTTTCTCTGGATGCTGGTTTTGGTTCCACAGCTTGTCAGGTATTTTTTCTTTATGTCTGTGCGCTTTTGAAATATAAACTGCCCATTGTGGGTCTTTCTTTCTGGTTCCCTCTATTGCTGTAAGCTCCTTATATGTTTGATTGCTCTTGAATCTTATACAAGAGCACTTTGAGGTCAAAGTTTCTATCTATACATTTTATAGAGCATTTTCGGTGTCTTTGTTCCTGGGTTACCTACCACTTCATGCTATGGTTTTTTATGCTTTGGTATTTTGGTCAGTGCTCCCCCGCTGTCGTCGTATATTTTTTCGTCGCTATTTTACGCTCTTGACATTTTTTTTTGTTTGNAACTTAAAAACACAAAGACCAAGACATGTACAGTAGAGTGCAAGGACTCAGGTGGGATGGGGGGCATGGAAAGGGAAATGACTCTAAATTCAATTGAAAAATGATGTAAGATTTATGGAAAAAGTTTAATAACAATAAAATTAAAAAAAAAAAAACACAAAGAGAATGTGTATTAAAGAGCTGCTTATCCAAGCGCTTGGACAAAACTGCCATCCAAAGTGAGCTAAAAAAAAATAAAAATAGAGCTGGGCGTGGTGGCGCACGCCTTTAATAATCCCAGCACTCAGGAGGCAGAGGCAGGCAGATCTTTGTGAGTTCAAGACCAGCCTGGTCTACATAGTGAGTTCCAGGACAGCTGGAGCTACAGGGAGACCCTGTCTCAAAAAGACCAAAAAATTAATTAATGTATTAATTAATAGATTAATTAATTAATTAAAAACAGGTCACATGCCAAACACTGATGAGAGATATGACAATCGCCACCCAAAATGAAAATTGCTTTTAATTAAAAATGCCATTCTCAGCCGGGCGGTGGCGCACGCCTTTAATCAGCGCTTGGGAGGCAGAGGCAGGCAGATCTTTGTGAGTTCAAGGCCAGCCTGGTCTACAGAGCGAATTCCAGGATAGCTGGGGCTCCAGGGAGACCCTGTCTCAAAAAGACAAAAAAAAAAAAAAAAAAGCCATTCTCAAATGATATAGAACAGTCAGCCACCTTGACAGAATAACTTTTTGTAGAAACATTCATAAATTAAAATGTACCTAGATATTCTAAAGAGCTACAAATAATACCTTACAACAGCAGCTTAATGTCTATTTTAGAAAAAGAAAGCACTAAAATCCTCTTCCATTGAAAGTCGTTTATTTCTCTGGTGTAAGTGAACAATGTCACTACATTTGCCTCTTGTAGAACAATGTAAATAACAACGCATATACATCTTAAATTTGGTAGGTCATAAAATTTAGAATGCAGTCATCTAAGAAAATAAATAAATAAAAATTAAATATTTTAACCTGGCTTTTGGTATTGACAAATCAGTAGTGTCAACTTCACATATGAAGGACAGCAGAATCTGATTTATTTTTTTAATGCTCAATATGTCATGGTATTTGGGCTAAAGTTATTTAGAATATTAAGTATTTCCTTTCTGTTTAAAGGAAAACAATACAATCACCATCAAGCTACTCTGATAACTCATTTTAAGCTGGGGTGAAGTGACCTTTTGGTCCATGGCACAAGTTATATATCACATTTCTGTCAACCAAACCTGGCGAGATTTCATGTTTATAAGCTACAATATACACTGACCACACTGTCAGTCCCTCACAGTTTTTTAGAAAAATATCTACATTTGTCCTTATGGATGTCAAAATGTTACACCATCATTTGTTTAAAAAAAAAAAAAAGATGCACATTCATACTGTGAAGTTATTAGGAAAATACTCTTGCAAATAAACTATATAAAGATAAAATACACTTCAAAAGTATGTGGGTTGTTTGTTTTACAATATTCTATAAAGTGCAGAGAAATCCTAAGTAAAGGGAAAAACTACTCCCTATAACAAGTTTAATTACAGCAGCTTTTGCATAGCAATACTTAGGGGAAGTTGGACACTTTGGGTTCCTCAAGAAGAGGATGGAAGAGGGTCTTCCAATTCAGATTGTGTTTTGGCCATAAGTCTGCTTTCTTCAGGAATGGTTGCTGATGCCGAATCTCCATTAAGTGTGTTTCCTGAACAGTGAAGAGGTCCTGTGAAAAAGGTAATTAAAAGGTTAAACACCTTAGCAGTGTTAACGCCAGTCCTCTGTGAAAGATTTCAAGTCTGTTCAAGGAAATAAAATTCCTTTAGTTTCCTATTAATCTTTCATTTGTATGCTTAATAGGGATTTAAAATCTAACTTTTTTTCTACTGACAGACCTAAGAAGAAACTTCAGAGTTTAAGAGATAAATTACGTTGGGTTTGTGTGTGTCAGGACCAACCAAGGCTGTTTCAGGACCAAGGCTGACACATAATGGACTATCAATGCATAACTGCTGAATTATTTAGCCTTTCTTAACTATTGGTTTTTCAGCCTCATTGTCTTTATGCTCTTAGTATCTTTCTAAGATCACACGATTTGTAACTTAATAGAGACTTCTGAGCAAAGCTAACAAAGTAACACATGTTGGAAGTTCTTCTCATATGAAACACAAAGAACCTCCAACGAACTCAGCCACACAGCTGAAGTACTGGCGGCAGCGTCTAATTCAAAGCAGTTGTACTCCCACACACACTGAAGTCACCAAGATCCCCACGTACTACTAGAGTTTGCCAAGATACACACACTGTTGGAATTTACCAAGACCATTTGGAGGGGGGCATGACTTTTTGTTTGGTTTTGTTCTTTGAGACAAAGTCTCACTCTGTAGCCCAGGCTGGTCTGGAACTCAGGACAGAGCCCAAGCTAGCTTTATTTATTTACTTTTCTAATTTTTAAAAACAAATGTTCAAAATCAAAAGCACTTCAAAGGAAGAATATTCTCATATTAAAGATTTTCAGGGACTGGAGAGATAGCTCAGGGGTTAAGAGCACTGGCTGTTCTTGCAGAAGACCTGGGTTCAAATTCTAGCACCAACATGGCAGCTAATAATCGTCTATAACTCCAGTTCCAGGGAATCTGACACCCTTTTCTGTCTCCCCAGGCATTGAAGGACATGAGTGCACTTACATACATGTAGGCAATACATGTATACATACACATTAGAGTTGGAACTTAGTTGGTACAGTACATACAGGAGGCTCTGGACCCAGTCCCCTGCCCTGAATAAATCACCTGGTAGTACATCCGAACACTCTCTCAAGAAGTGAGGCAGAAGAATCAGGAATTCAAGGTCAATCTCCTCTACATAAAGAGTTCAAGGCCAGCCTGGGTCATGGAAGACTCTGTCTTAATCAAAACAAGGCAGGGGGCTGCCAGCTGTGGGGGCGCATGCCTTTAATCCTAGCACTTGGGAGGCAGAGGCAGGCAGATCTTTGTGAGTTCAAGGCCAGTCTGTGACTTCTATGACAGCTGGGGCTACAGGAGACCCGTCTCGAAAGACCAAAAAAAAAAAAAAAAAAAAAAAAAAAAAAGGCAGGGGGTGAAGCTTTCAACTAAAACTGGAAGAATACTAATTCTCAGCATTGTCAAATAAAAGACTAACTTTACCATAAACAAAGAAATTTAAGGATGTTTCTCACCCTGAAGACTTTGGGTGACCTGAGATACATGTATGTATATATGTATGCATATGTATGTGTGGCTGGCTTGATAACAGTCTTAACAGCTAAGTCCTTTGCCTTCTAAATCTCTGAAAATGAGTCAGCCATGATGATGTGTGCTTACAGTCCAACACTGGAGAGACCGAGGCAGGAGGACTGCAAAAAGTTCAAGGTTGGACAGGTCCATGTAGGAGTTTCAAGGCTGGACTGGGGCATGTAGGAGTTTCAAGGCTGGACTGTTCCATGTAGGAGTTTCAAGGCTAGACTGGTTCACGTAGGAGTTTCAAGGCTGGTCCAGGTAGGAGTTTCAAGGCTAGCCTGGACTGCACTGGAGTTTCAAGGCTGGACTGGTCCATGTAGGAGTTTCAAGGCCAGCTAGTTTGTCTCAAAAAACAAAAATGGGGAAGTGGGTAGAGAGATGGCTCAGCAGTTAAGAACACAGCTGCTCTTGCAGAGGACCTGGATTTAGTTCCCAGCACCCACATGGCGGCTAACAACCATCAGTAACTTCAGTTCCAGGAGATCTGACACCTTCTTCTGACCTCTGTGGGCAACGTGCACCTACCTACATGCAGGCAATACACTCATATGCATAAAATAAAAAAAATATTTTTTAAACAGGCTAGGGAAATGGATCTGCAACTAAAGCACTTGCTGCACAAACAAGTGAGGACCTGGTAGACATGGTGGCTCACCTGTAATTCCAGCCTCAGAAAGCAGAGAAAAGGGAGCCCCAGAGCAAGTTGACTAGTGAGACTAGACATATTTGCAAGCTCTGGGCTTGATCAAGAGACAGTGTCAAAAAGAAGCTAAGCATGGCTTTGATCCTAGCACTCGGAGGCAGAGGCAAGTGGATCTCTGTTAGTTCAAGGCCTACCTGGTCTACATAATGAGACACCCACACCCACACACACACACACACACACACACACACATATAGTTAAGAGTAATAACCTTGGAAGATCTCCAAGACCTCCAGCATCAACCTTGGGTCCCATCACATACATGAACCCACATACACATCCACACCATACACATAAACACATGAAAAAGAAACTGAAAATACGTCTAAAATGATCAGCAGTTCTGACTGAAATCATCTTCATTTGATGAAGTCTACATCTCCCTCTAACTAGGCCTGTTAAGTGAAATAACTCTATCATGCTTTCAATATAATCAAATACTACAAATGCACTGCTGCTGTTACACCTCATTTCATCCATACTTTTTTTTTTTCATCCATACTTTTCTTTAGCTATCTGAAGAATCTAACGTCCATTTAGTGTGCCACTTCACAAGGGAAATCAAAATCTGTGTTCCACACAACTGACCTCAAATGAAGTCTTGGAGAACAATGTGTTCCTTAATTGGGAACTATTCTGCAAATTTCATGGGAGGTAATAAAAAAGTAACAGTCTGCTTCGGAAGCAGAGACAGATTTCTGTGAGAGCAAGGCCAGCCTGGTACATAACAAGTTCTAGGGCTACATGAAAATCCTGTCTCAAAAAAAACCAAAAAAAGTAAGTCTACTCTTAGAGATGTAATCATAAGATCATGTTTGTATTCCCTGGAAATAATGGTCCTTACAATGAAAGTAAGAATTTTGTCAAGAATATTGTTCCTTAGAGGAAAACCACAATGTAACAAATCACTAGACCTTTCTGAAATCGCAGCATACTGTCACCGTAATGAGAGAAAAAGGCATAGGAATGAACGTTGCAATGATTCATTACTACCGCCACACCAAAGTATTCTCTTCAGCCATTTCCAGGAAGCTAAGTAATGTATGTAGCTTAAGTGCTTTTTCTTTGGTGTTAGACCTTGCCTTATTTTCCTCTAGAAGTCTATCTTTAATTCATGGTTTCTTTCACAATGTTTTAAATATAAATGTAGTAAGTAAAAGATTATGATACCCAGTAAATATATCTCCAGATAGAGTAGTTACAAAGCAATCCTCTTACTTAATAATAAAGCTGTGAGGAAGAGGACATAAGAGCAGCTGCAGACTGTGGGAGCACGGGGTTCATTTCCCTCTGAATTAAGGAATTAATCCAGTGTTCAGTGACTATGCCTCATTCCCAGAAATTACAGGAATCTGTGACAATTGTGTAGTGGCCACAGAAAGCAACGGAACTTGTCTGACTTACTATCTGGGTCTTCTGTGGGAATATCATTACAAGAGTCTGTATCTGAGTAGGTTCTTCGGCGTCGCTGAGAAAGTCGGTGAAGTGTAGACACTGGTTCTTTGACAGAGTAGCTACTCCTGCACATTAAATGAAGGGCATTAAGTTAGAAGTTATTAAATAATGAAAACACCCTTTTTCCTAACTAGGCTTTAAATGTGGGTGTCTGCTTGGACTTCACCCTGGAGAACTGAACTAAATGGGAAAGAAGCACAGGAGGAAATGACTTCAAGATAGAGTCCAGTGAGGCAGGGACACAGCAGGTGGCTTCAAATATTTGCAAATTAAGTTATGGATTTCACAACTACATATATCCAAAGTCCATCTATATCTGATGACAAAAGCAGTCTGAGGAAGAATGGCAAAAAGTTTAGAGAGGGTGCCGGAGGTGAAACCACATTAGAAACAGAAGACAAAGACAGCAAAATGGAGGCTAGATCAAACATTTTTAGAGGCTGGGCTCTGAGCTCACTGGCAGAGTGTCTACCATGATGCCCTGAGTTTAATCCCCAGCACTACATATAACCCCAGCACTGGAGAGGTAAA
Source organism: Rhizomys pruinosus (assembly GCA_009823505.1). Lineage (NCBI taxonomy): Eukaryota > Metazoa > Chordata > Mammalia > Rodentia > Spalacidae > Rhizomys > Rhizomys pruinosus. The sequence goes on along the minus strand of VZQC01007398.1, from coordinate 5,067,997 downwards.
GGCAGGGGAATTCAAAGTTCAAGGTCATTCTAGACAATATAGCCAGTTTGAAACCAGCATAGGCTATATAAGACCCTGTCTGAAAAACAAAATAAGCAAAAAACTATTTTAAAAAAATTAGTCTACAGACCCAGGCATGGTGACACATGCCTTTAATCCTAGCACTCAGGAGACAGAAAGAGGTGGAACTCTGTGAGATCGAAGCCAGCTTGATATATATATAGTTCCAGGCCATCTGGGGCTATAAAACTTGCCACCTCAAAGAAAAGAAAAATCGGTCTAGGGGCTAGAGAGATGGCTCAGTGGTTAAGAGCACTGGCTGCTCTTGCAGAGGACCCAGGTTCGATTCCCACCACCCACATGGCAGAAAACAATCATCTATAACTCCAGTTCCAGAGGAATCTGATGCTTTCTTCTGACCTCCAAAGGCACTGCCTGACTCGGGTGTACTTACACACAAGCAGGTAATACATACAGACACATAAAATAAAAATAATAAAAAATTAAATAATAAATAAAAAATTATCACTCGCTCTCTCTCTCAAGGAAGATCTTTCTCAGTGACAGTCTAGCATGGTTATACAGTACTATAAAAACTGAGGTAAAATGTAGTGGAGACTCAATATATCAAATATGAGTTTCTATTTAACCATCACTGGATATGCTTCTTAAAGATTTTTTCTACATATTTGTGTGTGTGTGTGTGTGTGTGTGTGTGTATGCTTGTGCCATAGCATACATATGGAGGTCAGAAGACAACTGTGGCACTGATTCTGTCCTGTCATGTGAGTTCTGGGGATTGAACTCAGGTCATCAGGCTTGGCAGTGAGCACCTCTGCCTATTAAGCCATGCACTCCTAACAACTAAAAATGTACAAGTGTGGGAAGGTGCTGACCTTTGGGTTAATTTATACAGTTTTTCTTTCCTGACTCCTGGGGTGAGGCCCTTATACTAAACACTAAGAAACAGAGTTTCTCTGAAGAAAACAAAACCAGTCCTTTCCACTTGGAGTTCACATTCCACAATATGTGTTATAGGCAAAAATAATTTCTCTAAATAGGCATACTTTGGACAGAATTTAGTCAAAAGAAATGATCATTTTTACCTCTCTGAACTGCAAGAACCAGGGTGGCTGACTGAACGCTTCATCTAGAAATTAAAAGAGAAAAACAAAAAGACTTCAGCATAATCCTATTCAAACAGAATGTTATCTCTAACTTATCATAATTAACATAAGTTTATTCAGAGAAACAGATTCTTAGTTAACACTTACTTTTATAGACTTAAGTAACAACCTAAACAGAATGTCAAGCTTTTCTCCCTAATCACCACTAACCAGAAAGTGTCTCAACACCTACTGAAAAATATTAAAATCCAAATTATAAACATATATATAAATGTATATGCAAATATCTACACATATGATATAGATATGTAAAAGTACCAAAACAGTGTGTGTGTATGTGTGTGTATATATATATTTTTTATAATAAAAAGGGACATCTAACAAACCAAAAAGTCCTCTAATGAATGATCTTCTCTCTTAGTTCTAGAGGGCACAAGTAGAGTTTCTCTTTGCCATTCATTATTCAGACAGCAGACACAGAGATGTGTCAGGGTAGCTTTCTTGGAGAGCTGCATTAGTATTTCAAGTCTTTAAAGAACTGAGAAGAATCTTCGATCTCAAGTTTCTAAACTATTTATTTTAAAAAATAAAGAAGTTGGGGATGTAAGCTTAGTCACAGAGTGCTTGTTTGCCATATACAAGGCCCTAAGTCTAATCCTTGAAATGGTAAAAATAAAAAGAAATATTATTTTTGGTTTATTTATTTTTTTGTTCGTTTAAAAAAAAAAAACCCACAAAGGGGCCTGGTGGTGCATGCCTTTAATCTCAGCACTCAGAAGCAGGAACAGGCAGATCTCTGAGATTGAGGCCAGCCTGATTCTTTTTTTTTTTTTTGTCTTTTTGAGACAGGGTCTCCCTGTAGCTCAGCTTAGCCTGATCTTATATAGTGAGTTTCATGCTAGCTGAGTCTATCAGGAGACCCTTGTCTCAGAAAGACCAAAAAAAAAAAAAAAAAAAAAAATTCATTAAGCAGAATATTTAATAAATATGACACATACTAAATATAATTTAGAAGATCCAAACTGCCCATGAAAAACTAAAAGTTGACAAGTAAAACAGACTATTTTAGTTTTAACAAGGTCACAGAAGAGCTATTTACACTAATGGGTTAGGATGTCTGATTTGACATACATGGGCCCAAGAGCCTTACAAGCTCACATCCAGCATTATGCTGTCTATAAAATGTCCACTCTGTATTTGCACTTCAAGTGTTGTGGAGAAATTCAGTTTTGAATGATTAATAGAATATGTGTAGGATCCAGGTACAGCTAACATGATACACACAGACATAAAAGTCTCCTTTAATAGGAATTGTGTACTTTGTAATTATTCATCTAATGACTATCCATTCATTCTGTGAATCAAAATGACAACTCTCTGGATATACATAATTATTTGTGATATAGCTAAATGCAAGTTTATTCATAAAATGAGTCCATAAGCATTACATGAAGTGAGTTTAAAAAGATCAGATAGAAATCATTTTGGAAATTTCTCGGGTCTTGGGAGATAGCCTAGCTTTAGGTTAATAAGAGCACCACATGCTCTTCGCAGAGGACCAGGGTCGATCCTCCAGCACCCACATGTGTGGCTAAAACCGTACTGTAACTCCAATTCCATGTGAGACTCCAGTTCCAGGGGAATCCGAGTACCCTCTTCTGAACTCACGCACATTGCACGAACATGGGTGCACAAACCTACCATGCAGACAGACATTCACACACATACAAAAATAAAATAAAATTAAAAAATTTTTTTTATTAAATCATTTGAATTCTCAAAGGATTTTACTTTTTATATCTAAAACTTTCATACTGAAAACTGGCCAAAAAGGTCATCAGGCAGAGAAAAATTAGTGATATCTTTAGACATCACAGTTTCCTTAATTACTAATGAGAATCCTACTAAATTTCCTGTTGATAAATAAAATATTTTCATTTTAAAACATTTATAGGGGACTTGCTGGGAATGGTGCCACGCACCTCTAATCTTAGCACTTGAGAGGTAGAAGCAGGTGGATCTCTGTGAGTTTGAGGCTAGCCTAGTCTATATAGTGAGTTCCAGGCCTGCCACAGCCATATAATGAGACCCTGTCTCAAACAAAAAAATTCAGATTCCTCTACATAGAGTTACATATGTGGCTTCTCTGAAGACATTTTCTGAGCAAAATGGAAGCAGCTTTGAACTTCTTTTACTGCCTTGTCTTAAAACAAAACTCCAAGTACCCACTACATACAAACCCAAGGAACACAAGACTATATATAGGCCCATCTCAGAAGCAAAGGATTCTTTGTTCAATTAAACATGTTATTTAACAGAGTGTGACATACATACAATTGCCCTAAAAAGCAACATTGCCAAATTGTGTTCTACTGAACCGCAAGTCCTGTGAAAGAAGGGTTTAGCTGCCAATTTTTAGAAGCACTGCATATTATCTCTCCCTCTGAAGGATTCATAATAAACTCAGCATAAAAGAGGATTTGACAAAGCCTAGCAAACTATCCCTGTCAGACTGAGACAGAAAAACCTACTTCACTACATCAACCACAACTTCCCAAATTAGACTGACCATCACACTTCTACTGTACATCTGTCTCAAAGGGCACTGTTAGTTCATCATCCACTGATTAGAAGTCAAGGGTTAAATAAACTTGGGCAATGATCCTTACTAACTCTCCAAAACGAAACTTGCTGGGGTGGGTAAGAGAGCCAAGGAATAAACTGGACTCTGTTCTTCTAAGACGTGTTCTTTTTTTGTCTTTTTTCGAGACAGGGTCTCCCTGTAGCCCCAGCTGTCCTGGAACTCACATTGTAGACCAGGCTGGCCTTGAACTCACAAAGATCGGCCTGCCTCTGCCTCCCAAGTGCTAGGATTAAAGGCGTGCGCCACCACGCCCGGCCTAAGATGTGTTAATTGATAAAGCATTCTTCCTCCTACAAGTAAGTTCCTAAAAATACTTTGCTGAAAAGTAGTGTTATCAAACTTTATCTCACCTGAGTTCCACATGGCATGCCAGAGTGGATTTAAGAGCATGAAAAGAACAAGGAATCCAACGAAAAGAGTTCCCCGTGTTCAGTGCAATGAGGCAGGAAGGTGACATTAAGCACCTGTTAAGTGGCTCAGATCCTACACTTGACCTGATGCAGAAGACACTTGACAGAGAAAATGAAGACCAGAGGAATTAAGTGACTTCCCTACTCAGAGAGTTCAAATCCAAATGCTAACTACAGAATACTTGTTTCCACGAGAACATTTCAAGTCCTTTCCAACATCTTCAATGATCTACCACATTGTACCCTCATGCTTCTGTAGTTTTTACCAGGGAGAAGCGTGTGCCCAGCCCTTCCTGTGCTGCAGCACACACACTCCATAACACGCTCTTGACACAGGGCAAATGGAGGCAGCAGCTGCAGGGCAAGCCATCCTAAGCCCTCTGAGGGGGAGAAGACCAGAACATTGGCACACATGCCAAGCCCCTCAGCTGAGAGCAAAATTAAATACAAAGGGTGGAAATGTAGTAGCCAATATGTTGAGAATTATGCATGCACAGAGCTTGTCCCTCATCAACCTAACCTGCCCAGGGGCAGGCAAGACCATTCAAGCAGCTGAGTTGCAGACCTGGGCCAATCACAGGGCAACACAACACTGCACTAAGAGGAGAGTGGGAGTGCGAATAGTACATAAACCCTAACCCTGCCCCCAATAAACGAGTCCTCAACAGCTCGCCCTCTGTCTACATTCACCGGATTTCCAGGGTCTGTGTCTTGACCTTGCATCTCTCACCCCTTTGTTCACAGTCGGACCACGAAATTCCCCAGCAGGCCTGGGGGATTGTCTGCATCTGGTGCCCAACATGGTTTTATTGACAATCCTCCCTCCCCAGCCCCAGGTGCTGGCGAGGCACCCCCGTCCTTGATAGGTGAGTAGGCCCCCTTTTGTGTTCTTTGTTTTTCAGCTGGTGTTAGGGTGTGTGCCTGGCACCACTCCCCCAACCCACCTCTCTTTCTCTCTAGTTTTCTGTGTGTTTGCCCTTGGCTAGGGATGTACATTCCGGCACCGCTGCTTTGTTGGTTCTTCCCTCTAACACTAACCTCCCTTCCCATTTCCTTCCCTCATGGGGAATATCCCTCCCCAAGTTCAGGAGCCACAGAGGCCCTTAAGGCTCTCCTCTAGACACATGGCCTTAAAATGAAATCCTGGGACTTGGATTCATTTGGGAGAAGGCCGTTTGCATTGCCCCTCCTCGCCATAAAACTGCAAGCCTTAAGGGCTCCTTGGTGGAGGATGTTCTGTGTGAGCATAACTCAGCCTGCCAAAAGAACACCAAGGAGAAGTTGGCCCTGCCCTGTGTCCCTGACTTTCACCAGGATGAGGAAGGTTCCTCCCCATCCCAACCCCCCCAAACTCCCTTCAGCTGCCCCTGCTAGGGATGCTCATTCCCTCCCCACCAATATACCCTTGGAGGGGGGCCCAGGAAGCTCTCTCCCACCAGAGGGACTAGAGACATCTCCTTCGGCTGGCTGTGTCTTTTGGGTAAGAAAGAGCTCAATTCTTTTTTTTTTTTTTTCTTTTTACTTTCATTTTGGTTTTGTTTAAACTCAAGTTTCCAGTTTCCTTGAGCGCAGAGATGGGGGATGCCCTAACTCTCCACTGGTAAACTGCAAACATGGGGTTCACCTCAGTGATTTGGAATCCAGTCAAGGGATCTGGATTTTTGGTTCTGGGACTGACAGAGCGTTGGCTCCATGTGGGCAGCATTTCCTCTCTTCGTCTATGTCTTGTGTTTATGGTAACTGTTCTTCTGTGTGTCTGAGCGTGCATCTAAGTTTTTATGTGTGTTTGTAATTTGGTCATTATAATTGTCTCATGTTGGTTTTGTCAAACAAAGTGGCTGCTTCAAGTTTCAATCCTTTATGTGCACAGAATCATTCATTTTGGCATGCCATACTAGATACGCATGTGCAAACTTTAAAAATTGATATTGAAAAATGCATTTGGGGCTGGAGAGATGGCTCAGCAGTTAAGAGCACCAACTGCTCTTGCAGAGGACCTGGGTTCGATTCCCAGCACCCACATGGCAGCTAAGAACCATCTTTAACTACAGTTCCAGGGGAATCTGACACCGTCTTCTGACGTCCAAGGCATTGCACGACATGGGTGCACAAACCTACATGCAGACAGTACACTCATACACATAAAAAAATAAATAAATAATTAATTAAAAAAAAGAAAAAAGAAAAATGCATTTAAAGGCCTAAAATTAGGTTTGTATCTGTTTTCAAAAGGGATTGTATGAGGTAACTTGCTTGCTTTGGAATTACCTACTTTTTTTGAGACCTCTGCAGGCCAGATTCTCTGGGTGGATGCATCCTGATTTAACATTAATTAGCCTTTGGAACCGGGAATGAATTCTTGGACTGGGTGTCAGGTGGCACACACCTTTAATCCCAGTCCTTGGGAGGCTGAGGCAGGCAGTTCTTTGTGAGCTCAAGGTCAGTCTCCACCCAGCTGCTATGCCTATCTCAAAGGACCAAAGATAATCTGCCTCTTAACTAGCTAGTAAAATTTGCATCAGTAGTCAGGAATCCTGCGCTGGCTTGGAAGGAGGTCTTTAGAGCTTGGGGAATTCCTGAGCTCCCTGGAGTGCCCACCTGGCAACCTTTCGGTCTCTGCTAGAGACCCATTTTGACGTCTGGCACCTGGATCAGTTGGGGTGCTACATGGCTTCCAGGGGTGGGAGAGGGCAGCCTGGGATAGCTAATGGTCTTTATTGTGTTTCCTATCTGTCCCCCCACCACCCCTTCCTCTCATAGGAAGCTAACATACCTCCCTGGGTTTGAACTGCTGTCCTGCCAGTCTGGCCACTCCTGGAAGTTCCCCAGCCAGGTGTGGTGGGCCACACCTTTAATCCTAGCATGACTTTAATCCTAACACAACCAAGGTCTTTAGGTGTAGAGATCATTACTGTAGGATTTCTGAATCAGAAACAACTGACCCAATTTCATCCTAAATTAAAAATAGTTAACTTTATCTGACAGCTAGACAACCTCAGCACTGTATAAATTGTGAAGATTAAAGTGTTGTTATGTTGACTGTTATAAACTTGAGTCATATTTTACTCTGATTTAAGTTTTCATCTGTAATTTAAAGTTTTCATCAAGGTGCTGAAGTTTTGGGTTTGAAACTAGTTAAACATATTTGTTTTATGGAGCTGTTTAAATGAATAGGCTTGCATCTAATGCTAATGATTTGCTTCATATCAAGTTGATTCACAAGTGAACTGTCATGTAAGCTAAAACTGTTAAACATTCCCTTTTTATTATTCTTAGAACATTCACTGGTTTCTTTTCATAAGCTAAGTACCTCTTCTTAAAAGTGCACTTTGCAGATGTTTCACTCCTTTCCATTGAGTTTGAGTTAGGAATGTTACCTTGTAGCATATCAGTATTAACACCTAGTTGCTTCACCAGGAAAACAGAGGCTGACCATGGGGCTCTCCATGTGGATGCTGGTCACACTGACTGATGGAGAAGGTATTTTTTGTGGCATTGAGGTAGCAACCTCAGAGACATGTAAAGACTGAATGGAATTTTAAGCTAATGTGAAATCTTGACAGAGAATGTTTTAATAAATAAATGCCTTAAAAGTATTTAAAATATTCTTCCATATTCCAAAATGTAAAACGTTCACATGACAGGTTTTATGTGTCTGACATTGTGTCTGGGAAGGAAGGGCAGACTTTAGGCCCCTCACAATCTGCTGTTGGAGGTCTGGCAGGGCTACTTGAATCCTCATAGGCATAGTCTTTGGCCCAGAAGGAAAGTTTTAAAAAGTTGCTGCGTGAGCCAGGTGTGGTGGCGCACACCTTTAATCCTAGCACTTGGGAGGCAGAGGCAGGTGGATCTTTGTGAGTTCAAGGCCAGCCTGGTCTACAGAGTGAGTTCCAGGACAGCTGGGACTACAGGGAGACCCTGTCTCGAAAAGATGCCCCCCCAAAAGATACATATACATATACGTATACATTTGGGGGCTAGAGAGATGACTCAATGGTTAAGAGCACAGGCTTCTCTTGAGGAAGATCCCACATGGTGGCTAGCATCCATCTGTAAATCCAGTTCCAGGGAATCCTGCACCCTCTTCTGGCCTCTATGGGCATTCCACTCACATGGCATAATTTACATACATGCAGGCAAAACACTGATGCACATAAAATAAAAATAAGGGGTAAAAAGATGGCTCAGTAATTAAGAGCACTGATTGCTCTTGCAGAGGACCCCAGTTCAATTCTCAGCACCCACATAGTGGCTAATGACCCACTGGGTCCTTAACCCAGTTCCAGAGGAATCCAACACCCTCTTCTGACCTCTGCAGGCACTGCTTGGCATAGATGCAGGCAATCCGCTCATATACATAAAATGAAAAGTAATAAATAAAATATTTTGAATAAAAATAAGTAAATAAAAATTTGATATATGTGCATGTATGTGACCGTGCATGAATTTATNGCAGGGTGTGGTGGTGCACACCTTTAATCCTAGCACTTGGGAGACAGAGGCAGGCGGATCTTTGTAAGTTCAAGGCCAGTCTGGTCTACAGAGTGAGTTCCAGGACAGCTGGGACTACAGGGAGACCTTGTCTCGAAAAGACAAAAAGAAAAAAAAAAAAAAAATCAAAATGTATATCTAGTCAAGGTTTGTTTAAGAGTGTTCGGTTTTTGTTCAAGCTTTATATGCCTATCACATGGCACTTCAAGGTTTGGTAAATTGGTAAGATACCTGTATTAAGTTAAATTGGTATAAACACTCAAGCTAGTTTACTACTGGCCTGAATAGGATTATGAATATAGAGTTGTTAATTTTCAGTCCTCTCCTGGCTTGAACCTGACTCCCTGTTACAGGTTTGGATTAAATGGGCACAGGTAAATGGTGGGTTACCTATGGCTACCGAAAAATGTACTTTATGTTTCTTGCAAGAGTTGCTTTTGATATTTCCTTTAACCTAACCAGATAATTTGGCTCAAAAAGCTAGATTCTATCTTCCTGAACCAACTGCATGCAGTCCAAAAGAAGACAGTTTGGATGGACTTGGTAATCCTTATCAGTTTATTTCCTGTCTTCTGGTATGTGTTACAACTCCTGTCTTTCTGGGAAAACTATAAGTCAGGATAAAGGGTCTGAAAAAGAAAAAGACTGTTCCCATTTGTAGTAATTGTAGTAGCCAGGCGTGGTGGCGCACGCCTCTAATCCTAGCACTTGGGAGGCAGAGGCAGGTGGATCTTTGTGAGTTCAAGGCCAGCCTGGTCTACCGAGCTAATTCCAGGACGGCTGGGGCTACAGGGAGACCCTGTCTTGAAAAGACCAAAAAAAAAGTAGTAATTGTAGTAAACAGTTTTACAATTAAAATAAGCTTGAAATTATTTAATTCGATCTTGCAGGTTATGCCTGCTTAATGTATGGTGTTAAGTCTCTCCTCCAGTCAGTATTATACAAACCTGCCTGAACTTGTGACCAAGCCTTATCTAGAATATTATACAGTAATTAAAGGTGTTAGGCTGGTGTAACTCAGCCTTTCTGGATGGATAATGACCATACTTAAATGCTCATAGCAATTCGGCTGAGGGACCTAAGGAACAACTTTGTTCCTTGTCCTCTAAGGTCAACCAGCCCTGGGGGACTATGTCTGGGAGCATCTCCTGAAATGTCCTGCAATTGTGAGTCACCAGTCCTCCTGGGCAGGGAGGTCTTGGAGATCCACTAGCCAGTGTCCGGTCTGTAAAGAGGAAAGTGTCTTCATGCTTCAAAAAGGGAAGCCTAGTCTAGAAAGACCTGACTTTGTCCTCGTGTGGATGGACTTTGTCCTCGTGTGGATGGAATTGGTAAATGAAAAGTCAAGAGGAGCCAGAGGCCTCTCCCCCCAAAAGTCTGAGTGGCCCCTGAGGACCAGATCCTCAACTGACCTTGAGAAAACAAAAGTTGGTTAATCTGGACTAACTGTATGGACTTATACACCCAAAGGAAAAGTATAACCAAAAGATAAGTAATCATTATATTTCCTTTCAAGTCTGAGAGACTGTGCCTCCAAACACTAGATTTTAAGTCATCTAAAGTCATATGAGATTTGTTGTTACCAAATAACAAAGTTTCTTCTCTCTATTTAAGCAACTACCTAAGAGAAAACTCACACCATGACTACTGAATTTTCCTGGAAAGCAGATCCTGAGTCCAGATATCATGAACAAATGAACAAAAGGAGAAGCCCAATAATGGATGCTTTGGAACCCCTGGTTAAGAAATTCTAATGGACTTTTAAGTTGGACATTTAATTCACTCTGTTCCTCTCTTGGTTCCCTGCCTAGAAAATGTACCTAGCTACACTCGCCTTCACAGGCACTAGTCATGGATTTTGTTCTCTCTGTAACTATACTTTTTTGGGTCTTTTAGATAGAGCTGCTGAGCAGGGGTACCCCAGTCACCATCTTCTATGTTCAGCATGGAAGAAGTCAGAATGGTTGGCGCCCCGATTCCCTCTTGGCAATTGGGGTAACCTCCTCAGAGGGTAATGTGATAAAAATAGGAGCTAATAACTGGCTAGGCAGTTTAGGGTCAAGACCCCCCAAAGAGCAAGTTTCCTTCTCAGCTGAGAACGGAGGACTTCCTGGATCTGCCAGTGGACTTATCCTTCTGGTTGTTCTGACTCGTGGCTCATACATCCTTAACTTACTTGTCACATATATTGACCAGGAGGTAAATTCCATTAAAATCATGGTGCTAAGGACCCAATACAACTCCCTAGTGGAGATCATTCCATCTTGGAAACACCAACTGTGGTTCACTCTTGTGAACTTCCTTCAAGGATTTGAAGGCCACATAATGAGAGGGAGAAATGAGTTGCGACCCCAGGTTTTATTAAAGCCCCTGGTCACAACAGTTTATTAACTACACCTTGACCCTTGGTTCTCAAATTATCTCCCGTAATTCTACCCACCCCAAGGTCATAGCCTTCAATACTAGCTTTGTTTCTCAGATGTGGTCTGAGCTGAAGTCCATTTCTGACCCTGCTACACTGGTCCCCTGGCCGTCCTCTGCCTCCTGGCTCTGCTCTGCCTTTTTCTCTTTAGGTGTCTGTTTCGCTTTGGCCGCAGCCAACACCAGGTCAACAAAACAACAGCCCAGGTCCTCTCAGCAATGGTCAATAGGGACTCTGCATGTGCCCCACCCAATGAGGTGATTCGCATCTGGCTCCCATCCATCCACAATTCATGGGAATGAGCTTGTCTCTCCCCTATGAGGTACTGCTCCTGGCCTCTTCCCTCAGTGGCTGGCCAGTCAAAAACAGGTAAGACTCTGTAAAACCAGGGTAACCTAAGACAGATGCATTCAAAATGTCAGAATGCCAGAGGTGGGGTTAACAAGGTTCTGGCATAGCACCCGATCTCCCACTGGACCGCTCCTCATGCAAATGTAGTAGCCAGTATGCTGAGAATTACGCGTGTGCAGAGCTTGTCCCTCATCGACCTAACCTGCCCTGGGCAGGTGAGACCATACAATCAGCTGAGTTGTAGACCTGGGCCAATCACAAGGCGACATGACACTGCACTAAGAGAGTGGAAATGCAAACAATACATAAACCCTAACCCTGCCCCCAATAAACGAGTCCTCAACAGCTCGCCCTCTGACTGCATTTACCTGATTCCCAGGGTCTGTGTCTTGACTTTGCACCTCTCACCCCCTTGTTCACGGTTGGACCACAAAATTCCCCAGCAGGCCTGGGGGATTGTCTATACAATGCCAATACAGGCTGTTTCTATAAAATTTAGCCTATTGACTGTTTCCACCCCCACAGTCTATTTCTATATATATATAAATTACCAGAAGATGGCTTAGTTGGTAAACTGCCTTGTCACTTATACATAAAGACCTGAATTCGGGTCCCACATAAAAGCCAGGTGTGGTGATATACATCTGTAACCCTGGCCATGGGGGAGGTGGTGATAGGTGGATCCCTAGAGCTCACTGGTGACCCCTTCAAGGTGAGGTCCAGGTTCAGTGTTCAGTGAGAGACCCTGTCTCAAAAAATACAGTAGAGGGGCTAGAGACACCTCAGTGCTTAAGAGCACTGGCTGCTGTTCCAGAGGACCTGGGTTTGGTTCCCAGCACCAACATGGTGGCTAACACCATTCTTAACTCTAGTTCCAGGGGATCCAATGGCCTCTTCTGGCCTCTGCAGGCACAAGGTACAAATGTGGTATACTTACGTGCATGGTAGAGAGCAACAGTATACACTGAACACTGACCTCTAACACGTGTGTGAGCATGCGTGCACACAAGCGCGTGTGTGCACACGCATGTGCGCACAAATAAAATTAGTTTTTAAGCCGGGTGTGGTGGCGCACACCTTTAATCCTAGCACTCGGGAGGCAGAGGCAGAGGCAGGCGGATCTTTGTGAATTCAAGGCCATCCTGGTCTACAGAGTGAGTTCCAGGACAGCTGAGGCTACAAGGAGACCCGGTCTCAAAACACCAAAAAAAAAAAAAAAAAAAAAAAAAGTAGAACAAAAAATTAGTTTTTAAAAAGAATCTCCAACCATTTGAACAGGAGAAGGCGACACAGGAGACACCAAGGGATCCGGATGAGGCAGCTGAAACATCTCAGGTTTAAACTTGGCATTTGCTATCTTCACACATTCCTCCAGTGTTGTGATGAAGGTATTACAGGTGGCACTAAGCAGGGAAGAGGCTTCATTCATGTTCTGAAAAAAGCATGGGTAAAGAGTTGAACAGACCACACTCAACCATGGAATCATTCATAGCCTTACACCAAGTCAGGAAGTTGTAGCTCCAGTGGACACATCACTGAGTTATTTTGAAATACCCTAGGAATGTTTTTTGGGGTTTTTTTTTTTTTTTGGTCTTTTCAAGACAGGGTCTCCCTGTAGCCCCAGCTGTCCTGGAACTCACTCTGTAGACCAGGCCGGTCTCACAAAGATCCACCTGCCTCTGCCTCCCAAGTGCTAGGATTAAAGGCATGCGCTACCATGCCCCAGCTAGCAATGTATTTTAAATGCTCTATTTGAGAAAATTAAACCAAAGCATGAATAAGAAGTCTACGCCTACGTAATTTATGAAATCAGATTTCAAGAAAGAAAAACTTTGCATTTAAACCAAATATGTTGAAAAACTGTACTGACAAAAGTCCTTATCTTAGAAGCTGAGGATGGCCATTGCATGCCTGTATTCCCAATGTAGAAGGGGTTGAGGCATGAAGACAGATGCCACCTTCTAGGCCAGCCTGGGACTACCCTGCAAAACTTGTCTCATATACACATGGTCACAACAGCTGAGACCTTGATAGCTGCTTCTGGCAGCACGGTTCACAGCTACACTGCATCCACTCTCCACTTCTCCTTTGGTAGAGATTCCAGTTTGGGTCATGACAATATAGTACCGCTGATCTCAGGGGATAAACGTACAGTGAGCTAAGCCTTTCACGGCTACTTTTAGAGACGTTCATCAATTTTTCCCACCTTCCTTTGAGCTAGACAAAAAAGTGAAGTCTGCTACAGTTTCTAGGAGGTTTTGCACCCTAAAAACACTGACAGCCAGCTGAGAAGGTCTCTCTCATCCTGGTCACTTGTTCTAGTTTGCCTTCAATTGCTGTGACAAACCACTCTGAGCAATACCAACTTGGAGAAGAAAGGGCATATTCAGCTCACATCTCCTGGGTCATAGTTCATCACTTAGGCAGCCCAAGGCAGAAACTCAGGGCAGGAACCTAGAAGCCAGTTCTGGAGCACAGGCCATGGAGAAACGCTACTTACTGACTTGCTCCCCTGACCCATGCTCTGCCTGCTTTCTTAAACACTACAGAACAAACTGCCCAGTGGTGGCACTGCCCACAATGGTCTGAGCCCACCCACATCACTCAACAACCAAGAAAATACCCCACAGACATGGCCACAGGCCAGTCTAATGGAGCCAATTTCCCAGTTGAGGCTCCCTCAACTCAGGTGTGTCAAGTTACCACTACAGCTGTGCAGCACACGCCACATTACATTACTTCTTGCCTCTCCATAACCTTGGCAGTTACTGTGCATCCAGCAGCATGAGGAGAAATCCCAATAGCAGAACAAGCCTGGGTCTTTGACACTACACAGCTGGAGCAGCTGGAGCACGGTGAGAGAACGACTCCGGGAAGCAGTGGTGAAGCAGGTTAGAGTCTGCATAGCTCAGCACACCCAAAACAAAGACTTCCTCATACAAGACTCCTCCCAACAAGACCAGAGGCCAGGAACTAAGATCCCTTACCTGCTTCTACACTGTCAGGCAAAGGGGGAGCGGGAAGCACACCAATTTTTCACCCAGAGAGCAGAAGGCTCACTGGTCTCCCTTCACCAGAAAGTAAATCTATTTTATCACAGGATCCTATGAACCCTGAGTTTCAACCCTATATTACTGTTCTGAGAAGAATTAAAGGTATTTCATGAGGACAAGTTATCAGCATTCAGTAACTGAAACTAAGATCTCACCACCAGAAGAAGAGGAACAGTAGTTGTCCATTATACTCATGTGACTGGTATGAAGGAAAAAGCCCAGAGTGCTTCCCTCCCCAACCTAATCTCCAAATTAGTGGGTGGCTGTAGAGGCAGGCCTTGACTTCCTGGAGAAATGAGCTGCTTCAGGCCGGAGTCTGGCACAGGCATAACCTACAAAGCACTACAGAGTCTACGGCAGGAAGAGCTCTAAAGAGATGGAAATAACTATGTGAAAATGTTTCTCTGTCATCCTATGGAGTGACTAAGGATGCCCCAGTGCAGTACACAGCTGAGTTCAATCCCACCCAAGGGATGCTGTGTGCAGTACCTCTACACTGGGAGATGAATGATTCTCATCATGATGAACAAATTCCTGTATTGTATGAACCTGCTGCATTAGGAGGTCACAGTAGAGGCGAAGTTCAGACATTTTGGTTTTCAGAGATTCACTGGTCTCACTTATTTCTGAAAATAAACAAATATCCAATCACGCCATTTTCATGTTCTGTGACAATACAACAAAATATAATCATTTTAAAAGTAAGGCACCAGGGCTTACTTATGACATGGCTCAGCTGGCAGAGTGCTTCCCACACAAGCACCTGAATTGGACCTCCAGAACCCACATAAAAAAGCTGAACCCAGAGGTTTGTAAACCTAGCACTGGGAAGACGGACAGGACGATCTTGGGGCTTGCTGGCCAACTACTGCACTCAAATCAGTGGGCTCCAGGTTCAGTGACTGACCCTGCCTCAAAAACTAAGATGGAACATGATTGAAGACATCCAATACCACTCTCTGGCTCCACACACATATGTACCACCCCCTCAAGAATACAGATACACACACACACACACACACACACACACACACACACACACACACACACAGAGTAAGTCAACAAATAAAAATTGCTTAAGAGATGTCAGACCCTGGAAACAAAATCACAAAGCCCAAAGAAACATGTTTTCTTTAGATAAAGAAAAATAACTGACACATCATATATGGCTTTCATGACTTGGAGCACGTTAATTTCCACAGATAAGGTAATGATGTGTTTTTTTATTTTTTATTTTACTTTATTAATTTTGTTAATTTTAGCAAAGTGCAAGTGCACACGTGTATGCCAAGACTCATGTGTGGAGGTCAGAAGCTGCTGCTCTCCTGGCCCCTGTGGGATCCAGGTCATCTGGCCTGTGCACACCTGTGCACCTCTACCCACTGAGACATCTTGCCAGCCTGAGCACAGTGGGGTATTTTTATATTATACACAACACTTCCCATCCTATTACTCATCTTCTTCCACTTGAACACAGCCTTTATTTCTCCTTTTCTGAACTGACTTTTTGGTTCCTCATACATCTTTCCCAGCTCTGATAATAGTTTTCCTTTTAGTATATAAGTGGATAATTTACAAAAGTTCTAACATATTAAAGGCAATAACCATTCATCTACTTATCTAATACAAATAGTTTTCCAGATAGTAATTACCATCCACTTTTCTTTATTGTATAATTTAGCATACAGAGCTTTTCAGCTTTTAAGTAAGTTTATGTATATAAATATGTATTTTCAGGGCTGGAGAGATGGCTCAGGGGTTAAGAGCACTGACTGCTCTTGCAGAGGACCCGGGTTCGAATCCCAGCACCCACATGGAGGCTAAGAACCGTTTTAGGCCAGGGCATGGTGGCGCACGCCTTTAATCCCAGCACTCAGGAGGCAGAGGCAGGCAGATCTCTGTGAGTTCAAGGCCAGCCTGGTCTACATAGTGAGCTCCAGGCTAGCTGGGACTAAAGGGAGACCCTGTCTCAAAAAGACAAAAAATAAAATAAATAAATAAATAAATAAATATGTATTTTCTTCAGTTCCTTTCAGTTTCATTTTCACATTTTAATGGTTTAAGAAGTTCAATTCAGAGCTCACATTCTTCTCCTTAGTACTTCCAGACAAACTACATATCCAGCTGTCATCTCAGCCATTCAGGAGCTTGTATCTTTTAAAGTAGAAATAAAACCTGTAGAGGAAGAAAAAACTAGAAACATAGGAGATTCTGGTAGCTTTCCAAAGTGGATCTATCAGACCAGGAGCATGATTTCCTGGTAGAAAATGCACATGTGATCTAACCTCAATCAAATCTTCCACAAATTTAAGTGTGCATGTATGTGATGCATGTTCCTGTTTTCATGTGTGCAGGTAGGAAGGCTGGAGGTGGACAGCGGATGTCTTTTCTTGACTGTTCTTCCACTTAATTTACTGAGGCAGAGTTCTCTTGCTGAGCCTGGCGCTACCAGCTTACTGCTGGAACCAGGGCTAGGACTATAAGCAAGCCCCAAGCTACTATATTCATTCAGCTAAACATAGAATCTGTGGATCCAAACCCTAGTCCTTAAGTGCTTTACTCACTGAGCCATCTCCCTAGTCCCCATTCCTTTTTCTAAAAAACAAAACCCACAAATTGATCAATTCTACACAACATGAACTATCATTTCTAAGTACACAGTTCAGTGGCATTAAGAACCATCAAATGCTGTGCAACCATAACCACTGTCCACCTCCACAGTCTTCCTCTTTCCCAACAGAAACTCTGGACCCACTAGATACTAACCTACTCCCCCTCCACATGGACCCCAACATTATGTGTCAAAATTTCCTTCCTTCTTAAGGATGAATAATAGTCCACTGTACATGTATACCACATGTTAATGTACTTGAGTAAACAAGTGTTCCTATCTTTTAGCTACTGTGAATATCTTATTTCTTCTTGTCCTAAACTTAGCCATACTTTACCCATAATTTTCTTTGATATATCTGAATCATTGTAAGTTCCTCTATAACTTAGTAGCTTTCACTAAATAAACAAAACTGCTTTAACTTTTAAAAATTCTTTATGTGTGTGTGTGTGTGTGTGTGTGTGTGTGTGTGTGTGTGTGTTTATAGGCCAGAGAACAACCTTAGGTGTCATTCTCAGGAACACCATTCCCCTCTTTTGAGACAGGGTTTCTCACTAACCTGGAACTCACTGATTAGGCTAGGGTAGCTGGCCAGTGAACCCCAGGAATCTTGCTATCTCTGATCCCTGAGATGTTGAGCATTTTTTTATTTTTTATTTTTTTATGTGTATGAATGTACTGTCTGGATGTAGGTTGGTGCACCCTTGTCGTGCAATGCCGTGGAAGTCAGAAGAGGGGTCGGATTCCCCTGGAACTGGAGTTAAAGACAGTTCTTAGCTGCCATGTGGGTGCTGGGAATTGAACCCGGGTCCTCTGCAAGAACAGTCAGTGCTCTTAACCACTACTGAGCCTCTCTCCAGCCCATGTTAAGCATTTTTAAGCCTGACATTTTATGTGTGTGCTGAGATGAATGCAGGCCCTCACGTTTGTTCTCTGCTTCTTTCAGTGACCATTTAACTTTGGATATGTTCCTACACCATTAAATTTCCTTGTAAAACTTTTACTGTTCATATAATATATCTGCTGTTGGAAACACTAGTTTACTGAATGACTCTCCTAAACTTACACCTTAACATTGTTTAGAAAGTATTTACTAAGGGGCTGGCAAGATGGCTCAGCAGTACTGAATACCGGCTGCTCTTGCAGAGATCCCAGGTAGCTAACAACAGTCCTTAACTACAGATGCCTTCTTCTGACTGTGGGCATTGCATGACACAGGTGCACTTATGTATGAGCAGGTAGTACCCTCATATACATACCAAAATAATAATAAATATTTTTTATTTTTAAAAAAAGCTTTTACTGAGGCTGGAGAGATGGCCTAGCGGTTGGGAGCGCCAACCGCTCTTGCAGAGGACCCGGGTTTGATCCCCAGCACCCACATGGCGGTCGAGAACCATCTGAAACTCCAATTCCAGGAGAGCTCCAGTTCCAGGGGAATCCGATGCCGTCTTCTGACCTCCGCGGCATTGCACGACACGGGTGCACAAACTTGCATGCAGACAGTACATTCATACACATACAGAAATAAATTTAAAAAATTGTTAAAAAAAAAAAAGCTTTTACTAAGCTGGGCATAGTGGCACACACCTTTAATCCTAGCACTTGGGAGGCAGAGGCAGGCGGATCTTTGTGAGTTCAAAGCCAGCCTGGTGTACAGAGTGAGTTCCAGGACAGCTGGGACTACAGGGAGACCCTGTCTTGAAAAAAACAAACAAAAAAGCTTTTTGACACAGGGTATACCTGTAGCTCCAGCTGGCCTAGAACTCAGTATGTGAACCAGATTAGCCTTGAACTCAGAGATCTGCCTACCTCTGCCTCTGCCTAAGTGCTGGGATTAAAGAGGTACTTGCCACCAGGCCCAGCCTTTATGGTGATCTACTTATATAAATCTATCTTACTGATTATTTCCTTCTGATAGACTCTTGACAGGGAAATTTATTTTTTTTTAATATTTATTTATTTATTTATTTATTTATTTTTGTATGTGTATGAATGTACTGTCTGCATGCGAAGTTTGTGCACCTGTGTCGTGCAATGCCACGGAGGTCAGAAGAGGGTCTCGGATTCCCCTGGAACTGGAGTTCTCCTGGAATTGGAGTTTCAGACGGTTCTCAGCCGCCATGTGGGTGCTGGGGATCGAACCCGGGTCCTCTGTAAGAGAGGTCGGCGCTCTTAACCGCTAGGCCATCTCTCCAGCCCCTGACAGGGAAATTTATGCTTAAGACAGTACTGCTATTATAAGGAAAAAACTACAATTACCTTTTTCTTTCTTAGTTCTCGTATCAGTCAAACATGCTTTGGAGCTCCCCAGGGCAACCAGCCACCTCTGTCTTTCAGCTGCATTTACTGCCTTCATGTAGAAATGCTGCTCTCCTGGAATGATCAGTTCCATTCTTGTGTTGTCTGCCGGATGGACTATGATTATAAACAAAGGAGAAGTTCAGTTATAGTCATAAAGAATTTGGAGTCAACTGTGTCATCACTCTTATGCAATATACATAAATTTTAGTATTTGTGGTGGTTTGAATGAGTGTCCCCCATAGGCTTTAAGTATTCAGACATTTTGTCTCCAGTTGGTGGCACTGTTCTTGGAGGTCTTAGAAGGTGTGGCCGTGCTAGAGGAAGTATGTCACTGCGGGCAGGCTTAGAGAGTTTAATAAGCCTTGTGGTCTCCAGTCGTTCTCTCTCTGCTTCCTGTGCTCTTTGCGAGATGTGACCCTCGACTTGCTGCTCCAGATCCAGCCGCCATGCCTCCCGCCACAATGGACTCTAATTCCCTGGAACCGTCAATCGTAAGCTCAAATAAACTCTTCCTTTTATAAGTTCCTTGGTCATGGTGTTTTGTCACAGCAACAGAAAAGTGGCTAATACAATATTATATACTAAAACAAGAAACCAAAACTCACAATACAAGCAGGGCCACTGTTTAAGGTGCCACCCAGTACAGCACCCTCAAAACCACTGTTCTCACACAATACCAAGGTGACAATGCCGAACAAAACAATGCCAGCATATGACACCAAAGTAAGATCCCTCACTTTTAATCACACTAAAATCTCAAAGTTCTCACCTGAAAAAGCAAGACAGATAATGATGCATCCAAGGCAAGCATGATGGCGTGCACACCTTCAGTCCAAGCACTTGCAAGACAGAGGCAAGCACAATGGCGTGCACACCTTCAGTCCGAGCACTTGCGAGACAGAGACAAGCAACATGGAGTGCACGCCTTCAGTCCCAGCACTTGCGAGACAGAGACAAGCACGATGGCGTGCATGCCTTCAGTCCGAACACTTGCGAGACAGAGGCAGATGGATCAAAGTGAATTTGAAGCCAACCTGGTCTACATAAAGAATTCCAGGTCATCTACTACTACACAGTGAGACCGTGTCTTAAAAACAAACAAAACAACAGCAAACAAACACACAAAATATCCTGGTATACATAGCAAGTGCCAGGCCAGCTAGGGCTCCAGGAAGACCCTATCACAAAAAACAAAAAAAAGAGAGGAAAAATAATGAAAACAACAACAAAATGATACTTCCAAACCATCAAGTCCCTAGGGGAAAGCAAAGGATGAGATTCTCTATGTTCAGAAATACAAAGCACTACCTAAATAAACACAGGAACATATTTTAAATGGATCATAAGAGACTTTCTGCTTGTTTGTTTGAAACAGTCTTACCATGTAGTTTAGGCTAACCTGGAACTCACTACATAGCCCAGATTGTCCTCAAACTCATGATCTTTCTGCCTCAGCTCTGGATGCTGGGATTACAAATGTGCACCACCATGCCCAGCTTCTGTATTGTTAAGAATACAATTCTTCTCTACCAGTTCTGATCAAAATTCCAGCAGATTTACATTATAAAAATGTCACCAAAAGTCAATTATTTGATGCAATTAGTATATGCTAATAAAAAATTACAGCAGAGGTTTGTGAAGTTGCAAACAGATTCTAGAATACATAAAGAAAGGCAAAGAGCCAAAAACACTCAAGACAACACTGAAGCAGAATAAGTGAAATAACTCAGGTTATGAGACAAAATGCACAAAGCAAAAGAAATTAAGACTGTGATACTGGCACAGAACAGACAAACAGGCCCATGGAACAGAACAGGTGTTCTAAAAACAGACCCCCACATACGTGCTCACTTGCTTTGTGACAAAGATATAGTGCAGGAGGGACACAGGAGGCTGCTATTTTCAAAAAATACCTTCAGTCAATTCGATACGCACATGAGGAAATAAATGAGCCTTCATATGTGACACACCTCATAAAAATCAATTTTAATTACAGATCTAACATGGACCTAAATATAAAAGGTAAAATAATAAATCTTCAATAAGAAGATAATGTAAAAAATGTCTTTGATGGCACACACCAGTTATCTCAGTTCCCAGATTTGGGAAGCAGACACAGAAGGATCACAGCAAGTTCGAGGCCAACCAGGTCTGCACAGCAAGTTTCAGGTCAGTCAGGGATAAAAGTTCAAAAAAAAAAATTCATAAGAGCTGGGGAGTTAGCACCCATGTAAATATCCAGGCATAATGATATGTGTTTATCATCCCAATGCTTGAAAAACAAAGACAAGAATAATTCCAGTGGCTCGCTGGCCAGCCAGCTAGCTAGCCAAACTGGGGAGCTAGGGCTACGTCCCAGTCAGAGATCTTGTATGGCTCCTGGGAAACAACACCCAAGGTTGACCTCTGGCCTTCAAACACACATGTATTCACATGTATGTTTAGCCATGTACACACAAATATCCATGCACAAACCAAAAAAAATTCATTCACAATTGGACTTCATTGATATTAAGGACTTCTGATCATCAAAAAGTAACCATTGGCAGAATAAAAATACCAAATGGGAAAAGACACTTGTAATAGGAACACTCATCAGATTATACAAAGAACAGCTACAAATCAATATAAAAGCCAAGTTCAGAAAATAAGATGAAGATCTGACAAGATACATCAAAAGAGAATTTTGTGGTTGGAGGCTAGCTTTGGCAACACGGTGATCTGGAAGCCAGGATGGAGTCTATACAAGTTCAAGTTTCTGAAAACACACTTAATAAAACTACAGGAGACCATTACACACATTAAAAATAATCAAAACCTTAAAAATTATCCTTATATTTTGATGAGAATACAGAACAGCCAGAACTCCCAATCTCTGGGGATGAACAAGCTGATGAAAGAAATCGGGAAAATGTTACACATTAGTTACACATTACCCAGGATGAAGAATCTCCCATTGGCCAGAGTTCTCTGCAGACTGAGCTTCTAACCTCACTCTTGCCATTGTCTACAAGCACTCTGCTAAACCAGTTTCTATCTCATCCCTTTGCTAATCCAACCAAACTGACCATGCCCCAGGGTATCTGCCAACACAAATCTTGTTTAGCCAGAATCCCTACTAGCTCCTGAGGTTTCATCTTAATACTTTTCCACTTTTTAATCCTCCCACCTGCCACTTAGCTATAAACTCCTATTTTTCTTTGTTAATTTGGGGAAGGAGATATTGAGCTCAGTCTTTCTCCACTACTGCAAAACCCAGTGTATTTACTACCATTGTCCTAAACAAAGTATACCATATGTTCTAACAAAATACATTTTTTAGAGCTGGGGATGTGGCTCGATGGTAGAGTGCTTGCCTACCATGTACAAAGCCCTGGATCCAATCCCTAGCACCACAGGAAAAAGGAGTAATTTTTCTCTATCATTGGTTACAATAATACATAGGAAATATTGCTGCAATTCCACTGTTCTGGATATATACTAAATGAAAGGCATACTTAATGTAAGAAATGTCTTACAAGTAGTGAATAGCACATTTATCAATGGTTAAGATGAGGAACTTTATTAAATGCATTGTATTACAATTAAATTTTTTAAATAATTTTTATTTATTTTTTATGTGTATGAATATACTGTCTGCATGTAGGCCTGTGCACCCGTGTCATGCAATGGTGTGGAGGTCAGAAGAGGGTGTTGGATTCCCCTGGGTCTGGAGGCAAAGACAGTTCTCAGCCGCCGTGTGGGTGCTCGGGATTGAACCTGGGTCTTCTGCAAGAGCAGTTGGCGCTCTTAACCACTAGGCCATCTCTCCAGCCCCTAATTTTTTTTAATAAAAATGTTCATGGCAGTTTCACTCACTATAATCTCAAAATGGAAACCCCAAAATCCATCATATTAAAATAGATATTTAAATTTTGGAATAGCTACACAAATACTAAATAACAGTAAGAGTAACTGAACTACTGTTACACAGAACATGGATGAATTTCATAATGAGAATGTTCCATAAAAGAAGGCCTGGATACAAACACAAATATTAAATGATTCTAGTTAGGAAACATTCAACAACAAACAGCACTTATCTCTCCTGGTCAGAGAAAATGACTGGTTACTTTTGAGGGGGCTTAGAGGCATGGAGGAGCCCAGCAAGCAGGCCTCCAAGCTGCTAGGAAGATCCTGATTTTTCATCTCAACAGTGGCTACACAGAGCAAGCTTTTACTGTTAGCATTCTTTAAGTTGAATATTACTTAAGATTTGGAACCTTTTCTGTATGCTATTAAAACTAATAAAATGATTAAACAAAGCATAAGGAAAACAAAGATACCACCATGCTTCAAGCTACTTTCCAGGAGCCTTAGAATTCCGTGGCAGTCTTTTATGTATCCTCAGATGCTACATCTTTGAACTCTGAATGTAGTTTTAATTTCTGCTGAAAACACATTTAGAATCAAACCAGGTTATAAAATGAGGGGGATCTTTTAAACAAAATTTCATGCTATGAATGTGTTTTTTTAAATGTACTTATAAACTAGCTCTTAAAATACTTATAAAATTGCACTTCCAAAATGTTAATGGGTAATGGCAGTATAATTGAAAATAAGCTACAAAGATTCTAAAAATGAGGAAAGAGAAAGCTAATACTTTTTGTTTTGGTTTATGTTTTGGTATACAAAAAAAAAAAAAATCACAAATGACACCCCATATAGTTCGGGGAACACACAAGAAATAACACCCCAATTGAAAGTATTTCTATAATTTATATGGCCATAATACTTATCCATTAAGACAGTTTAATAACTCTCAACTAAAAGTGGCACAAAACCCTATCAGGCAGACATGAGCACTTTGAAGAAAGATCTCAGGATGACAAGTTCTACCTCAAGCTTGGAATATTGCTTAACGGTATTCCTTTGTTTAATTTAATTTAATTAATTAATTATTTATTTATTTATTTATTTTTGCTTAACTGTATTCCTATCATGGGTAGGAGAAATCAAGAAAGGAAAGGAAAAAGAAAAGAGGGGGTAGAAAAGGAGAGAGGGGGCTGGAGAGATGGCCTAGCAGTTGGGAGCACCCACTGCTCTTGCAGAGGACCCGGGTTCGATCCCCAGAACCCACATGGCAGCTGAGAACCGTCTTTGGCTCCAGTTCCAAAGGAATCCGACAACCTCTTCTGACCTCCTCTGGCACTGCATGACACAGGTGCACAGACCTGCATGCAGACAGTACATTCATACACATACAAAAATAAAATTTTTAAAAAATAAAAAAAAAAGAAAAGGAGAGAGGACAGAAGAAAGCCAGAGGGGGAAGAAGGAGGGGCAAGAGGGGGGGAAAGAGAGAGGGAGACAGGGAGGGAAGCAGGCAGGCAGGTGAATGAGTCCCCTTAGTAGTAAATGTGACATGAAGGTTAGGAACTAGACCTGTAGTTAAAGAACATGTGCATACCCTGTAATCCCAGCACTCAGGAAGCAGAAGCAGGGGGATCTCTAAGTTCAAGGCCAGCCTGGTCTACACAGTGAGTTCTAGGACAACTGGGGCTACAGGGAGATCCTGTCTCAAAAAAGACCAAAAAAAACCCCACAAGAACACATACCCAAAGCAGAAACAATCTCATCTCCCTGACTAACTCTTACTTAGAATTACCAGAAAAATTAAGCCAGGCGTGGTGGCGCATGCCTTTAATCCTAGCACTTGGGAGACAGAGGCAGGCGGATCTCTGTGAGTTCGAGGCCAGCCTGGTCTACAGAGTGAGTTCCAGGACAGCTTGGGACTACAGGGAGACCTTGTCTCAAAAATACCAAAAAAAAAAACAACAAAAAAAACCAAAAAAGAATTACCAGAAAAATCATAGCAAGGTAGCAATCCTACCCTGAAAAAATGTAGTTCAATGCATTAATCTCAATAAGCAAATGCATAAGGAAGGTAAGATGACTCTGGGGTATTTGAAAGTTGTGAGCAGGTATCAAAAGAACTAGCCTTCACAAGACAAGTATTCAAGCTACAAAGGTGACACAAGGAAGGCCAGCGGGGAACTGAACATCACTGTCTGGTGCGCTAGTCTTCCTTCAATGCTCATTGATGCATCTCCTCCTCCTCCTCCTCCTCCTCCCCCTCCTCCTCCTCCTCCTCCTCCCCCCCCCCTCCTCCTCCTCCTCCTCCTCCTCCTCCTCCTCCTCCTCCTCCTCCTCCTCCTCCTCCTCCTCCTCCTCCTTCTTCTTCTTCTTCTTCTTCTTCTTCTTCTTCTTCTTCTTCTTCTTCTTCGAGTCATGGTCTCTCTCACTATGAGCTCAGTCTGGCTTCAAGCTCTTGTCTCAACCTCCAAAGTGCTGGAATTATAAGAATATAACCCTCCCTTCTTCCCTCCCTCCTTCCCTTCCTTCTTCCTTCCCCCTTTTCTAATTTTCTTTCTTTCCTTTTTTTTTTTCCCTT
>VZQC01007398.1:5014194-5041020 GCA_009823505.1 Rhizomys pruinosus | reverse complement strand
ACCCTGCCCCAAAAAAAAAAAAAAAAAAAAAAAAAGAGCCAACCTAAACCACAGCAATATACAAGGTACAGCCTAACTGCCCCTTTTTCTAGGTGAGAAGACAACTAGGGTCAGGAAGTGGACTTGGCATCCATTGTCCAAAATATTTGGCACCAGAAGTGTTTCAGAAGTCAAATTTGGGATCTGCATATGCACAATGAGATATATTAGGACTAGGACCCAAATTTAAACATGAAATTTATGTTTCATGTGCACCTTATTCACATCACCTGAAGGTAATTTTATATAATAGTTTCAGTTCTGACTGTAACTCCTTTACATGAAGTAGAGTTTTCCACTTGTAAGCATTCCTTAGGACTCAAACATCTTTGGATCTGGGAGCATTTCCGATTAGGGCTCCTCATTCTGTAATGTAAAAACCAAAAAAAAAAAAAGGCAGAGGGTTTTGCCCAGTTTTGTTATCATTCTTGTTTAACCAAGAGCAAATCTTCTCATCCCAATAAATCTCCAAACTCCTCAGTCTCCCAAACAGGTGGGTTGAACAAGTCAACCCTAACATAACCTAGCCGTCTTCATTCTGTAATGCAACACTTGTTCCCTGAAAAAAAGATGCTGCTTTAGCAGTCCCCAGAACTACTGGCAGCTCATTACTGCTGATGGTGGAGCTGATGGCAGAGGTGAGGGAGAGCTGATCTTCTTTAAGGGAGTGACTCTGGATAAGCTGGCTAGACACCAGTGGATGAACTTCCACTAAGGGACGCCTAGGTACATTAATGTGACATGCTAGGCCTTAACAGAAATGACAGAATGCATGAAATACGATTGGGGTGGGGCCTATGTGAGGATGCAGATGGGGTATAAAAGATGATTGAGACATTTTGTATTAAATACATAAAAATTAATTAAAAATATATAAAAAAAATGATGCTGTCTTGGCAAAGAACCTTGAACACAGGGAGAGCTAAAGAAATTCCTGTCTTTTATGTAAATGCTCTGTCTTTTGTGTAAATGCTATACCCCATGGTAAAAGCAGATTCCCACCCAACTCCTTTCCTTCTCTGCTGCTACACAGGTAAGACAGAAATGCTAACAGACTTCATTAATGCCATTGACATCTCCTCAGCAACCAAAGCACACACCTGTCACAGACTTGGCTCTAAGGCAAAGCTGGTTATCAAGGATGGAGACTTTCCTCAGTGCTGGATTCTTGGTGTTCCCTGCTGGAGGCAGTGTGATTGCCCAGACTCTTTCTTTAACTATTAAGTCAAAGTGCAGCACAAAATGTCTGAACTATAACACTGTGAGTGTTCAAATCCTAGTCACTTTGGCCATAGCTTGCTAATCTATTGATCAATTCGGTTTTTCCTGGGTCAGATGGTACCAAACATTCTTATAAACTGATACAGACCTAAGACGGGCTCTACCAGGAACACTTTTGAAATGACAGTGCTGAGTGTGTTGTCAACTGGCAGGATCTAGAATTACCTTCAAGATGGGCTTCTGGGAATGACTGCAGGGAATTATGTAGATTAAATTAATTGATATATGGAGCCCCATCTTAACTTTATGAGAGAATGAGGACTATTCCCTGGGCAGAGCATCTCTGTATAAAATAGGGAAAGGAAGTTGGCCAAACATGCATTTATTCTTCCTTGGACTCTGGACATGTGACCAGCTGCCCCAAGTTCCTGCTGCTGTAACTTCCCCATCAGGATGGACTGTAGCCTCGGGCTGGAAGCCAAAGTAACTCTTTCTTTGCTAAGTTGCACTGTCAAGTATTTTATCAAAGCAACAAGAAAAAAAACTAAGATATGCAGTCATCCATAAAAGATTAACTTTTACTTTGTATCACCTTGTTTAAGAAGGCATGTGATGCCATCTATCAGTTCAGGACAAAAAACAAGGTACCAGGAATCTACATTTTATAAGCACTACACTCCCTAGAGGGAGCTGCCAAGTTAGAAAGTTCTCTTGATCAGTGGACTTTTTCTTATTCTTCACTGCATTCCTAGCAACTAGAATACCTACCATACAACAGGTGCTTTAAAAAATGTATTTCTCAGCCAGGAGTGGTAGTGCACTTGGGAGGCAGAGGCAGGTGGATTTTTGTGAGTTCAAGGCCAGCCTGGTCTACAGAGCAAGTTCCAGGACAGCTGGGGCTACAGGGAGACCCTGTCTCGAACAGACCAAAAAAAAAAATGTATTTCTCAAGTGACTAAAAAAATAATTAACAGGGGCTGGAGAGATGGCCTAGCGGTTAAGAGCGCCGACCACTCTTACAGAGTACCCGGGTTCGATCCCCAGCACCCACATGGCGGCCGAGAGCCATCTGAAACTCCAATTCCAGGAGAACTCCAGCTCCAGGGGAATCCGAGACCCTCTTCTGACCTCCGCGGCATTGCACAACACGGGTGCACAGACCTGCATGCAGACAGTACATTCATACACATACAGAAATTTAAAAAAATAATAATAATTAACAGATTTACATTATCTTTCCACATAATAATTCACCTTAGCAAACAAAAGATATGCAAGGGGCAGTGAAATACAGCTCCACCTCAGGTCCAGCAACTCCATGTGACAAAGTTGAGATTTTTGCAAGGCATTGTTATACATTATTGCATTACTGTGATGCAATAGCTCTTCAGAACAAATTGGGAGCAAAATAATTCATTCAAAATTTGCAGAAACTGCCTGGCATGGTGGCTCACGCCTTTAATCCGAGCACTCGGGAGGCAGAGGCAAGCTGATCTCTGTGAGTTCAAGGCCAGCCTGGTCTACAGAGTAAGCTCAAGGCTAGCTGGGACTAAAGAGAGACCCTGTCTCAAAAAGACCAGAAAAAAATAAAAATTTTGCAGAAACTGAGAAAAGTGACCATGGTTGAATATATTAACCTAATCAAACCTGTTAATTTCTCTGTACACTTTTTTTTAACACACCTTTTTGGGGAAATATTTGATCTAACTTTCTCTAATTGGTTCACACATTTATATAACACAGGAAAGAATTCAAAGGTTATTCCCCCTTTCCAATTTTATTTAAAAAAGCAGTTTTAGCAAGGTGTGGTGGTACACACCTGTAATCCCAGCACTCGGGAGGCTGAGGCAGGCGGATCTCTGAGTTCAAGGCCAGCTTGGTCTACATAGTTCTAGAACAGCTGGGGCTACAGGGAGACCCTGTCTCAAAAAAAACCAAAAAAAAAAAAAAAGCAGTTTTATCTTAAACTTCCAAATATTACTAGAACCCGAGGAGGAGGAAGAAGGAGGGTTGGGTGGAGGGGAAAGAGTAGGAAGAGGAGGGGAACACTGATTATTACACTGAAAGGTTCCTTACAGCAAGCTATATAATACTTAATAGAGGTTAACTATAAATGCCCATAAAAACTAAAACCCCGCCGGGCATGGTGGCACAGGCCTTTAATCCTAGCACTCAGGAGGCAGACAGCTGGGGCTACAGGGAGACCC
This sequence comes from Rhizomys pruinosus, assembly GCA_009823505.1. Taxonomy (NCBI): domain Eukaryota; kingdom Metazoa; phylum Chordata; class Mammalia; order Rodentia; family Spalacidae; genus Rhizomys; species Rhizomys pruinosus. The sequence continues at coordinate 5,037,553 of VZQC01007398.1, read as the reverse complement.
TGTCTCAAAAAGACCAAAAAAAAAAAAAAAAAAAACAAATAAATCACTCAAAACCTAGGGAATCCAGGAATGTATGGTGGACGAATTTTCAATGAGAGGCACCTCCAGCAAGACCATATTTCACCACAAATGAAATTTCCCTTAAATTATGATTCATCTCAATAATTGCTCACTGCTCTGGGCTTTGCAGAAAATGTTCTTCAGACATGACCTCCCAAGATGGTATGCTCACTAATGTTTGCAAAGTTATCATTTGCATCTCAAAGCTTGGATGTGGTAGAACTTACAGTTAATACAATACCTCAGCCAGCAAGCAATCTGTGTCACAACTGCCCACATGAAAATCTTAGTAAAAAATAACTGCCTCATGTTTTACTGTTTCCAGTAAAAATATGTCATTTCTGTAAGCTATCTGGCTTTTTGGTTTGAACATAAACATCACTGTATTATAAATATTAAAGCCTCTACTGTTGTAAGTGTGGCTTTACCCAGATACAACATAGCACTTGGCCTTTACAGTGCTGACCTGCTGATCTCCCACAAGATCAGTGAACACACGCTGAGTGTATCCTACAATTACTAAGGGGTTCAATACTTTTGGCAAACTAAGTGAGCAGCAAGTTAAAAACTGCCTATTATACTAGACTAAGAATCTGTGTACTAAACAAGCTTGTTTTCAACTCATCATTTTTCCTCTAGTTTGGTGAAACCATAGAATTGAGGAGTTGGAATGCGCCTCCAGATAAAATGGTTAATCGTAAAGGCCATAGCCTGCTAAGATCCTAAAAGAATCAACATGTTTGCCTTTAATGTTGGTTATAGAAGAGATCGCATGACTTAGACTTAAGGTGTTTTTAGAAAGCCAGGCTGCCAAAGTCATGGGCAGGGCCATCTCTGCTGCTGAGCTCATCTCTATCCAAGCAGTTTTCTTCTAACCCACATCATGAGGGAATGTTGCCCACTCTCTCTGTGTACTGCACTTTTCTTCCAATATATCTTACAATTACCCAGATTTCCAAGAAACTGCACTTTATTCCACTATTTCTCTGTCTCCTGAATTGCCAAACCTCACTGATGTCTCACTGAAAACTGATCCCTAAGAGCATGCTGAGAACTGCTTCCAAAACCATGTTTGCTGAGCCCGTATCCCCGCAACAAGTGGACTTTCAAACGAGTGCCAAGAAAATTAAAAGAAATATAGAAAACATCTCCTGATCTTAAAGGGAATATTTCGATACTCTCCCCCCAACCACACACACACACACACACACACACACACACACGCGCGCGCGCGCAGCTCGCTTATTAACAAAATGCTGTTCATTAAGGGTGGATAAAAACGGAGACAGTAAAGACACACAGGGTAAACTGGAAATTTTTCCCGAGGCTAGACCCAACCAGAAGCATTATCACACAGAGAGGAAGGGGTCGGGTGTACGCCCCATCTTCGGAAGGTGGGCAGTCTCGAACTCTCCACCGAAGAGGCCGGAACGGGTCCCACGCGAGACTGAGACCCGAGGACAGGCTTGGAAGTGCTTCCCGCTTGGGGAGACGAGGGGTCGGGCGAGCGGCACCCCGCGTCCGTACCTGTGAGATAGTTGGTCCACTTGTACAGAACCCCCTCCATGCTTCAGAGCCCGGCGCCGCGCATCCTCCTGGCCCGGCGCCGGCAGCGCTGCTGCGGAGGCGCTGGCCGCGCACCCTCCGCCAGACCCGGCGGCCCTCAGAGGCCCGGCCGGCGGGCGCCGCGTGTTGCTGGGCGGCCGCGAGGGGCGGACATGCCCGGCGAGCCTCGGCGCGGCGACCCGGCGGCAGCCCCCGGCCCTCCGCTCCGCGCTGCTCCCCGCCCCGCCGCTGCCCTCCTCCGCGCCCGCCTTCCTTCCCCCGGGCTCCGGGTTTGTTTTCATTGACCCCGACGTCGCTTTCACTTCCTGGATGAAAGGGGCCGGCTTGGCCCGGGAAACCCCTCCCCGGCGGCGGGGCTGCGGGAGCGGCGGCGTGCCCGAGGCTGCGCGGTGCGTCTCCTCCGGCGGTTTGCCCGGCTCCCTCCTTGCTGCCCATGGTCCTCATCCGGGTTCCCAGGCCCCCTCCGCGGCCCAGGTTTGCGGGGCCGTGCGCCCAGCGCTGCGGACCCCAGCTCCGGATGCACTCATCCTGGGGCATCGGCCTCGGCCTCTCGCAGTGTTCTCGTCCTAAACCCGGTCTTAAAATCTGTGCTTCCTGTTCTCGCTCCCAGGGAATCCGGGAATCACCTTAGGAAAAACTGGGAGTAGTGATTCTTGCCTGTGATCCCAGCACCCCAGAGGCTAAGGCTGGAAGAGGACCACAAGTTCATTGCCAGCCTAGGCTACTGCGAGAAACCTTTCTTTTAAAAAAGAGGGAAAAGAAATGATCTCCTAGGAAAACAGTATTTAACTGATGAGGTCCTCTGAGAAATTCATATCAATAACCATGGAGAGCCACAATTTCACAGAGTCCATAAAACATGGAAATATGGCAACGGTGCAAGGCCACCACGCCTAAGGGCCTGAGTCCGTCATGGGAACCCACAAAGTGGAAGGAGAGAAAGGACTCCTGTGGGTTGTCCTCTGACCTCTAAACAAGGGCCACTGCAGGCAGCACACACCCACACCCACAAGGAAATGTAGGTTTTTTTTAAATGTTTTTAGGCTGGCTGTGGTGGCACAAAGCCTTTAATCCCAGCTCTCTGGAGGCAGACAAGGCCATCCTAGTCTGCGTAGTGAATTCTAAGCAAGCCAGAACTACAAAGTGAGACCCTGTCTAGAAAAATAATAAAAATATATGCAACTAAACTTTAGCATTTTATTTGAAAAATAAAGGATTTCCCAATGAGTTTATTTTTTTGAAAGTCTTCCTTGGAAAAGAGCATCACCTTACATACATGACATTAATTCTTTAGATTTAGGGAATTAGGAAAATTCCCAGCCAGTGTTTAACAAAGTTGAACCCAATCCAGCCTTTCCTGAAGGCACAGCCTTGATTGTGTAGTCTGAGATTCACTTGGAAATGAAGTATATTGATGGGCAGATGTGTGTGTAATAAATCGAATATAGTTCCACATTAATGATAGTCTAAGTATGGTATCCACCGTTTACTGTAATATTCAGCTTTTGTGTGTTTGAACGGTTTTCATACTAAAATGAGGAGAAGGGTTGGAAAGACCAGACTCTGGTAATGCTGTCTATGAGGTTGGAATGAAGGCTAAATACTCAAAAAAAAAAAAAAAAAAAGCTTTTCTTATTAAAGACCTTTAATAAATCAAGGACTGAAAAGCTAGTGATTGAGCAGAGCAGCTTCTCCTCTTAAAAGTGGCCTTCTGGTGGTGGCCAGGATGCCTGTGACAGGAGCCTGGAGTGCTTTAATGCAGGACCCCTGGTCTCAAGAAAGCCTTAAAGGACATCTCAGAAACGCCTAGAGAGCAACAGCAAACCTACGTGACATGCTTTTCCAAGAATCCCTGTGGGCCCAGAAAAGACAGCCATATTTGGACTAGAACATCCACCGCGGGCTGTTTTGCATTTTTTGGTTAATTCCTTAGCCTGACTTTTTAATATTTTCTTAATATTCAGTTTTAGGCACCTACTTGCCAATCAATGATATTTTTTAATAAATGGTTCAACTTACTATTCCAAAAACTGAAACACCCAATTAGGCCTCTAGTTGAAGTGATAGGAAGGGCAAAATCAGGCACCAACAGGACGCATAGCATTTCAGCATCTCCTGAACACCTAGAAATGATCGCCTATTCCCTGACTAAAGGATCCTTGCTGTTTATCTCTTCTGACAGTTTTATTTTAGGAAAAGCGAGTCTGAGTACCCGACAGAAACTCGCGGGAGAAACAATGGAGTGTGCAGTGCTGTCTTAGCCTGGGGGACAGACTGCCTGATCACCCAGCACCTAGGCACACTCGCCGCCGCCTGCAGCAGGCAACTATGTCACTGAGATCTGGGAGAGAGAGGTGGGGGTCTAGCGTAAGCCCCGCCCCAGCCCTTGTGACGTGGGACAATGCCTGCCACGCGTCCCATTTGGCGGGGCGGGAAGAGCCACCCGGCACTGGGACCAGCTGTTGGGATCTCAGTGGCCCCGGGTGATCCACGCTGGGAACCATGCGCTTCCCATTTAGACTAGCCGTTTTCTTTTGCATGTGGAGCTGTTTTCATGCCCAGGAACCAAAGAAAGAGCATATGGAGGAGGTGAAAATAGAAGTTTTGTATCGTCCAGAAAACTGCACTAAAACTAGCAGGAAGGGAGACCTGCTAAATGCCCATTACGACGGCTACTTGGCTAAAGACGGCACGAAGTTCTACTGCAGGTAGGAAACGCTTGCACGGTGCTCCAGAGTTCAGTGGGTGCACCCAACCTTACATCCCCACCACTACCAACCACCAGCAGAAAACTAATTGGTTGTTTTGTTTATGTAAGCTGTTTGTTTTTTTATCTGTTTTTTTTTTCCGCCGTTAAGTTAAACCTTCTCGTTGATCTAGATTAGAAGTTTGCAGGCCCCAAAAAACTGTTTTTAAATTGTTAGCAAAAAAAAATTACCACAGATACGCTGCATCTGTGCACACCAGTGCCCACCACCACTGTCCTTGGGACCTCTGTGGTGGGCTCTTCCAGCTCTCTCATCCCACCCACTGCCTACTCTGATTTAACTGAAAGGGCACAATGCCCTTTCTTAGCCATATTATTTGTTACCTCCAAAGATAGCCCTGGTCAAACTACGTTCTTCCCATTTAGAAGAAAACAGAGAAATTTGACAAAAAAATTTCTATTAAAAAAAAAAATTTGAGGCCTAGCCTGGTCCTTCATGTTCTAGAACAAACCAGAAAGTTTAGTGAGTTATTTGTGCAAGCCATGAAACTACTTAGAGGCAGGAGACTCATTAACAAGTTAACTGTTGGGGCTGGAGAGATAGCTTAGTGGTTAAGAGCACCGACTGCACTTGCAGAGGACCCAGGTTCAATTCCCAGCACCCACATGGCAGCTAAGAACTGTCTTTGACTATACAGTTTCAGGAGAATCCGACACCCTCTCTGACCTCCGCAGCATTGCACGACACTGGTGCACAAACCTATATGCAGACAGTATATTCATAGACATTAAATAAATAAATCGAAAAAAAAAGTTAACTGTTGGGCAGTTTCTAAGGATAGCAATACAGGAGATGACATCTAATGACTAGCTTTCGGCAAATGATGCTGCTTTCTGCCAGTTTATGGAGGCATTTGAGCCAAACACTTCACAAGGGAGGGGGTTCAGGAAGAATGCTAATATGTGAAAAGACTCCACTTTTAAATGATAACTAATTCCTAGCTGTATTTTAAAGCTTGGCTTCTTGAGATGAACTTACTAAGTGCTGCTTTTTATTCTAGCCGGACACAAAATGAAGGCCACCCCAAATGGTTTGTTCTTGGTGTTGGGCAAGTCATAGAGGGTCTGGACATTGCCATGATGGATATGTGCCCTGGAGAGAAAAGAAAAGTGATTATACCTCCTTCATTTGCATATGGAAAGGAAGGCTATGGTAAGGTTTTTAATATTTCTCTATTTAGTCTTATTTAAAAATCATAGGCTTAGCCAGGCGTGGTAGTGCACACCTTTAATCCTAGCACTTGGGAGGCAGAGGCAGGCGGATCTTTGTGAGTTCAAGGCCACCCTGGTCTACAGAGCGAGTTCCAGGACAGCTGGGGCTACAGGGAGACCCTGTCTCGAAAAGATCAAAAAAATAAAAATATAAAAATAAAAATCATATGCTTCTGTGCATGTAAAAAATGAAATTAAGTCTCGGGCTGGAGAGATAGCCTAGTGATTAAGAGCACCGACTGCTCTTGCAGAGGACCCGGGTTCAATCCCCAGCACCCACATGGCAGCTAAGAACCGTCTGTAACTTCAATTCTAGGAAAACTCCAGTTCCAGGGGAATCCTAGACCCTCTTCTGACCTCTGCGGCATTGCAGGACACGGGTGCACAAACCTACGTGCAGACAGTACCTTCATACACAGACAAAAATAAATAAAATTAAAAAAAAATTTTTTTTAATGAAATTAAGTCTCAAGGAGATACTTGTCCATCCATGTTCACAGCAGCACCATTCACAATAACAAAAGATGGGAGAAAGTGCCAGAATCCAGAGACAGAAGAGTGAATAGTACAGTAGAGTATATGCACACTGGATTACTATACAGGCTTTAAAAGGAATGAAATTCTGACTCATGCTACAACATAGATAACCCTTGAATAGTATTATGCTAATTAAAACAAGCCAGATACAAAAAGATAAAATACTCTAAGATTACATTTACATGATGTACCTGGAATAGTCACATTCATAGACATAGAAGTAGAAGGGTGGGGCTGGAGAGATGGCCTAGCGGTTAAGAGCGCTGACCGCTCTTGCAGAGGACCCGGGTTCGATCCCCAGCACCCACATGGCGGCTGAGAACCATCTGAAGCTCCAATTCCAGGAGAACTCCAGTTCCAGGGGAATCCGAGACCCTCTTCTGAACTCCGCGGCGTTGCACGACACGGGTGCACAGACTTCCATGCAGACAGTACATTCATACACATACAGAAATAAATAAAAATTAATAAAAAAAAGAACCCCTTTGCACATTAAGGAAAAATGCACAAGGAAAATGCTTTTCACTTGAGCAATTTAATTTTTTAACTAAATTGCTTTATAATGAAGATCTTTAGATTTAACTCTTTTCAGATTTTAGTTCCTATGGCTCTTTGAAGATTTCGAAGATTAAAAATCACCTTTCACTTCATCTCTTCTCTGATATTCTGCAGTCTAATCACACCGGAGACCTTGATACCGGCTCTGCTCTAGTGCTGACCATTGAAAGCACTCTGATCACTGCGTGCTCCTCAGAGTCTCTGGTCAGCAAAGGGCATTTCAAAAATTTTTGTATCCGTTTTGCTGATGGCTTTGAGACATCATGGGATGACTGGAAACCAGAAATTCGTGGAGATCTAGTAATNATCTACATAGCAAGCTCCAGGCCAGCTAGAACTAAAGGGAGACCCTGTCTCAAAAAAAGACCAAAAAAAAAAAAAAAATCATAGAATAATCACAGAACCATAATATCCAACAAACTCTTTACTATCTTTAATTCAGTCTAGTCTAGTTCTTTTCCATATCTAAAGAAAATAAGGTGTCTGGCATGGAGGCCTCTGGCTACAGTTGTTTCCTCTTCATAGATATGATACTCATAATGACTATTTATATTCCATAGACTCTCCTGTACTTTTTGTTTTTAGTACCATTATTACACAAATATTTGTAATGCGTATCTTTGGTGATCAGTATCAAAGTAAAATTAACAAAACTGGGAAGCTGGGACATGATTTTAGAGTCAAAGGATATTATTAGAACATTTTAACTTCCAAGAGATAATAATAAGCTCTCCATCATTGTTACCCCCATACAGGAGAAGCCTTAAAATGTAGGAGGAACAAAGGTACCCATTCAGTGTTGTGCCTGTTTTTAGAATCCTAGAGCAGGAAGATACACAAACCTGCATACAGCAGAAAACGTTTGTTAAATGTACAAATACTAAATTGGCGATAAAATTATCTAGCCCTAGGAGTGGGCCAAGTTCACAAACCAGCTATTAAAAATGCAAATTGCCTTTAATTCTGAGAATATTAAATTTTACTCATAATTGAAGGGAAATTACCAAAAATATTAAATACCACTTTTTACCTGTCAGATTAGCAAGGACAAAAATGTTGACAAAAGCATGGAAAAATGAGCCATTTCCAATATTATTGCTGGGAAAGGAAGTTATTTGGCTCTCTAGTAGTTTGTATCAAAAGTAATTATGTCCTTAGAGCTGGAGAGATGGCTCAGCAGTTAAGAAGAGTGGCTGCTCTTCCAGAGGACCTGGATTCAGTTCCCAGCACCCACATGGAGCTAACAACTCCATGTAACCCCAGCTCCAGTAGATCTGATGCCTTTTTCTGGCCTCCGTGGGGCATTGCACACATGTGGTATATATACATACATGCAAGCAAAACACTCATGCACAAAACATAAATAAGTAAAAAAATATTTAAAGTAATCGATTTTTAGGAATATACATAAAAGTTTTTTAAAAGAATATTCATTGCTGCATTCGGGTTCTCTAGAGGAGCAGATCCAATAGAATGAATACACTTTAAAGAAGGATTTAATTAAGTTGGCTTACATAAGGTAAGGTCTGGATAGTCCAACAATGGTTGCTTTCACACTAGAGAGACCTAAAACCCAGTAGCTGCTCTTGCCTCAAGGTGAGAAATCTCAACAGTCCTAGCCTGGCACTGGAGACCTGGAGGATTTATGGAAGAGAGCTATTAGTCTTTATTACTCATGCTGAAGGGGGTCTAATGTCAATGAAGAATGGTGACAGCAGTGACAACAGCAAGATGCCAACAGGGTAGATGAACTCACCAGCACAGCACTGAAGACAAGCAGGCAAAAAGCAAAAGCTGTTTTCTTGGAATTCCTTGTATCTGAGCTGCCCCCCAAAGGCACTGCCCACATTAGGGTGGGTCTTCTTACTTTGACTAACCTAGTCAAAAAAAAGCCCTCACTATTATGACTCATCTGTTCATTTCAAATCTAGTCAAGTTGACATCACAATTAACCATCAAAATTACCAACTCTTTTTAGGTAGCAAAGTACTAGAAACTACCTGAGTATCCATCAGTAGGCAGTGAAATAAATTATGGCATATCTATTAGTGTGTAGCCAGTAAAAATAATGAAATAAAGCCAGATATGTTATTATTTTGAAAATAAAATGACACTGTATTCCCTACACTAATATTCTAAGTAGTTATTGAATATCCATGCCAGTCTCTTTTGCAAGCACTACTATGGATCCCAGAGTAGACATAACCCTTTGTCCTCATAAAGTGTTGCATTTATAGAGAGGGAACTTCAGATGTGTCTATCTACACAGACTAGTGCAGGTATGTAGTAATCATTTGATGATGGTGAGTGTTAGGAAGGAAGTCTGAGGGTCAAGGATGACATGATTTCTTCCAACTCTGAAATTTTGTACTGTTTGATTTTTTAAAATCATGTGCATGTGTTTTTAATGTTGCATGGTAGGGAAAATTTGCAAGGGAGGAGGGGCAGCCTGACAAGGACAAGCGCCACTGTCCATCCTCAAAGATGTCCTTCGCCCCCCATTGCATCATGAAAGAATCTTTGCATGTTTACCATATTCAGAGCTTTGGCTAACTCTACATATTTGAAATATTTGATTCATAATTAGCAATCTATTTTCTGGGATGCAATATTGGCATTATTCTCAAATGTCTTGCAGACCTAGCATGCTTTCTTCTAAGCTGTTGACTTAGTCATTAAGGATGGTGAGCCTATGCTTGTCAGCAAGAGCAAGGTGCTGCCCCAAGTTGGACTGAGGGAGGTCAGTGTCACAAGGCTACTCAGACCTAACACTCCAAAAGATATGTTTCCACAAAGCTACAGCTTCATTTTCTATGCGTTTCTCAGTGTCCTTTAGTCCCATCAGAGTAGCTTCCAGGACTGGTCACATCACTCAGTGATAAAGGACGTGCCTTCCCAACACTACAAAGGAAAAAGAAAAGAAAAGAAAAGGAGAGAGAGAGGAAGAAGAGAGAAAAAGAAAAAGAGAAAGCTCCCATTGTATAGGCCAGACTTTCTGTTGTTATTTTGTAAAGGACGTGGGAAAGAAAATTTGAAAATAATTTAAGCACAATGCTATCTTTAAGATATCATAAGTCGAGGCTACTTCTAAGCAAAATGATGGAAGCCAAGTTTGCCTTTGAATCTCTTCCTGCAGTTTCACAATTGTCTCATCAAGAGCCCCCACATTCTACCTTTCATCAGCCCCCTCAGTCCTCATCCCTAGATGCCAGTCTTGGGTCCATTACCCTCCAGCAAAATGATTACTTCTTTATATTTTACATAAACTATGTTTAGCTAGGAATGACTGCCCAGCTGCCTAAACTATTGATAAACTAGACCCTTTCTATAGGGAGGTAGAAGTTTCAGTAGGCGGATCATATTCAATTTGAGGAGTCTCCAGTGAGCATCAAAATGATTAATACTACTATCACCTTCATTTTACTCATAGGGAAACTGAGATCCCCAAAAGGAGGCACACTAAATAAGGCACACTAAACCATATTTAACTACTAGCCTTACTTGTATCTTAGAATTGTTGTTCAAGCCAGGCGTTGTGGCACAGGCCTTTACTCCCAGCACTTTGGAGGCAGAGGCAGGCACAGGCAGATCTCTGTGAGTTCAAGGCTAGCCTGGTCTACAGAGTGAGTTCCAGGACAGCTGGGACTACAGGGAGACCCGGTCTCAAAAAAAAAAAGACCAAAGGAAAAAAAAAAAAATTGTTCAGACCATAGATGACTAACAAATAGCCTTGATTATATAAGCTTCTTAAAGTAAGTTGTTATTACAACAACAAAAAGACTAGGTCAAAGAACTGACTGAAATGGTGAACTTCTGCTTGAAACAGTAAACTTCTGCATCGAAAACTTTAAAAGAGACTGACAAAAAGATGAAAAACATGTTTGGCAGAATGCATGAGCTCTGGTGGGGTGGGGGGCAGCAAGGAACTGGGAATGGGTGTAGACTTGATTGGAAATTTTGTATGAAATGCACAAAGCTTCAATAAAAATTGGCTTAAAAATGACATTTACATTTTAATATGGTAAATATTCCTAACTGGGTTTTAAACTCAACAATTGATGGAAAATGGAATTATACATCCCATTCACATTCAAAGCTAACCATAACCAAAAGTTACAGTACGATCAAAACAAGCTAATGATAAAAATTTTTAATTACAGACAATTCGATTAAAGGAGAGGGTAAAGAATGGGATGTCTAGACGTATTTAGTCCTAATAGGGCAGTATAAAAATCAATCCATTATTAACGACCATTTAAAGATGAAATTCAAAACCATGAAATGAGTATGAATAGTTCTCCTGGTTTGATTCACTCATAGTTGTCTACAGTCGACTCTCTCCACAGTAGCACTCAGGAACCTAGAAAGGTATGGGAGATGAAAGCATAAGCACACAGCACACAGGGTCAGAGGGGACAGCCTCCAGGCCAGTGGGGCAGCAGCTCAGGTCCAATGAGGCCCCTTTGCTTCCTATGAGGAAGGGAGGGGGATAGCCACGGAGGAAACAGACACAAAGTCACATCATTGCCCAGCACCCAAGAGGACACACTTCTGAAACAACCAAGTCCTATAGCTATACTAGGCTTCCCTCCCGCAACCGTTGGAGGCAAGAGAACAGACTGGCCCAGGCCATCCCAGGGATCAGCTCCCATAAAGCACCCCAGGNTCTCTAGAGGAGCAGATCCAATAGAATGAATACACTTTAAAGAAGGATTTAATTAAGTTGGCTTACATAAGGTAAGGTCTGGATAGTCCAACAATGGTTGCTTTCACACTAGAGAGACCTAAAACCCAGTAGCTGCTCTTGCCTCAAGGTGAGAAATCTCAACAGTCCTAGCCTGGCACTGGAGACCTGGAGGATTTATGGAAGAGAGCTATTAGTCTTTATTACTCATGCTGAAGGGGGTCTAATGTCAATGAAGAATGGTGACAGCAGTGACAACAGCAAGATGCCAACAGGGTAGATGAACTCACCAGCACAGCACTGAAGACAAGCAGGCAAAAAGCAAAGCTGTTTTCTTGGAATTCCTTGTATCTGAGCTGCCCCCCAAAGGCACTGCCCACATTAGGGTGGGTCTTCTTACTCTTGACTAACCTAGTCAAAAAAAAGCCCTCACTATTATGACTCATCTGTTCATTTAAATCTAGTCAAGTTGACATCACATTAACCATCAAAATTACCAACTCTTTTTAGGTAGCAAAGTACTAGAAACTACCTGAGTATCCATCAGTAGGCAGTGAAATAAATTATGGCATATCTATTAGTGTGTAGCCAGTAAAAATAATGATAATAAGCCAGATATGTTATTATTTTGAAATAAAATGACACTGTATTCCCAACACTAATATTCTAAGTAGTTATTGAATATCCATGCCAGTCTCTTTTGCAAGCACTACTATGGATCCCAGAGTAGACATAACCCTTTGTCCTCATAAAGTGTTGCATTTATAGAGAGGGAACTTCAGATGTGTCTATCTACACAGACTAGTGCAGGTATGTAGTAATCATTTGATGATGGTGAGTGTTAGGAAGGAAGTCTGAGGGTCAAGGATGACATGATTTCTTCCAACTCTGAAATTTTGTACTGTTTGATTTTTTAAAATCTGTGCATGTGTTCTTTAATGTTGCATAGTAGGGAAAATTTGCAAGGGAGGAGGGGCAGCCTGACAAGGACAAGCGCCACTGTCCATCCTCAAAGATGTCCTTCGCCCCCCATTGCATCATGAAAGAATCTTTGCATGTTTACCATATTCAGAGCTTTGGCTAACTCTACATATTTGAAATATTTGATTCATAATTAGCAATCTATTTTCTGGGATGCAATATTGGCATTATTCTCAAATGTCTTGCAGACCTAGCATGCTTTCTTCTAAGCTGTTGACTTAGTCATTAAGGATGGTGAGCCTATGCTTGTCAGCAAGAGCAAGGTGCTGCCCCAAGTTGGACTGAGGGAGGTCAGTGTCACAAGGCTACTCAGACCTAACACTCCAAAAGATATGTTTCCACAAAGCTACAGCTTCATTTTCTATGCGTTTCTCAGTGTCCTTTAGTCCCATCAGAGTAGCTTCCAGGACTGGTCACATCACTCAGTGATAAAGGACGTGCCTTCCCAACACTACAAAGGAAAAAGAAAAGAAAAAGAAAAGGAGAGAGAGAGGAAGAAGAGAGGAAAAAGAAAAAGAGAAAGCTCCCATTGTATAGGCCAGACTTTCTGTTGTTATTTTGTAAAGGACGTGGGAAAGAAAATTTGAAAAATAATTTAAGCACAATGCTATCTTTAAGATCATCATAAGTCGAGGCTACTTCTAAGGCAAAATGATGGAAGCCAAGTTTGCCTTTGAATCTCTTCCTGCAGTTTCACAATTGTCTCATCAAACCCCGCACATTCTACCTTTCATCAGCCCCCTCAGTCCTCATCCCTAGATGCCAGTCTTGGGTCCATTACCCTCCAGCAAAATGATTACTTCTTTATATTTTACATAAACTAATGTTTAACTAGGAATGACTGCCCAGCTGCCTAAACTATTGATAAACTAGACCCTTTCTATAGGGAGGTAGAAGTTTCAGTAGGCGGATCATATTCAATTTGAGGAGTCTCCAGTGAGCATCAAAATGATTAATACTACTATCACCTTCATTTTACTCATAGGGAAACTGAGATCCCCAAAAGGAGGCACACTAAATAAGGCACACTAAACCATATTTAACTACTAGCCTTACTTGTATCTTAGAATTGTTGTTCAAGCCAGGCGTTGTGGACAGGCCTTTACTCCCAGCACTTTGGAGGCAGAGGCAGGCACAGGCAGATCTCTGTGAGTTCAAGGCTATCCTGGTCTACAGAGTGAGTCCAGGACAGCTGGGACTACAGGAGACCCGTCTCAAAAAAAAAAAGACCAAAGGGGAAAAAAAAAAATTGTTTCAGACCATAGATGACTAACAAATAGCCTTGATTATGTAAGCTTCTTAAAGTAAGTTGTTATTAACAACAACAAAAAGACTAGGTCAAAGAACTGACTGAAATGGTGAACTTCTGCTTGAAACAGTAAACTTCTGCAATCGAAAATTTAAAAAGAGACTGAAAAAAAAAAATGAAAAACATGTTTGGCAGAATGCAGCATGAGCTCTGGTGGGTGGGGGGCATAGAGAGGGGGCACGGGTCTGGATTTGATTGGAAATTTTTGTATGAAATGCACAAAGCTTCAATAAAAATTGGCTTAAAAAAATAAGTTGTCATTAAGACTTTACATTAGATTTAACTTCATTTTAGGTAATGCTCGAAGTTTTTCTTCTGCCAAATGTCCTTGCCTCATGTCACAGAACACCTCTGCATGTCTTGAAATGCATGTGACTTTAGTGCTTTAACTAACGATTTATGTGGTATATATATGTTCACATTAACTCCTACTTCTTCTATGTCTCTAAGTAATTCTACTTACTTTACTTTTAGTACAAAAACTAATTAGCAATATTTTCTCTGTCTGCAGTAGAATTGTTCAGGAATTTCCTATGTACCTGTGACATTTTTCCTTGGGAAATTTTAGTTTGGGCTGAGTATAGCTCGGTAAACTCATTTGGCCTAACAGACCCTTGTTCAGTCATCACCACCAATAAAACAAAAGGAATCTGTGTTTCGAGTTTGTCTTAATTATTGTCAGAAGTTATTTTTTTATCCTTCAAAGTCAGTTAATTTGTAGAACATTAAATAAAGACATTTGCCACCTGGTGCCTGTGTAGATTTTTCTGTCTTGGCTTTGGAAATTACAATCTGCTTTTTTTTTTTTTTTAATTTTATTTATTTCTGTATGTATAGGAATGTACTGTCTGCATGCAAGTCTGTGTACCCGTGTCGTGCAATGCCGCGGAGGTCAAGAAGAGGTGTCAGATTCCCCTGGAACTGGAGTTTCAGACGGTTCTCAGCCACCATGTGGGTGCTGGGGATCGAACCCGGGTCCTCTGCAAGAGCGGTCTGCGCTCTTAACCGCTAGGCCATCTCTCCAGCCCCTACAATCTGCTTTTTTTGTGTAGAACTTGTACCCTTTTCTCTTTGGATTATAGAAATACTTTGGCAAGAATATCCCACTTTGGTATTAAAGAAATTGCTGTTTCTTTTAAAGGACAAGCTTACCTACTTTCAAAATAAATGAGTCATTTATTCCACAGATGTGTGTACTCCAGTACACACAGATGTGTACTCCATCAGGTGGCCTGCAAGGACTTGGGAAGATATTCAGGGCACAAGCTGCTCAAGGGCTCTCAGCAACTCTAGGAAATGACTGTCCAAAATAGCCCCCATCTCACTAAAATCGCCAGTGATATCAACTAACAGGTTAAATTTATTGAAAAGAACTGTCAAAGTTCATATATTAATTTTTATTGAAATAAGAATTTTCTTTATAAAATTATTTCTGGGTTTTTGTCATTGCACTTGTTTTTTTAATGACTGGAAAGAATTTTAAAGAGCAATTGATATTCATGCTTTATTTGTGCTTCCAAGTAACTGTACAAAATAATTTTCTCAGATTTTCTATACTTTATAATTTGTTTCTTTTTCATTACACTTGCTTATTTATATTTGGGTGGGATGTGTCACAGGCACATATGGAGGTCAGAGGACCACTTCTGGGAGATAGTTCTTTTATTTCCACATCTGGGTTTAGGGAGCTGAATTCAGGTTATCGGGCCTAAAGGCAAGCACCTTTGCTCACTGAACTATCTCACCAGCCCAACTTTGGAATTTCTTTACTCACGCCTTTTCTCTATATACCATTTCTCTCCTGTGAGATGCTGAGGGTGTATTAATAAATATGTGTTTATTTCAACTTAACCAGTAAACAGTAGTCCTAAAGTCATTAAACTGACTTGGTTTAAAATATATGATGAAAAATAGTCCTAAAAATGTTTATAAAAAGAAAAAAGCAAATTTGAAAGACCCCCCCTTCCAATTTTTATGAGAACAAAAAGTTTAACTAGATTTAGAAAGCAGTCCCTATTAGTAATTTAATCCTAATATTCATGTGGCTATTGAATAAATATCTGAAACTATGTTCACATAAATCAAACTGTTAAATGTATACATTTAAATGCAGAAGGCAGGATTCCACCTGATGCAACATTGATGTTTGAGATTGAACTGTATGCTGTGACCAAAGGACCACGGAGCATTGAAACATTTAAAGAGATAGATGTGGACAAAGACAGGCAACTCTCTAAAGCTGAGGTAACTCAAGCTTCATCTGTGCGGGCTAATTTTTTTCATTGTAATTTAAATGCATTTGTGTTATGGATGTCTTTTAGTTTGAACTCTCATGGGCTCTAATCACTTTAATAGAACTGCTTACTGTAAATTCTGAGTGCTGAGAAGAAAAAAGACATTTCCTTTTCTTCAAATATGAAGGTCATTAAAATCCTAAAGTAAGGGGCTGGAGAGATGGCCTAGCGGTTAAGAGCACCAACTGCTCTTACAGAGGACCCGGGCTCGATCCCCAGCACCCACATGGCAGCTGAGAACCGTCTGAAACTCCAATTCCAGGAGAACTCCAGTTCCAGGGGAATCCGACGCCCTCTTCTGACCTCCGCGGCATTGCATGACACAGGTGCACAGACCTGCATGCAGACAGTACATTCATACACATACAGAAAAAAAAAAAAATCCTAAAGTAAGACAGGTTTCATGGTGCAGGCTTATCACAATAACTCCCAAACCTGAAGCAAGAGGGTGACAGGTTCAAGGATAGCCTGGGCTATATAGAGTGAGTGCTAGGATGCCCTGTACAACTATAAAAAGGTCTGGGGATATAGCTCAGTGATAAAATGGTTGCCTAGAATGGATGAGCCCTGAGTTCAATCATCAGGACGGGAAAAAAAAAAAAAAAAAAAAAATTAAAATTAAAGCAAATCTCAAGCTACTCATGGCTCTCTCATAGACTATGGGGACAAATCTCTCTTGCCAGCAAGCAGCACTGTAAGAATTTATAACAAGGCAAACAGTTTTTATAGCAGAGGACAATGACATTACATGAGATTATGAAAAGAGCTAGCAAGAATTTGAATCAGGTGTGCTACGAAGTTGCTGAAAAAGACCCAAGAGCTCAGCTCCATCTCTATGTTGACGGATTAATAAAAATTTTGAAATAATAATATGTTTTTGACACTTTCTTAGTACCAGATACCGTTTTAAGCATATAAGCACATGTATGAATTTGTGTAATCTTTGTCACATTTTTTTTTTTAATGTGTATGAATGTACTGTCTGCATATAGGTTTGTGCACCCGTGTCGTGCAATGCCTTGGAGGTCAGAAGAGGGTGTCGGCTTCCCCTGAAACTGGAGTTCTCCTGGAATTGGAGTTATAGACAGTTCTCAGCTGCCATGTGGGTGCTGGGGATCGAACCCGGGTCCTCTGCAAGAGCAGTCGGTGCTCTTAACCGCCAGGCCATCTCTCCAGCCCTCTTTGTGACCGTTGTAAGGTAGACACTGCTGCCATCCTCTCCACCTTGTAGATGGGGAAATGATGCTCAGGCAGATTAAGTCTCATAGCTGCAAAGTAGAAAGCCAGGATAGCAGTCTGGGCTGTCTGGCTCTGTGCTCTCAACTTGGGCACTCTTGGCCTCTCTGGGAATTGCTATCAGTGTTTCAGGGAAGCCTAGGCCTTACCTAGTCCTGCACTCTGCACTCATGCTTAATATGAGTAATGCAACTGTCTCCCTTCTCTGTTTGAAGATAGTTAAAAATGCCTAACTCCTACCTTAGCAGGGAGTAGGAGCAGCTGGGCCATGCATTTCAAATATAATAGTAAGTCCTTTTTGTATTTTGGAGGATGTGGGATTTGGGCAGGGTCTCACTCTAGTCCTGGACTGGCTGGAACTCTGTGTAGCCCAGCCTGGCCTCAAACTTTTGGGAATCCTCCTGCCTTGGCCTTTCAAGTGCTAGGATTATAAGCAGAAGCTATAAGGCCTAAGTAATAAGTCTTTTCCTGTGTTTGGGGGTTTTGTTTTTCTGATTTGTGACTGGGACTTGAACCTGGCATCTCCTGTGTGTTGGGCAAGCACTGGGCCACTGCTGCTGCTTTTTGTCTCCCCCTCCGGTCTTCTTCCCACCCAACTCCACCTCCTCCACCAGGAGCTTAGTAAGGTCTTTGCCTTGAGACTCCTGGTTGCCCAGGAGGGAGAGAGACACCTCTGCCAGACCTTCAGAAGGGCAGACCTTAGAGGGGAACTAAGTGTTCTCAAGGTTGCTTCTCTGTCCACTCCTTATCACCTTCTTTGGAGTGAATAGCAACCACAGAGGGATGCACTGGTGCCCTAACCTATGTACACCATTCTTTCATTATCCCAGGCACAGTGAGAGGGGCCTTCTGCAATTTAAATATCCTGAGACTTCACAACATCTTCTCTCTTTTTTTTTTTTTTCAGGAAAATAAAAGTAGAGAAAATCCAAAATATAATCTACTTAGCTACAGTTTTCCCAGATGTCCCAGCTGTGTTACCACCACCAGAAGGACGAGAGTGATTTTTTTTTCTGCCCAGTTGTATAACAGTAATTATCTTTCATTGACACTCGTCAACATTGACCCTCCCATCAATCCTGTAATATAGATATTTCCCTTCTTTTACAGATGTTATAACTAGGATTCAAAAAGGTTAAGTATTTTTCAAAGACCATACTATCAATTCATTTCAAAGCTTGAATTTGAAACATGAACTAACAAAAATGTCCTTAATCATCAGAAGAATTGAGAAAATTATTTCTTCAGTATAAATAAGGTGGGATGCAATATTAAATTACAAAATTAAAGTCATGGGCTGGCGAGATGGCTAAGGGATTAAGAGCCCTTATAGAGGACTAGAATTCGATTCCCAGCATGCACCCACATCTGGCAGCTCACAACTGCCTGTAATTCCAGTTCCAGAGATCTGGTTCCCTCTTTTGACCTTTCTGGACAATGCATGCGTGAGCACAAGGTGTGTGCATGTGTGTGTGTGTGTGTGTGTGTGTGTGTGTGTGTGTCTGTATTTGTCTCTCTCTCTGTATGCATAAAAATAAATAAATAAATAAATAAATAAATAAATAATAAAAATAGCCAAATATACCTTTAATCCCAGCTCTTAGGAGGCAGAGGTAAGTGGATCTCTGTGAAATCAAGGACAGCCTGATCTGCATACCAAGTTTCATGCCTGCTGAGGCTACAGGGAGACCCTGTCTATAAATAAATGAATAAATAAATAAATAAATAACATCTTTGCAAGCTTAAGCCGGACATAAAACCTTTTACTTTAGAAACTGAAGAGTGGGCACTAGGTGTGATGGTACACACCTTTAATCCTAGCATTTAGGAGGCAGATGCAGGTAGATCTCTTCAAGTTGGATACCAGCCTGGGCTACATAGTAAGACACTGTCTTGCAAAGAAAAGAAACTGCAGAACGTTTGAAACTATTTAAAAGTTTTTATACCTACATAGGACTGCTAAATCTCAACTGAGAAAAAATTAATGTATCTTTCATAAAGGATCAACATCACACCTGAGAACCTACATTAATGTCCACTGACCAGGCTAAAGTCTATGATGGGATGATCATAGCATATGTATTACTAAAATCTGTCCAGGGTTCAATTCTAACTTTCAGAATTCCTCTTGCGGAGCTGGAGAGATGGCTCAGTGGTTAAGAGCACTGACTGCTCTTGCAAAGGACCCGGGTTCAATTCCCAGCACCCACATGGTGACTAAGAACCATCTTTAACTCCAGTTCCAGGGGAATCTGACGCCCTCTTCTGACCTCCACGGCATTGCACGACACAGGTGCACCAACCTACATGCAGACAGTACATTCATACACATAAAAAAAAAAAAAAAAAGAATTCCTCCTGCCTTCAAAATGCCCCATGCTTAAAAAGCATTCTCTCTAGATTAGTGTGCTTTGCTTTCATTTGTGTAAAACAGTGTTGTCCAATAGAAATATAATTGATCCATATACATAATTTTAAATTTCTTGCTATATACAATTTTTTTAGAGTATAAAGAAACTGAGTATGGTGGTGGATACCTATAGTCCTAGCTACTGGAGAAGTTGAAACACAAGGATCTATTGAGTTTAAGAGTCAAGATCTGCTTGAGCAACATAGTAAAAGAGCCCATCTCAAGACAAGGAAATTAAAAAAATGTACACGAGAATTTTAATGATTTATCTTCTCACTATGTAGTTGAAATAGTACCATTTCAACATGAAATCTATGTAAAAATTATCAATGAGATACACTTTTGGTTTTTGTCTTCAAAATCCATATGTTTTATATGTATAATAACACTCTCAATTTGATAGAGGCACATCTCAAATCCTCAGAAATTGCATGTGACGAAGGGCCAGCATATCGAACAGTGCTTTATTCTGTGTTTGCTTGGAGTTATGTTACATACACAAACAGGAGCTACTTCAGAATACCTAAAGCCCATGATTGACTTGATTATATAGTATATTTGTTAGTTTTAGAGATAGAAATGCTAGCTGGATTTTATCACTAATGGGGATCCATAGCAGTGATTTCCCCTTTCATAGAAAGAAAATATTCCATTCTATGGAAATTCAGCTGTTTATACTATCATTCATCTATAACCTTAGGGAAATCGAATTTGAACACCCATTTCTCTTCAGAATTTGCTTTAAAGGTTAAATACAAACAACTTAAACCTCAAATACATTTTTAGAATGTTGGTATCAAAAGTACCCTTGGGGCCGGGAGTGGTGGTGCACTCCTTTAATCCTAGCACTTGGGAGATAGAGGCAGGCCGATCTTTGTGAGTTCAAGGCCAGCCTGGTCTACAAAGTGAGTTCCAGGATAGCTGGGGCTACAGGGAGACCCTGTCTCGAAAAGACCAAAAAAAAAAAAAAAAAGTACCCTTGAATATGGATTTCATTATTGTAAACAGTTCCCAAAGTTACTAGACATTTGTGATACCTTTTTCTTAAAAGATATGTTATTTTGGCTTTCTAGATCGATCACTACTTACAAAAGGACTTTGAAAAAGATGAGAAACCACGTGACAAGTCGTATCAGAAAGCAGTTTTAGAAGACATTTTTAAGAAGAATGACCACAATGGCGATGGCTTCATTTCTCCCAAGGAATACAATATACACCAGCATGATGAGCTATAGCACAGCTCCCATTAGCTCTGAGCATCTTACCTTACATAGAAAGAAAAGTCACTTTTCTCCAAGTTGTATTTTCTAATTTTCCCCTATGAGAAGATATTCGTTTCCTTAAGTACATATAATTTTGGTATAATAAATGTGAAGCTGTTTTGCAAATTTGACTTATCAGGATAGGTGTGATTATGTTTCCTCTTATTTTACTTTGTGAACACAAATTGCAGCACCATGAAATGTGCCTGTATTCCAGTAGGTGATACCTTTTCTTTCAGGATGTAGAATACATATGGTAAAAATCTGCTAGCGCTAAGCTGGATGTGGCAGTTCATGCCTTTAATCCCATCACTTGGGAGTGTGAATTCAAGGCTGGTCTACATAGTGAGTTCCAAGCCACCTGGGGCTATAGGGAGACCCTATCTCAAAAAGACAAAACAAAAACTCAGTAGAGGCCAAGAACTAATCTCATTTTTTTTATGCATTTTGAAATGTTCTGGATAGTAGGGTATAAAAAAAAAAGTACTAATTAAAAAAAAAGAAAGAAAAAAAATAAGTACTGCAGTCTTCCTTTGGTGTTCATGCAGGAAGTTACTAGGTGCATAACTCTGACAAAGACTCAACATAGTCTGTACTTTTTTGGTACAAGCTCCTGGTATTGAGCATTTAATCAGACCAAAATTCACCTGTAGCAGTCTATACTCCTTCAAGTACTATTATAAATTTATTTCTCCTATGCTCATTTTCCTTTATATCCTGTCATCCATAACTCTTTCTTAATTAAAAAAAATTACCTTTTTTATCCATAGCTTTTTGTCCATTATTTTAAAATATTTTATTATTTTTATTTTATGTTTTTGAGTATATTTCCTGCATGTGTATAAGTGCACGTGTCATGCAATACCCCCAGGTGTCAGAAGAGGGCATTGGGTTCCCCTGGAACTAGAGTTACAGACAGTTGTTAGCTGCTATGTGGGTGCTGTGAATCAAACCCTGAGTCATTTGCAAGAGCATCCAGTGCTCTTAACTGCTGATCCAGCTCTCTAGACCCTGCCCATGCTTTTAAACTGTCATGTATTTTTTAGTTTCTGGTGTGACATTACCATGCCACATTACAATTACTTGCATAAAACAGCCTGACTCTTAAGTTTTGTGGGTGTGTCTGAGCTGAGCTTAGGTGTGTGCATGAGCTAACATATCCAGCCAGCATGTCCCATGTCCCAGAGGCACAAGTGAGGGTCACAGGTCCTTTCTGTCTATGCCCACGAATGGGGATGATGTGATGCTACAAGGTCTGGGATTGGCACCTGGGAGGTAATGTCACGGTGCCTACATAATGACATGTTGCATTTGAATAAATGCCCATTTTTGTCCTTGCATTGCTCTCTGCCATGTGTCTTGGGCTGTGCTTCCCCCTGTGCTTCTTCCATGGCCTTTCCCACTGTGGAACTGACCACTTGCTGTAACTGGTGCCCCCAAACATGCAGCTTTAAGGAATCAGAGAAATTCAGGTATGCCAACCCCACAATCCTCGTTCTTTGCTATTAACCTTTTGCTCTCCTTAATTTCTACTTTGTGCAAACATGGGATATGGGGCTGGTTCCCAAAATTGGTTGGCTGGCTGGAAGGCCAACAACCTGGGGACACATTGGGGGGGCTTGTTGTTTTTTGTTTGTTTGTTTGTGGGGTTTTTTTGTCCTGGAACTCGCTATGTAGCCCAGGCTGGCCTTGAACTCACAGAGATCCGCCTGCCTCTGCCTCCCAAGTGCTGGGATTAAAGGCATGCACCATCATGCCCAGAAAGGGGACATGTGTTTTTTTGTTTTTTTTGTTTGTTTGTTTTATAAAAACTAAAAAAATGTTAAAAAGGTATTTTAATAAAAATTTATGTAAAAATGATAAAAATTCTATGCAAGTGATAAAGTCTGAGGAGGTTTGATGTGACAGGTAAAAAGGACACTATATAAATAAACTTAATTTTCTAAGGTTCAGTCAACTAGTTTAAGACTCAAAATGTAAAAATAGTCAAGGTTTGTTTAAGAGTGTTCAGTTTTGGGCTGGAGAGATGGCCTAGTGGTTAAGGGTGCTGACTGCTCTTACAGAGGACCCGGGTTCGATCCCCAGCACCCACATAGCGGCTGTGAACCATCTGAAACTCCAATTCCAGGAGAGCTCCAGTTCCAGGGGAATCTGACACCCTCTTCTGACCTCCGCGGCATTGCACGACACGGGTGCACAGACTTGCATGCAGACAGTACATTCATACACATACATAAATAAATAAAATTAATTAAAAAAAATTTTTTAAATAAAGAGTGTTCAGTTTTTGTCCAAGCTTTATATGCATATTACATGGCTTCCCCTGCAATCTCTTCCCCTCAATGAAACAGCCCAAGTACCTTTGATATTGTCAGTTCTTCGTTATACATAATTCTGTTTTCCATCACTTGTTGAAGTATTTCAATAAGTTCATAGTATTAGAACCAAAGTTGCAAGACATCATCTCAGCCTTGGCAGTGCAA